>JAADJF010000059.1:0-161433 GCA_012932015.1 Fusarium acutatum
GGGTGAGGGGGCGACACAGCACTATTTGGGTCTTTTAAGCCCATTGCCCCTGCTGCGACTGTCACTTACCTTGTGACTCCTTTCCGCCGACACCCGCTGCTTTCTGATTGGCTCGCTCTAACTGTATCTCCCCCTCCATCATCTCATATCCACTTGTACACGCCAAATCACCCTATCACCACCACAACACGCCTGTCTTACACTTGCACTGCCTCGCCTCTTGCCCACTCACCAATTTGGCTGCCCGTTCACCAGTGAGCTGCGACATGCGGCTTAAGCACACAGGCCGTTGATGAACTCATGCCATGATTAACCCGAATTTGATTCTTTTGTTCGATGGATACTTGATGTAGAAAACGGCTAACATGGCTTCAAAACCAGGGATGGCAGCAAAAGCTCACTCAGCTTCATGTTGCCCAGTTCCCTTGGGACCCCAAGCCTGACCCCCCCGCACAAGCTCCGCCGGCTGCCGTTCCACCAGCTCAGACTCATGCTCAGGCTCAATTCTCGCCTCAGCTAAGCAACCCAACTGGTCTTTCTTTACCGGGAATGGCCCAACCCCAGGTGCAGAATGGTATCAAGCCCGAAGGCAACAATATCAAGACCGAACCTCATGTACCTATCAAGCAAGAACCCGGCTTACAGGGTAACCCTATGGCCTACCAACAGTACAATAACAACACCAACATCAACACGAATGACAACAATGTAGCTGCCAATCGTGCCGCTCAGCAATTGCAGGCTCAGTATGGACAGCGAGCCGCCAGCTCTATCAACGCCCTTCACCAGCAACAAGGCCACTCTCAGCAGACCCAGCAACAACAGCAACAACCAGCTCTACCGCAGCCACATCAGCAGCAACAGCCCAGCCTGACCCAGCAACAACACCAGCAGCAGATATATCGTCAGCAAATGGCCGCCGCAACTGCCCAACAGCAACAGCAACACCCGGCCAACGGCCAGCCCCACATTCAAAACGGTCAGACTGATGGCGCTGGCGATCTGGAAGAGTTTGAGGGTGTACTCATGCAACGAGCTGCTGATGGCAAATTGCATGAAATCGGGCGAGTTGAGATCGACCGTATGCTGCATGAACAAATCCTGGCCAAGGCCAAGAGCATGGAGGGCGGCGGTCTGATGCTTCCTTTGAAAGAGGCAACTCGAACTTCGTCGGTCCCGACATCACGCAAGGTCAAGGGCAAGCAACCTGCCGCATACGATGGAGGTGATGACGACGAAGAAGAAGATGAAGACGCCATCAACTCTGACCTCGATGACCCAGAAGAGGACAGAGACGACGATGATGTCGATGACGAGGGGCTTGGCAATATCATGCTGTGCATGTACGACAAGGTTCAGCGGGTCAAGAACAAGTGGTACGTTCCAACGTCAACTCCAGCATGAATTTGAGAAATTTGTTTCATTTATTAACCGCAACTACAGGAAGTGCACTCTTAAGGATGGAGTTCTGACAGTCAACGGCAAGGAGTATGTCTTTCACAAGGCTACTGGTGAATATGAGTGGTGATTTCAGACCGACTCGCTTGGAAAGCGACGTGGTTTTGGACCTTACGACCATATCGGCGGCGTGGTGTCGGGAAACAACATCAAAACAAAGCCAATGAAGGGCAAAGCTATTCGGTTGATTGCAACAACAAGGATCTATAAAGACGGTCACGGCCATGTGTACATGCGGTGAAGAAAACTCGAGGTTGCAGATGCCGCAGCGCGGCCAACAGATCGGGACCATATCAGGTTATCATACGGCAGCTTCTGTTTGCGATTGGGGCCATTGATCCCCGCTTCTAAATCAATAAGCCAAGTGGTATAGCAATAATAACATGGGCAGCTTATAGAATTCGTGTTGTGTGCACTTGATGAAAGCAGTTTAATGGTTTGTCCTCAACCAGACAAGTAGCAATCGAAGCTGAATTAGTCAATATAATCATCAGATGATATACAAGATGTCAGCATGATAAGCTTGGCAAGAGAACGACAGCACAAGCTTCCGCCGTCATCGGCTCAACAAAACGGGTATTTCGAACCAGGCGAAGTAAAAGGTCGAGGTGGAAGGATTCATGTATGTTGGTAGTCAACCTCAGCACTTCCAAAACAAGCCGTGTTTTGCTTAGACGTACATAGAGCGAGTATTGTACATAACAACCATGCCAAGTGGGTCACGCCTAACCTATGTAGAGCTAGGCTTATGCTGTTGGTCCGTAGCGGTGGGATTGTACTAAGAAGTGTGGGTGGGTGAGAGGTAAGCAATGGAAGTGAGGTGAGGTGAGAGGGCGGACTCAGTCTAGGGTCGGCCCCGGGGCTGGGACCACAGACAATCTGCAGCTACGAGCCGGCGTGTGGTGGCTTTTGATGGGTGTTGAGGGGGTGCTATGCTGTTGGTTCGGGCTGTCCAATAGGGTTGTATGTGGAAACCTAGCGGGACATCTTTCGTCTGTTTCGGCGTCTTCTTGCGTCGGTGTTAAACGAAGGATCGTCTGGTCGGTGTAGACGAGTCTTAGCTCAATAGTATTATGATATAGACTCACAGGCAAGGGGCTCATTGTTCTGTGTAGTCCTTGGGGGGTGTTCTGGCGGCATGATTAGACCCTTGAGTGTAGAGGCAAATGTGCCTATTGGTGTGACACTGAAACTCATATCTGGAGCGATTGCCACTTACATACGGACTATGGGTCCCTATTTTCCTCCTCAAAAAATGTCTATATATATGGGCGAACGGATTAGGACGTCATAGTATATGTTGGGCTTGACTACTTACGTACAGTAGCAAAGATGCCTTCAGTCAGAAAGAACGGAGTAGGCACTGATACAAGTCTCACAACTCCAACCAATTTCACAGACCCCACAGTCTGACCCGACAGTTTGGAACTGGTCGGGTCTTTACACCAAAACGGCATAGTCGACAGGGATTGCTGGGGGCCTCAATTACCGGGGTGTAAATTAGGTACATGTGTGGTACCGTCATAGCGGAGTTGGGAGTCTCAACCCAGCCCGAGTGACAAACTCGCTTCTTGTATTACACTTGTCTCGCATGAATGAACATGGCAATCGAATTTCGGCATCACCAAGCTTTTCGCTTCCTTCAATTGGTGGCCGGTAATGACTTACCAAAAATGCTGACGCTGCTACCTAACAGTTCAATCATGACCAGAAATTAGCGACGTTATCGTGGGTGGTCAAGCATGTGCAAGGTAAACTAAACCACTGATGAACCCTGCTAGAGAGCTGCAGCCCCAGCCATTCCATCTTGCGAGATTGGTACTTTCTTGATTCTAGGACACCCTCAGGAGACGGAAAATCCAACTTGGTTTTCTGTTTATGCTGAGATATAGATGTTGTGTAGCTGTAGATGAGGTTAGTTAGTATGTTTGTATCGACGATCCCGAAAGAACAACGTGAAATACACATCGTTGTCAGTAAGCTGTTCTTTGGCCAGCAATTGGCATTTACCATCCCATTACACTGGTCATACGTGGGCCAATGTATAGGTACTGTACGTATAGAGGGATCCGACAGGATGGTACAGCCTAGTCTACAGTGGGTTCGTTCGATGGAGGTGTGTCGGTTAAGTTTCGTCTCGTATCAAACTCTCTCGTTGCCAGGGTCTAGCACCTATTAACGGTTTAACCAAACACACAGATACCTTCAGAGAGATCTCCACTCGTTCGTCCACTTCTCTGGGCCTTTCCGGCTACTGAAGCGGTGAAGAGCGGAAGGTTTGAAATAGCCCGTTTGCGTTGATGACTTCGACCGGGTAAAGTACCCAAAGCCGACCGGTTGCAAGTCCCAGTAGATGTATTTGCTGTTTTGGTTTGAGTCTCAAGCTGAGCAGTAACATTACGGCGCGAATCGCGCCAGTAGATATGGCGCGTGTGGTATGAATATCTGGGGGCTGGCACCACAGATCATGGTGCGCCGCCCCCATTGAAGTGATTAGTGCAAGCTTTGCAGTAGTCATCCTGATGATGCCTGACCAGGAGCCATACTGATATGTAGCCAACTATAGGATAACGAGCGGTTCATTTTCTGGAATCGCCTCGGTTAAGATGCAGTCTATCGGTGACCTGATGAGCTGAGAGTGGATTCCTCACAATCAACAGGGTGGTTATAAGGCGACGGCGGTGATTCTTGACTACATCTTGGAGAGTTCAGAATCGAGTACAAACTTCATCTCTTGCTGCTATCCCATGCTCCGAAGCCAGTTGTAGCATGTCGTCTAGCAATGAAATGATGAAGAAGAAGTACGGTGCAATAGACTTAAAAACCCACTACTAGATCTGGCTTTTGTTGCGGGCTCTGTGGGATCTGCATCGAAGGTATCTCGGACCCAATCCTTTGGTAATTTGGGTTAGTGCGGAGGTGGACAAGGTTCAGGGATATGCAACTCAACAACCCTCATCTTGCTCCCTTGGACCTTGCATGATGGAGTACATCACGAGAAAAGCGTCGTTATCTCTGATTGGTGCTACACGAAGAAACATTGGGAGGCAGTCTGCCAGTCGGGAACAAACCTGATCAGACATTTAGTCGATTTCGGGTAACGCATTCATCAATTGGCCGAAGCTACTTGCATTGATGGTCGAAGGACCATCTTTGATAAGATGTCCAGAATAGTTGCATCCGAGATGTGTCTGCCCCAGAGAAGAATGCCCTGTCGGCTCTCCCATCAGACATTGATCGATATGTGCTTCCTGGCGAAACTGTTTTCTAAGCATCTTATAAGAAGACAAGAAGACAGAGCATAGTTGCAAGTGAACTTGTCCGCTTGAGTTAGTCAAGCACCAGAACCGATGAAATATGGTGACAAATAAGTTGTTTTCTTGACAAGGTCGTGCATGGCATATGCCGCGCTTCGACTGATCACATGGTATAAACATGAGAAGCGCAGACTATTTTTCGTATAATGACACTTTTTTGGAAGATTGATCATATGTAGGTTATGCAAACGTGCTAATGCCTAGATAAAATAGTCGAAGCTATGGTGATACGACTCGCTAAATTGGAGACCTCCATGTCTGCTTCACAACAATATGTTACCAAGAAGAGATAATCGGTAAAAATTCTGCATCCGTGGTCGAGGCTTGAGGAACTGATATGGTTATCAAAATGCCGGGTCAGCTAAGGCTTTCCCGATTTCCTGGGTTGGATGGAGAAGTGCCGGCCCTTAGTGCTGCTTGCTCGGCGCGATGGACGAGTATTAGATCAATCTTGATATATATGCCCTTCAGCCCAGTGCAGCTAATATGTTGGGGATGACGAGACTGGTCTGAGACTTCCTGGAAATGCGTCTATGGGAAGACAGCAATCGGATTGAGCATACAAGCTTAGACATGAATCCGTATGTACATATGGCGATGACCCATCCATTTGTGAGAGACATTGGATCAGATGGTGAGTATCAGATTGGTGGGGAAGAGAGCTAATTGGATCATCGGTATCCGCCGAAGTAAATGGCACGCATTTATATACCCGATCAGGAGCTTCATCGAAGCAAGCAATTCATCGGTGAGAAGCGAGCAACAAGATGATGGAGAAAGGAAACCGAAACGGGACGAAACGAAAACCGCGGGCGGGCCTTGGAGCCAAACAGCACCTGAGTTCAGCGCCAATGATCCAAAAGCGAGCCTTGGACTGCAGGGGTACTGTGCACTAGTTTCCGTAGCATCTCCCTAGCGTAAGCCACACCCCCTGACAGTTTTGGTGCATTTCAGTGGTACGGTGCTTGATTCAGGGCTTGAGCCTCGACAGTCTGTAATGGCGTAAGGAGAAGCGGGCGGGCACTAGGGAACTCGCCCACGACCTCGGGTTGGCGTGTTTGGCTCTGACAAGGTTGTCGTCAACGAGAAGAGAATTGGGACATGTTTTTCTTTTTTTGTAGTACCTCTGAATGATAGGTTCCGTTGATATAGGCAGTTAGCATCATCACCTGATGACTGGTGCACCACCCTTGACAATGGAGAGCTTCTTTCCTCCCTCTCAGGCATGGTTTGACTCACAAACAGCCTACAATTCAACTGAGACTCGTTTATCACACTGCTCTCGGGAGACCTAACTAGTATCTCGTTTTTAGTACATCCTCTCTGTAGCGTCCAAGTCGACACGGCGTTTCGAGTAACATTTAATCTCAAATGAATCCCTTTGCTGAATCAGAGGCATGGCCCAATAAGATGTTAGTCGGACAATGACCGGGTAAAAAAGCCATGGGCCAATAATCTTACATCCAATGTTGGTAGACGATGAGCCAGCTGTCTCGATTCAAAGCCAACATGAATGAAGCCGGGAATGTTTCTTGCAAAAAAGAAATGGCCGAATGTTGAGATCGTTGCAGAGAGAATTACGTGTATCCCACCAAATACATTTGGCGTCGGATAGATAGAAAATGTCTCGAGCCAGCATCAAAATCTGGAATCATCACATCGATTACAACAACCGAGTCAGGTCTGACATTTCTGTCTTCATCAAGTCCTCTCATCTAGTCCCATGTTCCCTGTTGGCTCGATGCTAAAGTGATTAGAGACAAGACCGTCGTCGGCTAGGGGCATTGGTATCCTCCCCCGAAACACAACCAACAGCGGGACGAACCCCTCATCCTCCACAGTGACAGCGATCAGTGGCTGATCGGGGGCGCGGTTAGAGGGAGGGGCGGAACCAACACGAACAAGAGAAGAAAAGAACCTAAACGGCACCCGTCATCCATCGTCCATCGCCCGAGGCCAATGGGCGGTTGCGGCTTCGGCGCCGTCAACCGGTGATGACAGCCATATCATTACACTCAACGGCATCAATCAGAAGGGAAAGCCATCATGGCTGGATGTTTCGCATGTTGAGATCCAGCACTCCTCTCCCAGCTATTCCAAGGACGGCCAAACGGCCATCGGTGCAACCTAAATCACATACTGCAAGACTGGAAAGAAAGAGGACCCCAAGTATGGATGTGATATCGTGTGTTGCAGAATAACAAGACCTCCTCAGAAGACCATTTCAACCATTTCAACCAACGTCACAGGCCGCTTGGGGAGGCCAGCCAAGGAGACGCGATACGTAGTTATGCTATTGCAATTTTAATGGGCTGGATACGCGATGAGGGAGTTCGCTGCAGGTGCTGCAGAAGGTCCAAAGCCAAAGGCTGTCTGTCAGAGACAGCAAGTGAGCGCATGTATGTAGGTACAGTATGGACGGGTAGGTAAGGCAGGTTAAGTTCCTTGCATAAAACACAACAAGTGGTTCTCACACGAATCCATCCATCAGCCCCGCTAGGTAGTGTAGCGTAGCCCAGCGATATCGAGGTTGGTTGCCCCTCTGAATGGGCTGTGTGTGGGTTCCATTGTGATTGATGTTGATACGGAACGGTACTTTGTCCCTACCATTTGGCGGCACCCTTGGCGCAAGTTTTTGGATAGCCTCTTGACCACTTTCTGGATCGGAAAATGAATGGCAAGTTTACGATTCTGATCTATTTTCAGGCCGACCCATCTTAGTCCCGGGCTGGTTAAAAGTTTTGTAATAATAGTGCCGCTGGCTTCAGTGGCATAGGTTTGATAAGTAACTAATCTGAAGTGGGCTGCCTGAGGTGTTCTCATGGCCATCAGAGAGATTCTTCAGGGATGGTAACACAAGGCTTCGACCGCTTTTCGAGGCGCATGATAATAATAATCACAATACACATAACAAGCAGGACTCGACCAACAGCCGTCATCTCAACAGGGGGTGTAATGCAAAAATGAAGAGGGGCGAACCCTCGAGGGGCACACACCCACAGTCAAGGTCCAAGGTCCAAGGTCCAATGTCCCACGTCCACCTAAACTGCTAGGTAGGACCCATTGGATCCATCCATGCCCGTCTGTGTCTGCCTCTGTCTCTGTCTCTGTCTCCGTCTCTGTACCTGTACCCGTACCTGTACCTCTAACGCTGTGCCTAGGGCTGCCTTGCCTCGCCTTGCCCTGTTAGCCTGTCTTGCCTTAAGCTACCCAAGGACAATTGTGCTGTAAGTTAGCTAGGTACCTTAGCTGTATCCATGTCCCACGCTCCAGCTCCACACTCTTGCTGGCAACAATAAGTATCAACAACCTTCCTCCTCATCTTTTCCGGCTTCTTTCTTGCCCATGACCTTTTTAATGCCCTTTGCATTTGTTTGCCTCCAGCTACGGGCCTCCATTATCTCAATTAACTACTCGGCGATCATCTGGGCTCAAACTTTCCGGTCCACAAGTCTCAAAAGAGGATCACAAGAGAACAAAAACCCCTCCTACAATCTTCAAACTCAACTCAGTTGAGCCCTTCATCTTCCAACTGCCTCCCATCTCCTTCTTTCTTGAGCCAACTTGGCCGTATTCTCGATACAGAAACTTAAATTGGAATGCATCCAGGAGGTCTTCTGTCCCGTTGCATTTTATATATACGCAACCTACGCCCAACACAACATCTTCAAGCCCTGACACCGACGTTTCACCTCGGGTGAATTTGCGATTCGCGTAAATTTATCTTCTCAACCTCTTATTCGACACTCCATAACGTTCTTGGCGTTTTCCTGGACGGCTTCTGGTCCTCTAATACACGTGCTTCGGCCTCTGGACTCGCTCATATTCGGTAAGTTCATACTATAAACCGCCTGTGCGAGTTCATCCTGAGGCTTCTCAGACATCCTACCCTGTCTTCTCTTTTCAAGCCTTCTGCTCCCCCAGGACTCTCAGTCAACTCAAATATGGGCATAAACACCATTGGATGAAGCTTTCTCTGCTTTGATCCACAGGAGCTGCTATAAACACAACTACAATGTTGTGTCCTCCTAACCTTATCGCCGTTGAGAATCTTTGGGTTGTGTTAGTGTGTATGCCTGGGCGATCCTCAAGTTTGGTTGAAACAAGCTATTAAGTCCCAAGGTGCCCGAAGCATGTTGGGCTTGTCCTGACAACTCAAATATCGCATTCCCCTTGGAAATATTGGGTTCTCATCATGTCGGACCCGCATTGCTTCTCACGTTCATTACTCCGCGAATATTCGCTTTATTTTTTCTTCAAACTTCACCTGGTGGATCTTGTCTTCTTCACTTTCGTGCGTCTGCTAACTCTCGCAGCGATATTCTCCACCAGAACTAGAAACTTGGCTCATTCTGTATTCAAAAACGCAGTTCGGATTATCTGTGTCATCTCCCACCGCCAAATCACGTCTTGCTGCAGCCTCGCCTCGTGGCCCTCGTGTAAGGCCCTGCGCTTCATTGGGACATTGCAGCTTCGACGGTGTTCATCGATGGTTGTAATGCCTCCTCAAAACAGGTATGCTGAAGAGTTCTTTGTGGAGCAGCCAATCTTACATGTGCAATGCAGCGTGAACGAGTCGGAAGGGCGATACCTTCAAGATGGATTCTGGCAACATGGCCGTTTTTATGGTTCTTGGAAACCCGGCAAATACTTATTTCCAATTGACTCAGTAAGTCGTCTGCGAATGACAATATCGTACGCCACCTGACCAGCAACAGGAAGAGTTGAATCGTTTGGATATATTTCATAAAGTTTTCCTTCTGGCACGAGACAATAAGCCATTTCTAGCCCCCATCAGACGCACCTCGCCCAGAATCATGGATATTGGTACGGGCACAGGTATTTGGGCAATCAATGTGGCCGAAGAGTATGAATGCCTGTGCCATTGATCTCGTTTATTACCACGTTACTGACCTAAAGAAGATGTCTCTCAGATGCCCAGATCATGGCAGTAGACCTGAATCAGATTCAACCAGCATTGTAGGCTCACACTCGCTCTTTGTAGGCCATCAGCTAATGTAGATAGGATTCCTCCTGGCTTTATGCCAAAGCAGTATGACATTGAAGAGCCGTCTTGGGGGCCCCTACTGGCGGACTGTGATTTGATTCATATGCGAATGTTACTTGGCAGTATTCAAACGGACTTGTGGCCTCAAGTCTACCACAATGCCTTTGAGTATGTTCGGAACTATATCTTTGAGCATTGCGCTGATACTTCACTAGGCACTTGACTCCAGGCATCGGCTTCCTGGAGCACATTGAGGTTGACTGGATACCTCGATGTGACGATGATGAACGCCCAGCAGATTCCGCATTCGTGAAGTGGGCAGAGCTTTTTCTCGATGGCATGGATCGATTCAACCGCAGTGTCAGAGTCACACCACAAGAACATCGGCAAATGCTCGAAGCTACAGGTTTCACAGATATCAGGCAGGAGGTGATCAAGGCTTATGTTTGCCCCTGGTCTGCTGATCGAAACGAACGTGAAATCGCCCGATGGTTCAATATCGGACTGTCTCATAGTCTGGAGGCCATGAGTTTAAAACCCCTAATCGAGAAACTCGGATTTGAGGCCGAGGAAGTTCGTGAGCTATGTGAGAGAGCGAAGCGCGAAACATGTGTTTTGCGCTATCACACTTATTGTAATATGTGAGTCTACAAACACATCCTTCCGTCACACAGGAGGGGCCTGCTAATGCTTTCGCAGTCATGTCTGGACGGCTAGGAAGCCCGGACCTCAACAGTAATGCCAAATTCTGATTCAAGCGGGGGGGTATTCACCGCACAACGCAAGGAATACGAACAACCATGGCAATACTGATACGCATTGTTCCAAGCACATTACGCTGAGGAACGTGGTGAAGCCATCGGTCCGTCGATTTGGGGAATGACATGGTTTCTAATCCAAATCGGCCTGGTGAACTGGCAGGGTTTCAAGCGCCAGCGCCAGCGCTTTTGCGCGCAACTGCATCCTGACGATCCATAAATGGTACCACGATTTCCCAATGCTGCAGTACTTCTCGCTTCCCATATCCGGAGGCCCCTTGAATTTGAAGAGACGCCTTACCTCAATGGCAGCATTGTACCGACGGTCACCAACAGGCAAGGATTCTCAATTGTATCACCAACAGCGGGCGGGGTCTTGATCCCATCAACCAGTCCACCATCCTGAACAAGGTTGTCGATCTTCTCAAATTATCTGACCGCTAGATAATGGTCACCTGGCCACAATCATCTGCCAAGGGCCATATTATCTGCGCTCGCTTTCGCTGGCAAGGGTTCTGCTACCTGTTGCGACAGAAGCGCTGGTAGGAACAACGCCATTTTTGCCAAGGGTCAATATCGGACTCCATAATATCCTAGGTCCGCGCACGTCGGGACGGGCCTTCAACATCGGCCAGGGTCCGGACCATACGGAATATTCAACCGCATCGCCCTGCGTTCCGTGTATGTATTCCATATCTTATTTTCGCGCGCGGCTGTACTCCCACGTCTGCTCTTGTGGTCCGTCATTCTGTCGTCTATTAGACGCCTGATTGACTTCTTCTGTGTGGAGGAGGTAACATCGGAAGAAAGGGCTTATACACCCCAAATCTGTCCTTATTTCCAGAAGCAGAAGGTGGTGGACAAGTCCGCGGTTCATCAAGCTATGACCAAGAGGTTGAAATGGCAGATGAGGATTGAGCACGTCCTTCGCAAGGCTTGCCCCAGTGAGCTAGTTTGCTCAGTTCAGGTATCGTGGGATATCAGCTCGCTCCGGAGGTTGAGGAAATTTACAATTGCAGGTATCATCTGGCAAATCGATCTGAGAGCTTTACAGAGCTCACTTATAATAACCCCAAAATCTCATACAGAAATGTGAATACGTTCAAAGTGTATCGTGCTACACATTTGCCACTCCATGGATATTTGCCCTACATACATACATTCATATATATAAAGTACGTTTAATGGACTTGAAAGTTGTGAGCTTGTATGTCGTGGAGTTGAGTAAGGCTGCTGAATGAGTTTGCTCGTGCGATTCCCTTCAATTGCAGCGTCCTTTTGCATAGGAAACAGGGTACGTACTGAAAAACATCTTCAGTCTTCAAATGAATTATCAGTATAGGGACCGCGTACCAAGAAGACCTTATACGAATGCAACTGTGGTCATACTGACCCATTTCTCGACTTACACTCTAATCCTAGGACTCACCAACTGAGTCATTACTCTTAGTTATAAAACTTAAGCCACAGGCTTATCTAAGGACAATCCCATAAATCAACTTACAGTCTTGAAAATGAAAATAAAGTCTATAGGCAAAGCAATAGCAATAGCTCGTCCCAGAAGATCCCGATCGTACCTTAGGTAACTTAAGCCACCTCGGTTAGACCACACCAAGAGTTTCGAGAGTGAGTCAGTAACATCAGACTGTAGCAGGTAGTCTAAGTATTTATTAAATAGTGTTAAGTGACTAGACTCATGATAAGTTATGTAAGCTACTAGGACGACTGCAATCAAGGAACATGTGATCTATCACAGGAAGGCTCATACAGTTATTAAATATCATTGTTGAAAGCTGTCCACGAAGGGGGCAGCCCGCCAAAGGCTGGTTGATGTACAGTTCTACAAAAGAAAAGTGCTCAGAGGACAAACATCACAGGTCCGGTGAGACCGGTATTCCCAAGTCTCCCAGTTTTCAACTCCCCCCAAACAAACGGTCTCCAACCAGCCCTTTTCAGGCGTCCTCGGCCGGGGAGAACCAAGTCTAAAGCCCACCCATCCTTATTTGTTATCACATCGTCCGGCACTCATCGATCTTTACAACTCCTGCTCCATACTACAAGAGACACATTTAGTGGTGGGAAGAGGCCTCGCCACGGTAGCCAACAAGCTTGAATCGTCCAATAATCTCACCAACGGTGAAAAATCCGAGGACCTCAGCTGCGACAACACCGCCAGCGGCGAGCTGAGCAGGGCCGATATTCCGTACCTGCTGAATGGCGTTCTGGGAGGACTGGATGATGGTACGGTTCTGGATGGACTTGATAATGCTCTGGTATGTGTTTTGGAAGGTGGCCAGGTTGCTGCGAGATGTAAATTAGTCGATGCCCCGCCATAAGTAGGACTTGTGTGAACTCACGGAGGGCTCATCTTCTGGTTATGGAAGACGAACTTGCCGAGCTCGAGGGCGACCTTGGAGTAGTAAACGACGAAAGGGACCTGTCCTGTATTATGATGTCAGCATTCAAAGGCCACCGGTTGTTATTTTTGTAATGATCCACGTACGCTCAATGAAGCCGATGACCTTGCCCGTTCGTCCGCCAACCTTGCCCAGAGTGCTGGCAACGCCCTTGGCGTAACCAGCAATAGCAGGACCAGCAGCGGTTGTGACACGCGACAAGCCTTCCTGGGCCCTTGAGGCAGCCAGCTTAGCATTCTCGGTGGCTTTGGAAGCAGCCTGCTTTGCGTTCTCGGTGGCCTTCTGGGTGGCGGTGCTCTCGAAGCGTCGGGCGGCGACGCGGAGAGCGGGCGAACGGAGCATGGGACGAGCGAGAGAAGACATGGTGACGGCTAAGGCAGTAAAAGAGTGCGAGATGCCTCGTAGGTTCGATATCGGAGCTCCGTGGAGTAAAAAGACCGGCGGCGGGTGGTCAATTGATGGAGTCGAAGCTGGGTCTTGATCTTGAGTGAGGTCGTCTGAGGGAGAAAAAAAGCTCGGAAGAACTCGCTGGATGGTGGTTGTAGCCGACGGCTTAAGCCACTAGACCGTTTTCGGACTTGCTAGCCGCGCTGCCGCTGGATGGCCAAGAGCCCCGATGAATTGTTTATTATACACATCTTCACTACTATATCTTCCCAAATGAACTGCAACAGTCAAAGTTGTTGATTTCCTTATCTTGAATTCAAGCATATGGATGGCTCATTCGACATATTCATATCCAGCATCTGTTGTATCCGACTCCACAAGCATTCGTATTCATAATTCATATCACCAGTTCATCGCCAAAAGTTCTTCACCAAATTTCATATTCTCATGTCTATATCCCAAATAGAGGCTATTTGTACGGTCTTCTAACGGACCCGCGCCTAGAAATCAAAAACATACGCCGAGCACCAAATTTATATTCATCATTACTCCCGTCTTCAATCCAAGCTCTGGATCATGACCTTGATGGCCCCACTCTTGGCATCTGCCGACGTCTCAAACGCCTTGATGGCATCCTCAAGCTTGAACTTGTGAGTGACGAGCTTTGAGAGGTCAACTACGTTGTTCTCAACCAAGCGGATAGCTCTGGGCCAGGTGTTGCAATAACGGTACTGTAGCTGAATGTCGACTTCTCGTACACTTGCGCGCATGAAGGGAATGTTGATCTCGTTCTTTCCGACGCCAATGATGAAGACCTTGCCGCCAAACTTAACTGACCAGACGGCAGCGGCAATGCTACTTTCGACACCGGTACACTCCAGAGCAACACTGGGCTCGATGCCTCCAAAGCTCTTAACAATTGCTTTGGCGGAGTCCTCAGCTGACTGTCGCTCGACCTTGTGTGTAATCACGCGAGGGCAGAGCTCCTTAGCAAATGCCAACCGGCTCTCCGAAATGTCCGTGATGACGATAGGAGAAGCACCTGCGGCGGCACAGCACTGAAGGGTGATCAGCCCGATAGGTCCAGCACCGCAAATCAGGACGGGGTCTCCCAGGGCGACCTTGGCTCTCTGCATGCCAGCAAGGGCAACACTCAGGGGCTCGAGGAGAGCGCCGTTCTCAAACGACATATTTCCAATCTTATGACACCAGACAGCCGGGTGGTTGATATATCGGCGCAACATGCCAGGAACAGGTGGTGTTGACAGGAACAGGACGCTCTCACAACCATTGTATCGGCCAGTAAGGCAGGGCTCGCAGGTACCGCAGGGAATATTTGGCTCGACAGCGACCCTGTCGCCAACCTTGAGATGGCTGACAGAAGGGTGCACGGCGATAACCTCGCCAGCCGACTCATGGCCCAGGATGTGGTCGCCCTCTACGATCATAGGACCGATGCAGCCAGCATGCCAGAAGTGAACATCGGAGCTATACCCTGGTCAGTGGTTGCTCTAGATGAGGCGGGGTCAGAACATCGACTTACCCGCAGATACCAGTGCTGCGGATAGCAACACTGACCTCGCCGTGCTTCAAGTCGGAGCCGGACTTGACGGCTTCAGCAGAGGGTTCAGCAGCCGTTACCCAGAGATCATGGTTGGGGTTGGTGTAAACGCCAATGTTAGGCTTGAGAGTCGTCTTGACGTCTGCGACCCCATTTCCTTCGACTGCTGAAGGGCTCATGGTGGGCGATGTGTGTGTTTTACTTCGTGCGACTGGAGTCTGATATCGGTGCTGTGAGACGGTTGAGTTCAAGAAAGGCTTAAAGAAGACACAAGTCGAGGTAACGAACCCGTCCAGACCGAGGCGCAAAGGGTCTTTTTAAATCATACCCATTGCTCCCACGGAGAAAAATTTGGGGTCATGCGCTCTGCTATCGCCCGGTATATGTTTGGTTGCCTGGTACCAAGGCAAAACTGATTCCCCACGTTGAAACAATAACGCAGGGCCTCGAGATCCGGACACGCCAACAGCTCTCGCACGTCGCTCACTATGAGGGGATTGTGGGGTTCGCCTCGGTGGAGGCTGTATCACCCACTGCATATTGACTCCCGCGCCAATCACAGAAACAGGATCCGACAATCCCAAGACGCCATCCCACTGCAACGGGCTTCTAGTGCAAAGTGGCTTCTCTTCAGCTAAGTTCAATTCGCGGTTGAATTCATTCTCCAGCTTTTTGCCGGTCGCTTTACAAGCTTCTTCTGGATAGATATCCGGTCCATGTCTATCGGTACTGTGCTTGATTGTATGTACTTAGAGTCCAGAGCAGAGGAGCGAGATACCTACATGGTCATCCTTAAGGGTCCCCGGCATATTACTGCAGGGCTTTCTTTCGCTCTTAGTTTGGTACTGCATCATGATAATGATGCCGGCGGCTCTCCGGCCCTGCATGTCCATCCACAACCGGAACGCAGAATCTCGTCGACATCGACTTGTGACATTCTCCCGGCGGAGCCAAGGGTATTCAGGGCGGCTCTTAACTGGTACGGCTAATCCAGCAGTCGGAGCTGTCGGCGGGTCCAAATTCAATATCCAATTCTCGTAGTTTATTATCTGACCCAACGTTACTTTTTCAAGACAGTGTTACGCCAAAAATAAACCCTGCCCGAGAACTTCAGATCGCGCCAACCGGGCCAATTGCAGTGTACTCAAGCATTTCGCGACGCTTTTTCTTCGGATCCATACCATCTAGCGTGTGTTTCTCAGAGACCCAAAGACCCAAAGTCTTGGTGGACCAGGTAGTCAACGTTTGTGGGGGATGGTCTATCGCTGCTGGGGTCCCCTACAGCTCTTTGCGGGTCTTTTTTCGACAATTCAAAGTCATAAGAACATCTGAAATCTCGTAAAGTCAGCTGCCAACTTCTCAAACCAGTCTTCCCTGGAACGCTGCTGTCAATTGATGTCCAGGCACTGTTGACCGTACAAAGACAAGCAAGGAGGTAGCGAGATCAACGCTCCCGCATCTGCATTTACATCCGCGTATAAGACTCGTTGACGGCAATTTCAAACCCCGCCAATACCCCAACGACTTGCGGATGATATTCCTTTAGAACATCCCGGTGCTCTTATAGACTCTTCGAAACATCACACTATGTCAAAGCCAGGTGCTCACCGTCCAATTCGGACACGGCACCCCCTTTCCCTTGTCAACCACGAGTCTCCCAATACACAAAAGGTGACCGTCTTGTAATATATGGATCGTATACGAAACAACCCACTTCCCTACCAGTCAGTGTTCGTCAAAGCGCACGCAGGCAGTACGACCTCCAAACATTGCTGGCATGGTGAAGGTGTCATTTCTCTTGCAACAATGTTCCCAAAGCGTCAGCTTTAGGCTGATCTCCGATATCTGTTTCCACCAACCCTTTTGCTTCAAACAACGAAACGTCAAGTAATCCGATCTTTTCTGGAAATCCTGTCGTCCATCTCGAGAGCTCCTGCAGTAATGGGCATAGCACGGTAGCAGCGGCATTCTCGTGATGCGACTATCCCTGGCCTGTTCAATTGGGTTATATGCTCTATTTTCAGTTGGGATTAGTCCTCAGCTAGATCCGATACTGCACAAAGCAACTCCGCTCTCAAAAATAGGCCACAGGGCCGATATGCCGTGCATGCGCATTTCCAATCACAAGAAGTCTTGATCCGAACATCGAATCGTGATTAGAGGCATTCCCCCAGCGCTTTACAACGGTGAGATAGGCGAGGGGATAGATTCCGTGGGTATCATCAAATTGCCACCAAAATATCATACATATAAGGATAATCCTTGTTTTAGCCATTCTATGCTGCCGAGCTGGCAGTGCCCTTTTGCTGCCTGAGCTTTTCCTCAAACTTTTCGAACTCCTGCAAAGCAATTTCCTCCTCTTGATCCATCACTTGCTTAACACCTTTGACCTCCTCAATCTGGAAGTTAGGTTAGCCTAAGACAGCACGGCGTAAGTCATAATGGGGAACTTACATAATGCATCAACATGCCCTCAATTCCATTCTTGAGGGTGACAGTGCTGGAATCGCACGTACGACAAGCACCTCGTAACCGAAGATGCACATAGCCCTCATCATCGAAACCTCGAAAATCAATGTCGCCACCATCCTCCTGGATAGCTGGTCGAATTCGTGTTTCAAGAAGCTCCTTGATCATACCAACAACCTCACTGTCGTCTTCGTTGTACGCAAGGCTATCCTCCTCCTCGGCCGCGTCGCCATCCCGGCGTTCGGAGACAGTGACTATCTTCTCACCTGCAGTGATGGCTTCTGTGATGAGGGCAAAGATCTCCGGTCGAATGTGTGCCCAATTGGCATCTGCAGCCTTCGTAACAGTAATGAAATCGGCGCCGTAGAATACCGACGTAACTCCATCGATGTTCATGAGCTTGGCAGCGAGTGGAGAAGGATACGGCGGAGAGATGGTTGCTCGGGGGTTGAGATACTCAATAAAAGGCGTAGAGAGTTCCTCGGGTACAACTCGATGATTCGGTAGAAACTTGAGGGCATCTGGGTTCGGGGTGTTCTCCGTCTGGATGAAGATGGTTCGGATCCCGCTACCGACACCGGCGAGGCTTGGTATGGTTGTTGGAATATTGCGCTGTCGCTGTGCAAGGGGCCGTGTAGTATAAGAACCGACAAGAAGTTGTGATCGGACGGTGCTGACTGAACGAGTCCATCGCTGAATTCCTCGGCAAGATGTCTCTGCGACGGGCCGAGCGACAGCGGCCAATGTCCGCGACATGGCTCTTGAAGTTGCCATGACGTAGGCTCTGAAGATAGGTATATCAAAGAAAGGATGCTACCGGTTCGACTCTAATAAGAGGACAAGGTTCAAGAAAACGGTTTTTCAGTTAAGAAACAAATTGAAAAGGAAGATAGGCTAGTTTCGGCGTTGACGGGTATGCTATAGCAACTTTTCGCCGCTCCAACTTGGTGCTTGTTAAAGTCACTCACCGAGCCGTGATAGGTCCGAGCATTAGTAATGCGTGAGCTACCTATGATGCAAGGGCAAATTTAAAGTCCCGATGGAAGTGCACGGACCATCATTCTACCTCTAATTTTTTTTGTTTCCTTCTTTTTCTTTTTGCTTGCAATTGCTGGGGTCCAAAATGTCAAGCGGACAATGACGCGGGGCGATAGATCCCTTGGAAATGAAACTGAAACTTTTTGTACCTTTTCTCCTTTCGTACACCATACAGTACCTCTACCTTACCTTGAGTTCCATCACATTAGCTTCCTTTCACCTTAATTAAGGTACCTTACCTTCATACCTACTTGATCGCATAAGATATCACAATGTCAGAACCTCAGGGAATAAATGATCTACCAGCCCAACATCCAGAAGATACTGCTACGCCAACTGAAGCAAAAGATGGCGATAATGCGACAACAAAACCTGATCCTTCACTATGTGGTGTATGTGAAGTAAATCCCCCAAAATACAAATGTCCAAGATGTCGCCTTCCATAGTAAGTTTCACGTCTCGGTTGGTACCTCAGTCAGTGGCTGACCATTATCAAAGCTGTTCCGTTGCTTGCAACAAGATCCATCGCGAAAATCACCCTCCTGATCCCGAGCCAGCACCAACACCAGCAGCGCCTCAGTCGGCACTCTCCGAGTCGCAAGCAACATCACTGCCTCGGCTCCCCGACCCCTCGAATCCCTTTCAGGCTCTCGAAAACTCAGAGAAACTTCGTCTTCTCTTTCGCAAATATCCAGGCCTTCCCGACCAGCTCCGCAAAATAGATGCTGCCACGCTTCCACCTCCTGAGGCCAAGCCTGCCATCCCCGCCTCCCTCCTCAAGGGTCTGCCACCAAAGCAAGAAGCTTGGAACCATGACATTGGTATTCAGAACGGAAAAGAAGCTTTGCGCAAGGCTCGTCGCGCGGACGGTGAGCAGGGTGACGCTATACGCGAGTATTCAGAACTTATCCTTCACTTGATGAACACCGAGAGTGCACAGACGGACGTCGACAATATCATTCGGCAGAAAATGGCACAAGAGGATACAAAACTCATCGAACGCTTGATGGCGCAAGAAAAGCGTTAGGTTTCCGCCTTGGTTCCAATCATATCTCACATGACACTGAAAATGCTTTTTTGAATGCGGAGGTCGTATATTAAGATTTTCCTTCATGTTTAGTATGGGTCATTATGCTACAAAAATCATTGGTGAGTTATCTTCGCTCCTCCATATATGTCATCCACTCGTCAAATTACCCTAGTCATTCGCATTCTTTGCCTCACTAATGCATGAATCGCTTCAAGAACCCAGCCTTGGGTGACTTTGGAGAAACAGATGATTGTGAGCTCGTCATGGTAAAATTGGAGCCCTGGTCCTCAGCGTTGGGCTTCTGCTGGCTCAAACTAGTCTTTCGATGTTTGAGGCCTCCCCACTTCGAATCTCGTCGAACCTTGACTGGTTGGTCACTCTGAGACCAGTCCACCCTGTGTATCTCAGCCGCGTGCTGAGGGTTGGGGATGTTCACAAAGCTACCTCTCCGCGAACCAGCAGTGGTTGCACTAGTCTCAGACCCTCGACGGTTAGGCGAAGTATTGATACCAAACTCTTGCTTGAAAGGGGTTGCTGGGCCAGGCTCGCGTACAAAGGGTGATGATGCATCGGAGAAACCTGACGAGCTTGCGGATCCACGTCTCGCAGATGATGCGACGTTCCCTTGAAAGCCTCCGACACCCGTACCTATTGAATCTCGCCGGGCTTGAGGCTGAGGCTGAGGCTGCATGTTACCCGTGCTCATTCTTCGTGATAACTCAGGTCCATTGACATTCCAAAGCATGGAATTACGGGCGGTTTGTCTCTTGCGTTGGGCTGACACTTTATCCAGCTCAGTGCCTCCCAACCTCGCAACGTTGCTGGCGCTAGTTGGCCTTCCGCTGCAGAGACTCTGTGCTCTTCTATACTGCCTATTGTATTCTTGCAGCGATATGGTGCCATTATTCATAGAGTGGGGGCCGGGAGCAGGTCTCATCCCTTTGGGTGAAGCTTTCTGAGTGAGAGGCTCGACTGTTGTGGTGCGAGCAAACTGTTGCGCTGCCACCTGAGGAACATGCTTGTAACGAGCAGGCTTCTGAACATCTTCCTCTGTCTGCTTCTGCGATTCATCGGTGTAGTTCGAGCCTCTGAAGCGGAATGCGTCAAAAAAGCTGCCACGGCGTGGCGGCTTTGCGGACAAAGGTGAACTGAGTTTATCATCAGTCTTCTCTTTCCTGAAGACTCTTGATGAAACGGGGGTTGGAATCGATGGCGACGCATGTGTTGGCTGAATAGTCCGAGGAGACGGGGCACCCATACTTGTTGCAGATAATGGGGGCCGGAGTGAGTCCTCTGTGTGGACTGGACGACGAGGCTGGCCTTCTTGCTCGACTGAAATATCGTTCAACTTCGCGCTCAATTCGCTGGGGTCCAATGGCTGGATCTGCAAGGCTTTTGGTCGATGCCTGGGTTTCCCAGGAGCCACTGTCGTGGGCGAAAACCGATGGCTTGGCTCCTCCATTGAAATGCCCGTCGTGTACAGCATTGTTGTAGTCATGCTGGGCAAGCTTGGTGACGGGCTTGGAGAGGGGGATATGGGATGGGATCCTAGGGGATTGAATGCCACTATGACGGCTGCAGGGTTGCTGGCCACTGGTAGGTAATGTTATATCGACAAACAAGCCTGCGTTTTACGATTCTTTGACTATGTAAGAAAACTTGGAATAGTCTTTGAGCGTACTTGGCGGATATTGGGGATCTCGGCGAGATAAATGTCTCTGACTACAACTAAATGTAAACGTCGTCATGGCTACAGTTCCTTGGCAAAGCATGACAAAAGCCATGGACTCCAGGCCTGGTCCACTCAGGAAAACTATGAAGCCGTCCGCGATGAGTGGGCATCTATCAACCAGAAGCGCCATCGTGGCGTAACTGGCTCGCAACTCGACAGCGGACTGGGTGGACTGGTCCGGCCAGAGTTTAATTTGGTCCCTTTGTTATGATCAACTAATGTCGCCTGCGTTCCTGATCGCCGAAAGGGGACAACTTCTCCAATCTAGTATTCCACAAAAACCCTATTTCTCGGATATGGCTGCTTTTAGAAATAGCCCACACAAACAGGACGTTTGGTAGATTCTTGGAGATCCAGCTACATGGGTTGGTTCAACGTCATTCAGGGTTTTTGGCAAGACATTGAAGCAGTCATTGGGTCTCGTGACAGAGCCAATGTCACAAACAGTGGAGGTCACCAAAGACTGGATATTTCAATTCTCGAGGGAATTGGCACGACGACATACCTTGAGTCTCGAAATGGCCGAGCATGCTCCCTGCACATTGTTGCTGCTGGGGAATGATGTTGACGTGGATGGAATTCCAGTCTGAGGGGCCAGAACTGCAAGGACACTGAGTCGAACCAACAGAGATTGAGTGCCACTCCTCCAAGGCAGCGGCCACTCAAAGGTCGAGTCCGAAGGATCAAACATGTCAGAGTTTCTTCACCCGAAGATGCAGATCCGGCATTGATATATCCCTATGATACCTACCTATGTAGATCGCCATATGCATGGTTTGTCCCTGAACAGACCCCGTCAACTGGCACGGACAAGCCTACAATTAATTCACTGGAAGAACTGGGACCTCACTTGGATTCCCCAACTTGGCAGACGGCGGCGCTACACTTTGCGGGTACGATCCATTGACAGGACTCGTAGGACGGCTCGTGCGTTTTCCGAGTTCAGAGCTCCCGCTTTTGGGCGCAGGAATGTGCCAAGCCGGCTGTGACTTGTAATGACTAGAACCAGACACTGGACGTTGTTCTCGGAGTATTTGCATGAGCGCAAAGCGTGGTTGAAACTTGAAGGGTCTTCTAGCATACTTGCAAGTACGGTAACCTTTCTGTCGGTTTTCGCCGTTGCCGAGTTATTGTTGATGGGAATAGCGTGAAACTTGATGGACAATATTGATTGGCCTCGTCTCTCATAGCCTTCCGCCGAGATATTTGGCTCTGTATATCAAATTTGACTCGAAAAGTACTTTAGATAGCATATCGTCAAACTGTTATATCTTGCGGTCGTTCCTTTTCCCTTGTTGGCGGAGCAAGATCCTACTTATGCTCGCACTTATCTGTACTTGGCTGTTTCAGCAAAAAGTTCCAGTAAGTGAAGCATATGTTGACAATCCGCTCCATTTCGGGGAACTATTTAAAAAATGACGTATTCCTGTATCAGCCAACTAGTTGGCCAGATGATAATGCCAGGCAGATTGTCAAGTCGAGTCTCTTTTTAGTTGCGAACCACCAAAGTTTATTCGTTGGTGTTATCTCATGAATCGTGTTCCCAAAGCCAGTGAGCGAATCTGCGAGGTGCTAGTTTGAATATCTTCTGGTCCCATAATTACGGTACGCATACGGATAAGCGTTAACAACAACCAACGTCTTCAGATACGTCAGTTATTATGCTCTCTGAAAGGTGCCTGTTGGGGAACCGGACCGATCTGCCTTGTTTTCCATTCCATCTCAACAACAGAAGAAGCGTCTTGAGAATTGTTAGTAATAAGCAGTCGAGTCATGGGTTATATATGGCAGCTGGGTGTCAACGATATATCCTCTGACAAACTCTGTACTTTATCACCATAGGCTTTCAGATCTCAGTCGACCGTTTGAGCTTTGAACTCAGTTGGAAAATAGAACACGACACCAGGCTTCTGATTGTGTCGAAGTGTCGACTGGTGAGAGTCTTGGAGTTGTGCTTGCTCTACTACCGAATGCCTCTCTAGGAGCAAACACTGACGCTGAAGGATTCATTAAAATAACAAATCTTCCTCATATGACTCTATCATTTTAGAGAATTCAAGCTCATAGGGTATGAACAATTCATGCATCGATTAAGAAGGGATTCGGTGAGGAATATGGAAGACAGTGAAACTGACAAATGATGAGAGCCGAATGGACCAGGTGTTTCCACGGGCTCGTATTATAACGCCCGTTGCCTTGGATTATAGTATGTTGCATGGCATCCATGAGGCCGGTCTGTAAAGAGCTGGAATCTTGTGGTGTCCAATGTAAGTTACTGATTCAAGGGCATTGAGGTAGCTCGGTAGGTGAGGGCTGGGGATGAGCGAGTGAGGTCTAAACAGTCGCTATTGGATGTCCTGGATGTGAAGACCATGTGTAAGGCAGAATCAACATGATGGGTGCAATGTACCAGGATCCACTATTAGCACTGCTCCTTCGTGGCTGGCTGAAGTGGTTATCAACCAGGAACTGGTATAACTGGAACGTGAGTCTTATGACTGTGTAGAAGGACCAAGTGCCAGGTAAGTCCCTGTTGGCTATTTGTGCACTGGCCAACGGGCAGCAAAGCGCCAGCACAGAATGCGAGATTGGATCCTGGGAGATGTGCAATTAGAGTGCGTGAAAACCAAGAAGCTCCGAAGGCCAGTCAGTCTTGGTTAATTGGGTTCGAGGTCCTTTATATAGAAGCAGAGAGTTGCTGACTGTCTCAGTTGAGGACAAAGACCCTTTGTTTGCGTTCCAGGAACGGTTTCGTGCCGCGCCGATGCCGATACCGTGCCGCATTCTTTTTGGGCCTGTTTTATTGTTAGGGATGGTTGCTATTACCGTTGATCTTCAACGCTCAATTTAAATCAGTCCTCAGAACAACGCCGAGAAATGAGTGAGTTATTGGTTGACTTGCCCAAGTCCTGCATAACGCTTTGAACCCAGTTTCCTTAACTGGAAATAGCCTGCCCAACTAAGTCTCCCGTACCGTACCTTAGACCATCCCATCCGCTCCTAAAACGTTCCCTGTTCCGAGCCACAGGCTCGGTTCCAGCTCTCTCCCCTCTTTGTGCCAGATTCGACATTTCGCGCAGTCGAACTTGACGGTGTCAAGATTGATGATACTCTCTGTCCATTCCTAGGCACGCGTTCCTTGGGAGTTTTCCCTCGTGGCTCTCCTCCATTCCGAGTCAGAGGTGTCTGCATCCGCCTACATACTGTACGCACACGCATCCACGACGCCGGGTCCGCTTCAGCGCGTCGTAGCGCATCCTCTCCTCCATTCTCCTGACATCTGTTCGAAATCCTTCTCCTCAGATTTGCACAAGGATATATCCAGTCCAGGCTGGGCTTCAACCAGCAGTATTCAATTGCAGTACTGTAGTTGGGTCACTCTGGTTGCATAGTATTAGGTAGTTCTCCCGGTTGCGGACAGAATGCCATGCATTGCCACGTTGTGTAAACGCTCTTGGCTTCCGTTTTATGGCTTAAGGTTGGTCGAATTGGACTAACACGATGGGTTTCGAATAGGTTTCGAGTACTCCGAGTTGGGTGTCTCAACTCTGTGAATTGGTGCCTGTATTGGGTATTGCCTCAGAATAGGTAGTGGCCCGGCGTGTACCTCAAGACAAGAGCCGAGAGGACTCCAATCTTTGTTGTTCTGATCATTCAGTGCTTTATACTAATTCAAGTTACCCGTTCAATTTGTCTCGCCTGCTGGCTGTCACCCAAAGGACGCAGTGCTTGTTTCCGCGGTATCTGCGTATCTATCCATCCATCCATACCTCCCTCTCACTAGGTCGCCAAACTGCCACCAATTGGACATCGAACCAATTCATTCCGTTGGTTTCCCAAGCACGGTACTGTACAGCACAGTACAGTGCAAACCTTCCCAGTCACTAAGGTACGGTAAATTCGTCTCCCTCCCTGGTTTGCTAGCATTTCGCTCTTCATTTAGTGCCTTCTTGTCTCTCGTTACTCAGACCTCGAGTGCTTTCATCCCTTCTCCATTCTCTTTCTCTCACACACAGCCTACTACGGGTTTGAACCCCTGCTGTACCTACCCTACCTGAGTCAAGCAAGCTCCACGAGTTCTTCCATCCCCGCAAGGATTTGGTCCCTCCATCTGCCATTTGCGCCTGCTGGCATCGAGTCTATCCCGTCCATGTTTAATCTCTACCACTCAGCCTAGTCGCTGAAGTTGCGACAATGCAACCCAATCATGTTGACTCACAGAATGCTCACCCAACTTCAGGCATTGCCGCTTCAGGCCCGGCGTCCATAGACCCCGACATCGAAAGCGACTCCGATCCCTCAGCCGCGGCCAACGGCCATCGAGACTCAGTCGGTTCAATTATTGACGACCCATTCTTCCAGACCTACGACCCGGCTGTTCAAGCTGCTGCAGTTTCCGAGGACGAGGACCAATCTGATGGAAGTTCGGTCTACCAATCGCTAGAAGACGAGGACCACGAGCATCTTTTTCACGACACAAAGGGGCACAACTTCGGCAAAGCGGCCAAGCAAGCCAAGGGCAAGAGCGGCGGCGGAAAGAAAGTGAAGTCCGACAGCGATGATAACGAATCAAGCCAATACTGGCCGCCTCCACGACGAGAATCTTTGACCGCTACACCCTCTTCGTACTGGGTATGTAACCATGTTCTATCGCATGCGACCCCACCCTACCTATCGCGGGGCAGCGTTGCTCAACAAACGGTCATCCGGGGTTTGGATGGCAGAGGCAGTTTTGCGACAGACGGCTGACTACAGCTTGACGCTATACAGTCCCAATCATCACCGACTATGGAAAGTTTCAACATTGCCGTCATCGGTTCCACCGGCGTTGGCAAATCATCCTTTGTCCAGCGGGTCTTGGGCCTGTCTCGCCCACCTATCTCGAATGCTTCCAGCGTCCGCATGCTGGTTGACAACAATTCTCACGCCGTAACTTTACTCGAGCTGGACCTGGAGTATTTCGAATTGAACCCTACGCAGCCCATCCAGTGGCCAAAACAGATCAATGGGCACATCGTCCCCCGCGTCGATGCTGCTCTTATATTGTATGATGTCACGAATCATGAATCCGTGCGTGAACTACCTCAGACTTTGGGTATGAAATCCATCTATTTGAATGGTTGAGGCTCTACTAAATGTTCCATTCTAGCGGCTCTCACGAACTCTGGTTTACCCGCTAGTCTGGTGGCTTGCAAATGTGAAACCCCTGAAGCTGAATGGCAGGTCAACGCCGAAGCCATTGCGAATCATCAACTCTTCAAATCTTGTGTTTCAACCTACAAAATCTCCTCAAATGACGTTGATGTTGCCAAAACATGCCTCCACACCATCTTGAGGGCCGCAATAGCCCATCGAAGAGGCGAGTGCACAGGGAAGATAATACCGGCAGACTGTTGCTAACCATGGTATAGAAGAAAATGGCGAAACGTTCTCGCGCAGGCGAGCGCAGTCTGCTGCCAATCTGGAAGCCCCTGACGTTGGCACCGGGCGCCCCATTAGCCAACATAGCAAACATAGTCGAGCAAGCTCCGATTTCTCTTTACTAAAGGGTTTCTCCAATCCACCAATTAACGAAAACTACCGAGCGCAGTCGTCTCGTAGCCCCAGGCAAGGTCATATAGCCAGCTCGAATCCCGAGGCAGGAGAACTGGGCCAAGCGCAAACACTCAATAACATGTTGAGAACGCCTGGCATTCGACTCGATAGACCCAGTACCGATTCGTTCTTGGATGTGGATGAGTCTGATGCAGAATCCTACCGATACTCAGATGACATCCCGATACTTCAAAGAAATGACGATAACACGCTGGATAAGCAAGCGAAGATGGCAGGCGTAACATTCGACGAGCTAGTTGATCGACTTCTTGCTCCTCGCTTGACAAGAATCGACAACAACTTCTCTGATGTTTTTCTCTGTCTTTATCGCAAGTTTGCAGCTCCTGGTGAGCTATTTACTGCCATTTTAACCCGACTGGATAAAGTGAGAGACGATAAGACAGCGCATTATCTTTCCAAGACAGCCACACAGCTCCGAATTATTGAAGTGGTCGCGAAATGGGTATCACTTTACCCCGGCGACTTCGCCCGCCCTCAAACTAGACGAAACTTGGAGGAGTTTATCAGGCATCTGAGTACAGAACCGATTTTCTCAATCGCAGCGCAACATATGCGACGACACCTCCAATTCAATGTCGTGGAAGATGACGATACAGGGTGGGCAAACTCGGACGAGACTAGCGATAAGCTCGCAAGTGAGATCTTGTCAAAGGATATGAACGAGCTGTCATCGGGTGTGAGTGTGTTGACGGTGGAGTCGGACATGGACGTAAGACCATCTGGAAGCTCGGAGGTCTCTCTTGCGGACAGAAGCAGCAGTGTCTCGAGCCAGGTGCATTTTCATACGTTTGAGGACTACGAAAGAGCTGCAAGCAACCTGGAACCTACGGACAACTTACCTATGAACAAATTCCGCTACCATATATTCATGGACATCCCCGACGATGATGTTGCGGACGAGCTGACCAGAATCGACTGGATCATGTTTTCCTCAATTCGAATACGCGATTTCGTTCGACATGTCAGCCTATCCGCGTCCCAAAAGGAGCGCTGCAAGAGTTTACGGAATGTGAATCGAATGATCAATCATTTCAATCATGTTGCCAAATGGGTTGCCAACATGATTCTGCTGCGGGACAAGGCCAAGCATCGAGCGCTAATATTAGAGAAGTTCATGAATATTTCACTTAAGCTGCGGCAACTCAACAACTACAATGGACTGGCAGCCATTCTAGCAGGTGTGAACGGAACGGCCATTCATCGATTAAATCAGACGAGAACACTAGTACCAGCAGAAGTCCAAAAGCGGTTTGCGCGGTTGGGCATATTGATGGGAACTCAGAAGAGTCATTTCGCCTACCGCCTAGCCTGGGAAAATTCCTCCCTCCCCCGGATTCCTTTCATTCCCCTTCATCGAAGAGACTTGGTGTCAGCAGAGGAGGGAAGCAGAACATTTGTCGGCACGGACGGAGATCGCATCAATTGGAAGAAGTTTGAGGTTCTAGGCGAGGTCCTGTTACCAATCATGAAGAGCCAGAGCACATCATACCCAAATCTAACCAAGCACGACACTGCAAGAGAACTGATTCTGGGTTGTCGCATGCCAACGGATGAAGAGGTGAGATTCAGTTGCATGATCCCTTGAGGACACAAACTAACGGAGTCATGCAGGACATTTATCAGCGAAGTGTGCAAGTCGAAAGTGGCTCAGGGAATTTCGCTGAGCCGCCGAAGAAGAAGTTCCCATGGTTTGCAAAGTAATCTATCAATTGATCGCACGGAGTTTACGGAGCACGCATGCGCACTATACTTATGGATGCAAACATCAGGGGCATTTTATAGACTTTGTGCGCCTATTGGCTTGGACTGAACATAGCCAGATAATGATGTACACACCTAGGATTTATGTGGTTGACTTACCTTAGTAGTAGAGACTCATATTTTGGACACCCTAATGATTAGCGACTTGGCTACGATATCTATCAACATCTCTCAGCTGCTTATAGCATTTTGGATGATTGCCGCATATCGATTTGCACCTGCCTTGAATACCTGCCTTAGCAAATGATGGACTTTATCAGATCGCACCTTCTTTCCACTGTCCCGTTGGGTGCTTCTCACATTGGGTACCTACCTGCCTTAGGTTATTGGGATGCAATCAGCTCCTTCCTTGGCCCCAAGAGCAATCCTCGGGATCATTTTCCACCAACAACACCGCAGAATATTTCATAGACATCGCCTCCCCTCCCATTGCCTGGTTAAGCATGGAATAACAATGTCATGCGCGTTGCGACTCCCGACTATTCGTGTGATTGCAAACCAGGCAAATGTCGAACTTTCAGCTTCAGCATCGATCAATATTGATGCCCCTGATGGCACACGGCATTTCGCAACGATCAGAGATCTCTCCTCGGCAGTGGAAGATTCTCATCTTTGGATTGCTCGGTCCGGTGCTTGTTGCCTTGAGGTTTCTATTGCACTCAATGGGCATCCGATCCTTGAGACGGAAAGTCTCGATGCCATCGCCGAGGTAGCCGGCGGTTGCGAGGTATGTTGGCTATGCTCTGGAACTTGCGAGTTAGTTGTAACTGAGTTGATCAGGTTTGGGGTCGCTTGGGCATTCATCTAGGACCCAACCGGACATATCCAGTTCAGCAACCTGGACTTCTATCTTTCTCACTCCAGCACCCAGATCTCTCATCGGCTCTCGTTGCCCCAGTTTCCGCCTATACCACTGCATTTCGAAAGCTAATGTTGTCGATCGATGTGCGCAACGTCTCTCAAGAAGAAGAACATCCTCGAAAGCGTTTAAAGACGAGCAAGCGGCGGAAGAAAAGGGCCGAAGATTGTATCGAGAGCAATCTGCTAGGCACTCTGGACCTGGTCGACCAACAAGCTATTGATAGCTTCATGTTCAGTCTCAACTCCCCATGTGAAGAAGGGAGCGGGAATGCATCGCAGACTCTCTCCAGGGAGGATACCATTAAGGACATCAAAGTATTGAAAGACCTACATTCATCGTCCCTAATCGAAATTCTCTTTGAGCAGTTGATGTTGGCGCCAGAGAGGTCGTACAGGGGCTACCAAGTCTGGGGCTGCGGACTTTGTTACTGCCTCACCAAGCTTGCGCCGGGAGTGTTTCATATGCCTTATCTCAAGGTATGGGCCTCAGCAATTATCTATTCCAGTCGCTGATAAAAGAAGCAGAGCATATCAGACCGCGCCGAACTACTACCCATCATTGCCACATCCTTAGCAAGTATGCAGCATGCCGAATCCCCGGTGCTCAGACAGCAAGTGACTGATCTAGCATCGGGCTACGAGGCTTATTCTCACCCCCAGAGTACAAAAAACGGCTCTGTGGACATACTGGAGAGAAAGGCATGGGAGGTACTTCTTCTACATGTCAATGTGCCTCCATCAACAAATATGAGAACGCCGAAAAGAATCATGTTCCCGACTCGAAATTCTCGCATTTCGGGCCGAGGGCTTGTTGTTCCTGGATTACAGCCGTCAGTTGGATCGACAGATAAAAAGGCGCCAGAATCAGGGGAATGCGTGCATCAAAAAAGTCAGAGCAGTACAATGATGGATGTAAGCTGGGACATCATGGATGGTTACCTCGACATTGCGAAGGATGAGGAGCATCACGAAGCAATAACTGATTTGAGTCTCGAAGTTCTCGAAATCGACCAAGATCTATGGAGCGATGCTACAAATAGCCTAACCTCCATAGGTTGGCCAGAGCCATGGCTTGGTGAAACTGGTCGGCTTGGAACTGGTTTTGACACAATGGAATTTATGAATGAGATGCCACTTGAGCAAGCTTGGATGAGACAGGATATTGACTTCGCAAGAAGACAAGAGACAATAGTCGACCCAGCGAACTTCCCTTGTCTGGACCACTGGCTGATCTGCGACAGCCAGTGCAACTTAGACTAGCATCTGATGATGAAAACGTGTCACTCGGAAACTGAAAAGAGATTTGACCAGAATGGCGGGAATTGACGATGCTCCAAGAAAGATTGATGTATTATAGATAGCATATGGGAGAGGCAAGCGTAGGGTGACACTTAAGCCTGTTCTATAGAAATCGTGAGGCAGATGTATTGTTGAATGTAAGTCGATAAGATTGCAAATGAGGGTCGTGGGCCAGGACAAAGATTGCTGTTGACAATTGCTGAAGGAATAGATGGTGCTTATTTGCTTGGCTTTGCTGTCTTGCCCGCTTTCTTCTTATCCTTCTTGTCCTGTTTTGCTTTGCGCTGCTCGGGCTTCATGGTTGCATAGTGAATGTACCAGAGAAGGACGATTTGCAGAATGACAGCCACAAGGACCACCAAGAGGATGGTGAAAATAATGGGTTGGTCGTTGAGGACAGCAACAGCCTCGTCTGTAGCGCCGATAGAGGAGAACCAGTCGAATTGACCCATCGTGAAGGACAAGGTATGTTTGGTTATGATGAAGTTGTCGTCGTCGTAGTATTAGGAAGAGTATTTTTGATAAAGGAATGCCGGATTTTTCAAATTCAATTAAGCCGTACAGTGCGCCAGTCACGTACAGAGTAGGAATGGAAGATAATATGTTCTTTGAATGGAATAGAATAAAAGATGTACAGAGCTCGAGATAGCTATGGGAAGAGGAAAAGAGTCAGTGACAGACGGGACGCGAAGCAAATGTGGTAAATGGTCCACCCACAGTGAGTGGTGACAACGGTGGAAGACCCCTAACAGTCGCTTGGCTCCCAGGGGTATTACTGAGACGTTTCACCTTGTAACAAAAGTCGACTGATGTGAAGGTGGCTCATGATTGGTTAGGGCTGACGATACAATTGTGAGAGCGCGATAAAGCAAGCGGCTAGTACCTAAATAGAAGAAGAAACCGTTCAGTTACACTCTTAATGGCGTCACTGATGTTAAGTGAGGAGCATTGTGGTTGAGACCGTTCGGTGGCTTCAAGGAACGTTTCGACAATTGGTTTAGACAAGCAGTGGTCTGGAGCACGTGATTATGGACGGAGAATGGAAGTTCCAGGGTCGGCTCTAGGTGACTTCCATTGTAAAGTTGATCAAAGTCCCGATTTGATTGGCTTTTGCTGTCCAGCAACCGCTAACCGCATGGGGATGTCAATTGAGAACCATCCATTTCTTGGGTCCCCCAAAAAATCTCTAGCTCGTGTGAGAGAGATACGAGAGAGAGGGACGAGAGCGAGAGAGAGCAACGCCAATAAATCCGACCTCCTCCTCCTCCTCTTCTATTGCCGCTGGCCCTCTTCGAATTAATACTTCTCAACCTCGTGCCGACCATGAGCGTCGCACGTCCGGCGCGCAACCTCCTCGGCAGGTGCATCGCCTCATCTCGAACCGCTTCAGTCACCGTCCCTCTCGTACCATGTAGTCAATTCCACAGCACACCGCCAAGGTCGAAGCGAAAGTCTCGGTTTCGAAATGTCACGGCCCAGGAGCTAGGTCTGATCAAGGAGTCGGGTGAATTTACGGCGGGCATGGACAAGTACAAGCAGGACAGGTTTGCCGACCTGTCCAAGCAGGATCTCGAGAACCTCAAGGCCTCTTACACACCAGAGCAGCTTGAGGCTATTGAGTTGGGCGAGAAAGCCGTCAACCCTGAAGACATGATCATTCAGGGTCGGTTACGTGACGATCCCTACAAGCCAACATACATCGAGGATTATACCGTGCTGGACCCCCGCTACGATATTAAGCCGGAGATCGAAGGCACCCCGAGAGAGGTGCAATGGCCTGACAAGAGCGAATGGATCGACAATTACGGAGAAAAAATGATGAAGATCACTGACAAGAAGACAAGCGACCAACTTACCCGAGCCATGGTTCGAGCACTGCGACGTGTGAAGGAGAGCCAGGGAGAGGACTTGATAGATCTCACTGAGGATGAGCTCAAGGACATTGAAAAGGACCCTGAGCTGATCAAACGCTACATTATCGCCGAGGACGGCCCTGAGCCCACTGCAAACGATAAGGGCCCTGAGTTCATGACTCGTTCCCAGGCTGAGAAGTTGGATGAGGCTGTTGACGAGGCATGGGAGGCCGAGCTCGATAAGATTGTTGGTTTTAGCAGTCAGGGTGAGGTCGAGCCCTCAAACCTTGAGCTCATTCAGGATGGCCCCGCAGGTGTTGATCGGACCTACACGGCTGAGGCACCTGATCTCGGCAAGGTCCCTGGTGTCAAAGGCTTGTACAAGCACGCCGTTGACCCCGAGGATCAGGGCCAGGATGACTCGGGCAAGTACCAGGAGATCAAGCGCCTGACAGGCATGAGCCTCAAGGACATTCGCTCGCTGCTGACCAAAGGTCTTGTGACTCGTTGGGTCTCCAATCAAACTCGTTTGGGCAAGGTCCGCAGTACCTCTGTCGTTGCCATCGCTGGTAACGGCAATGGCCGTCTAGGACTTGGAATGGCAAAGTCTACTGAGGCCGGTGTGGCTGAGGAGACAGCTCAGATGTTGGCCATCCGCAACATGAAACCCGTCCGACGATATGAGAACCGTACTATCTATGGTAATGTGTCTGCCAAGATTTCAGGCACTGTAGTCGAGCTGATGGCCCGTCCTCCCGGTATGTATCCACTCATCACCAGCTCCCACCCGATTATGCTAGCTAACCTCCTCCCTCCCAGGCTTCGGACTTCGCTGCCCGCACCGTATCTTCGAGATGTGCCGCGCCGCCGGTATCCATGACATCGCTGCCCGCATGCCCCGATCCAAGAACCCCATGAACTCTGTCAAGGCGACGTACCAAGCGCTGACCAACCAGCCCGACCCCGAGCAGATCGCCATCGGCCGGGGCAAGAAGCTGGTGGACGTGCGCAAGGTCTACTATGGAGGAGCTGTATATTAAACCCACTCTCACGCAAACCACCTGTATCACCAAAGAAAAAACGTGTATCTGTAGCCTGTAATAGAGAAATATTTCTTTGATGCCCTCGATATGGTAAAAATGGTATAGTTGATGCATCATCACTCGATATCAAATGTCTGTCGTATTGCCATGTGAAAGGTGGTATCGTTTCGCACATCATATTTGGTTGGGTATCAATCCTTGCCTCTTCCACCACAAAGCTGCCTTCTTGTTCTTCTTTGATTCATTTAGACTCATTGCGCTGTCGATCCATCACCCCAGTCAATCTCCTGCTGCAAGACTATGCTGTAAACACTGGCTTTGAGAAGAGTAAAGGCTAGACTCGTCTTGCGCTCAAGCTCACGAAGGCCGTCAAGAATTTCTGTACTAGGGTTCGAGGCAAGATGTTCAAGGACAGTGGCGAGCTGGGAATAATATCAGTCTGTGTCTGTCTTTCAGATCCCAGCATAATGAGGCAGACGCACTTTGTTCATGTTATCGGCCAAGCGTTCGTACTCGTCTAAAACCTCCTGCTCGAGTGGTGTGAGCTCAGGGGGGTCAAGGAGTCCCCCTGCTTGGGTTTGATCCATGGCGATTATTGTAATTGATTGACGGTGCAAGAAGACAAGTCGTGAATTATGTTCGTTGTTGGATCTTGGTCCACAAATTATATGTTTATTCTACGTACGTAGCTAGGCGCGGTTGCTGGAGGGGCTTGTTGGTTTCAATTGCTGATAAGATAAGATAATTCAGCGGGCTGTCAATGAAGTGGACCTCGGTTTGCTCAGCTCACCTAATTACCTACCTAGTAGTCAGACCTTTGTAGGCCATAAGCACAGTCTCAGTAAAGTTATTGATTCGTCCATTCTTTTGTTACTAAAGTTGTCAAGAAAACATTATTCTCATCAAAACCGACCTAAGCAGATTGCGAATGCTAAGGAAAAAGGGGGAAAGTCTCCAATCCGATCAAAACCCATGCCAATCCTGAACGCTCGCTCGTCATACAATCAATAATGCCCTTACCAAATAAACATCACACACCAAACTCGAGTCTCCTTTGTCTCGTTTCCATCTCAAAAATAAACATGAATGGTATGCCAGCTAAATCAAGCTTGTCGTCGTTACTCCTCAGCGTTAATTCCCATAGACCACAACCTCGTTGCCTTGCACTGATCCCGCATCAGTCCCGACATTGCTCTCTGTCCACTCGCTTTCGGTATAACTGTACTCACTATCCTCGTCACCATCCGTATACATATCTGTGCTGTTCGTGACTACGGTGCCTCGACTGCTTCTTCTTAAGGTTTCGTTGTCGCTGTCGCCGCCCTCACCACCATCCGCTTCCTCATGATTGGGTGTCGATTCAATGACTATTGTCTCGTCTGTGGGGGCTTCTGTCGCTTCTGGCACTGTTGCTGACTTGACATCTGCCTCATCAACCTCCTCGACAGTCTCATTGACAGTGTTTTCTTTGTCATTGTCAGCGAGGCCTTTGTCAAGGTTACCACCCCAGCTTCGCTTGCGGTATGTTTTACCGCCGCCCAAGGGGGTTCGTACGCTCTGGCTGCGCTTGACACCTCCAGAAGCTACATTGTTGTTGATCTGGCTGAGCGAAACGATTCTGCGACCTGTTCCGTTCTGTACTGGAGCAGCCAAGTTGCGTTTAGCATTCAGTGCCATGCCCACCATAGACTTGCGGCCATGTGCACCTGCTTCCGGAGACTCCTCTTCGTTGGCAGGCTTTCTAACACGTTTGCGGCTCATAGCATCGCCACCGTTCCTATTGGCCTTTGCCATGAGAAGGACTCGAGAATGGTCCATAACACCCTCGAGGATGCGGCGCTCCAGGTTTTCAGCACGAGATTCCATGTCGTAGAGTTCCTCTTTGCGCATATGAAGGGCCGTCTCGAGGGAAGAGACATCACCAGTTAAACGTGTCTTCTGGCGTATCAGACTCTCTTGTTCTGTTCTCAACGTCATAACACTCTGTCGAAGCCTCTCCTCCTCGTCTCGAAGACTTGCAACTGCTGCCTCAACGTGATCCTTCTCCGCGAGCTTGCGTTCCACAGATGCCATGGTCTCTTGGAGAGTCTTGGTATGGTCTTCGTGAGCCTGCTCAATTCGCTGCTTCTGTGCTGAGAGAAACTCGGAAATATCAGCAGCTGTCTGGACTACTGAGGCATGAACCTTGTCCAGTGTATCAAGGCGACTGAAGGCATGATCGGCAACGGCGCTGTGGTCGACCAATTTGTCAAGCTTCTCTTGCACGACAGTGTCGTCATATCGACCATCCAGAACCAGATCGAGCTTCTCACGGACCAAAGTATCATCGTACTTAGAGTCCATGATCAGATCAAGCTTGTCACGGACGGGCGTATCGTCGTACTTCTGCTCAACAAGCACGCCAAGGATTTCTTTGATTGGCGCATCGTCATATTTTTCTTCGATGATCTTGTCAAGCTTAGCCCGCACCTCGGCGTCGTCGTACTTAGATTCGATAATCTTCTCCAGCTTTTCCCGAATCTCCGAGTCATCATACTTGGACTCGATGATTGTAGCGAGCTTCTGATGCACTTGAGAATCATCGTACTTCTCATCGATGATCTTGTCTAGTTTCTCGCGAACCTCTGTGTCGTTGTACTTTTCCTCAATGATTTTGTCGAGGCGTTCCTTGACTTCCGAGTCATTGTAGATCTGTTCGATAAGCTTATCCAACTTCTCATGAACATGTGTGTTATGAAACTTGTCATCAGTGAGAAGTGTCAGGAGGGTCATGAGCTCTTCAGGAGACTTGTGCTCGACAATCTTGTCCTGGATTTCGGTCGTCGAAGACTTGGAGTGTTCGTAGTGTTCACCGACAAGTAGAAGAAGATCCTTGACAGATTCGAGAATCTTGGGATGAGACTCGCTGACCTCTCCTTTCAAGCTCTCAACAGCCGTCAAGGCCTCAGTGATTTGGTCGCGGGTTTGCTGATGCTCGGCCTTGTCCTCGGTGTGAGTCTCTTCACTGCGGGCCACGAGCTCCTCCACCTTGGTGAAGACAGTCTTAGAAGCCTCCTCCATCTTCTCCAGAGAATCGGTGACAGTAGAGCCCAGAGTATCAATAAGAAGCTTGAGCTCATCTGTGACAGATTTAGAGCTTACAACGGCTGCCTCCATAGCCTCGTCCCGGGCTTCGCTGACCTTGCTTCTATCATCAAGGGTAGTCTGAAGAGTCTCATACTTGGCAATGAGCTCACCAATCTTCTCGTCGATCTTGGTGCTTAGCGTTTCGGTTGCCTCTTGAAGTTTCTCGTTAGACTCGACCTTGACGCCAGACACAACAGCCTTTGAGTCCTCAAATTCAGTCTTGATGGTATCAAGCATGTCCTTGAGGTCCTGGTGGACGTTCTCGTTCTTGTTGATCTTCTCGCCGACAGTCTCAAGAAGCTTACTAATGCTCTCGACACCAGTTGCGCCCTCTTCAAGCTTGACGTTGATGGTTCCCTGTAATTCCTCAAGGAAGGTTTTGACCTCAGTGACGCGCTCGCCAACGGAGGTGCTCTCCTCATCACGGACTGCGATTGCCTTGGTCTGAGCGTCAACTGTGGTATCCAGCTTCTCCTGAAAGTGTTTGACAATAGACTCTAAGCCAGCAAGATCTTCTTTCTTGACAAGAAGAGCCTCCAGGCTGGTAATGTCCTCTTTGCGAGCGAGGAGAGCGAGGTCGGTGCTGGTAAAAGATTCAAGAGCTGTCTTGACTTCAAGAGCCAAGGCTTCAACGGCCTCGACATCGGCCTTGGTGACCTTGTCAGGGTTTTCACTCTCTTTGGTAGCGTGTTCCTTGATCTCATCGAGTCTAGTTGAGACTTGACCAAGAAGAGTTTCCAAGGCCGTGACCTCCTCTTTGCGGGAGACCGTCTCCAATTGGGTGGTAAGGGACCCCATAGTCTCCCGAGTCTCAAGAAGCAAGGCCTCCACATTGTCGATGTGGTCCTTTCGAACGGCTTGCTCGCCATCAATCAGATCGTCCAGTTGACCTTTGGTGTTACGCAGGATAGTCTCGATGGCTTGCATGTCCTCCTTTGATGCAGGCTCATCGCCGTCTCCCACAATTGCTCGAGCGGTCTCTTCTTCTCCATCCACCTTCTTCTTCTTTACCGAAACCGATCTTGTGAGTGTCTCCCGGGAGGCGATCTCGTCAACGCTGTCCTGAACTGTGCGAAGTAAATCCTCCATACGAGACAAATCATCTTTCTGAACACCCTCGTTCTCAGACTTGACAGAGTCGATCTTGATGGCAAGTCCTGCAATCAGCACCTCGAGGTTCTTGATGTCATCCGATTTGATTTTTTCGGAAGGTCCGTCATCCTCTGCCTTGCTAGTTGACACTGCGGCGAGGGCCCGCTCACTGTTGCTATCCCGCAAAGCCTCAATGTCGGAACGAACAGATTCAAGGCCGGTTTTGAGAGCATCAAGGATCTTCTCGTCGGTGGCTGACTCTGCAGGTGCAATGGCTCGTTCATTGTTGCTTTCTCGAAGCGTTTCGATATCTGAACGGAGAGACTCTAATCCTGTCCTGAGAGCATCCAGAACCTCATCGTTTGGCTTGGTATCTAGAACTGGGGCTAGAGCTTTCTGGTTGCTTTCTTGAAGTCCTTCGATGTCGGTTCGTAAAGAATCGAGGCCATTCTTAAGGGCCTCGATGACTTCATCATTGGTGGTGTTGTCGACTGGGGCGGCTGCTTCCTTTTGCGCAGTAGCGATTGCTACTATTTCGGCGTGAAGAGAGTCAAGACCATTCTTCAAGGTGACGATAACTTCATCGTTTGAAGTGTTCTCTATGGGAGTATCAGGCTTCTCCTGGGCTGCAAGAGCTGCGATCTCGGCATGGAGGGAATCAAGACCATTCTTCAGAGTAACTATGACCTCATCGTTTGAGGTGTCCTCTCCGACTGCAGCACGATCGCTGTTGTCACGAGATAATTCAATACCGGCTTTCAGTGACTCAAGTCCGTTCTTTAAAGCTTCGATGAACTCTGTGCTGGATGAGTTGTCGACCGGTGCGATAGCCTTTTCGCTGCTGTCACGAACGGCTTCGATATCAACCCGGAGAGAGTCAAGGCCGTTCTTGAGAGCCTCAATCACCTCGTCGTTGGTGGTGTTGTCGACAGGTGCAGCGGGCTTTTCAGATGTGCTTAGACGAATAGCTTCGATGTCAACACGGAGAGCATCGAGGCCATTCTTCAAGGCCTCGAGAACCTCGTCGTTCTCTTTTGGCTCAACCACAGCGACCGCCTTCTCTGTCTGACTATCTCGAAGTGCTTCGATATCAGCTCGTACGCCACTAAGTCCTGATTTCAGTGCTTCAAGGACTTCGTCGTTGGCAGGGGGTGTAGACTCCAGCGTGGCAACGGCGCGGTCATTACTGCTGTCGCGAATGGATTCAATATCAGCTCTGACGGAGTCGAGTCCAGTCTTGAGTGCTTCAAGAATCTCGTCATTGGCGGTCAAGTCGGTAGGTTTGTTCGTGACACGGTCCATACCTGCCCGGAGGTCATTGAGGCCGTCATTGAGTGCGTCAAGGATTTCACTTGTCTCGGCACGTGGTCGCAAAACCTCTTGCCGCAAATTGTTGAAGCCGGTGTTCAAAGCTTCCAGAACCTCTGTGTTGTTGGTCTGAGGTGGCAACGCAGGCACCATAGATGAGTTGACGATTTCGCGGAGACCCTCGAGCTCAGTCTGAAGCTGCTCACGAGATTCTTGGTTAGTGGTTGAGACAATGCCTGCCATCTCATCCTTGAAATCTTCCAGAGACTTCAAAAGGTCATCCATAAACTCTTCCTGGCCAGCAGCGCCAGTGGCACGATCAACATAACTCTCCATAGCTTGTCGAAGGTTCTCAAAACCGTCCTTGGTCACATCCCGTACCTGCTCGGTCTCACGTCCATTGGCCGCGACAGTCTCTTTGGTTTCTTCGGACAACGTCTTGAATTCATGTCGCAGAAATTCCATGATCTCCCGGAGGCGATCAGCAACATCATCATTGCTGGCTGAAGCGGGTACCAGAGCCCGGCTGGAGTGGACATCGAGGTCCTGGAGGCCTTCCCTAACGGCGTGTACAACGTCTTCATGAGTGATGTCGTTTCCAGCACCTGGGGCAACAGGGAATTCAAACTCCTCAAGACAGTCACGAACTGCGTCAATGATTTCCTCCCTCGAAAGAGTGGCGGGTTGATCAACCTGAGGAGGAACAAAGTGCTTTAGACCATCTACAACAGCAGTGAAAACCTCGTCCCGAGTCACAGCGGGAGGATGGTCATCGCGCGGCGCATATTCCTGAAGGCCTTGCTTCAGACAAGCCAAGACTTCGTCCCTCTCAAGTCCGAGCTGCTGCACTTCGATCTCAGGCTTATAGTTCTCCCAGGCGTCTCTGACAGCTTCGATTACATCTTCTCGACTCAAGTCGGGTAAGTTACTCTTGGTTGCCTCGTTGTCTTGGATGGCCGCTCTCATGGCATTGTATATCTCTTGGTAGTCGACAGCGCTTTTCTGAGTGTTGACCGAAGCAGCTGACTGGCGTCTATGCTCGCGGAGAACATGATTCAGCTGATCCTTCATTTGCTCAAGCCCCTCGTCGATAACGCGAGCGACTTCATCTTTGCTCGGAGTATCATGATCTTCAACACCTCTTCGAGATGCTTGCTGCTCGAGCCGTCGGCCAATCTCGCGGCCCATGCCCAGGACCTCACCTCGCAGTTCGCGGACAAGAGCCTTGACTTCGGCAGTAAGACCTCCGCCTTGAGAGACACTGTCTTTGACAGAGCGAATGATGCTTATGAGGTCGTCATTCAAAATTTCAGCACCGCGAGCTGATGGCTCCGAATTTCGACGAGCCTCATTCCTCATAATGTGTTCAACGCGCTGGGAAACGGCGCTCCTTGCTTGGCCCGGCATGGTATCGCTTCGGCTGTTTTCTGACTCAAAACTGAGGTTACGAGACCGGCTCGCATGAGGACTGCCAAGAGAGTTTCCGAGAATAATGGCCTGCTCGGACTGAGCCTTCACCTGTTCAATGACTTCGTCCAGCTTCTGGGACGTGGCCATGCCAGACAGTTTATTGGAAACTTCCTGTAACCGGCCGAGCAGAGACTCCTGCCCCTCCTTGGTACCCATCTCCCGAATGATTCGCTCCAGAAGAATGACGGAGGGTGGCGCCTCAGAGCCAGCAAGAGAGGGTGTGCTGATGGACCCTCGCTCAATTGAGTCGCCAAAGCTCTTGGGAGAGGGAATTCTAGGGAGATGAAAACCCCTGGTGCTTGGTGGAGAGAGATTGTGTGGCTTGTTGTCTAGGTAATATCCTCCAAAGGGGTCGCGAGCTGGAGGGAGCCTGTTGTGGCCATCGTTGCCATTGCCGTGACTTCCCAAAAGCTCTCTGAGGCTTCTGCGGATATCTTCATCTCTTGAATTTGTAGCCTCCTTGAGGCTAAGGAGATCCGTAGCATTGTCCCTGCTTCGACGGCTCAACTGAGACATCTCCTTCTGAAGTCCTGTCGCGATGCTAGTCAGGCTGAGAATTTGATCAGACAACGCTTCTAGGTTCTGGGGACCTTTTGACAAGGTTAATGAGCCATTTGTGATATCCGTAAGAGGATTCTCCGGTTCTTTGACAGGTGTGGATGAGGTCATGTGTTGAAGAGCAAGCATGGTGGACGATTGCGGCGGTGTGTTTTCGCCGAGGATGCTTTGAGGAGGAGGTCGTCGAACTGCAGGACGCAGAATCGGCGTCAAGCTGGGTCCAGGTACTGGTGTCGTGCTCGACACTACCGAGTCCTTTTCGTTTGGCCGATTATCAACATCCCGCGACCGAGAGGGCGTCTCTGGGCGTTGTTGACGCTCTGGGGATCGCGATGGCGAGCTGTGGCCGCTAGCACCCTCGATCATCATGCTGATATCACGGACTGAAGACTGCAGTCGGCGATGTCCCTTTGTCGGGGACTCTATTCTCTTGGTAGGAACCATGGTGCTTTCTCTCGCTCGCTCGTTAAGTGCAGCGTGAGCAGATGCGATAGCGCTCGAAGTTCCCACCCGTGAAGTTAATGGCGACCCCGGATTGAGAGGCAGCGGAGGAGGGCAGCGTTCGGGGTCAGAGCTGTCCCACCTGTTCCCTGTTAGTCGGCGCAAGAGACGCATGAGGGCATATACAAAAAACTTACATTGGAACAAGTGCTCGAAAATTGGGATCTGAAGAAGCCGACTGTTGATGTCTCAGCTGAAAGTCCCCGTCGTAAGAACTGTCTCGCTCCGAAGAAGACATGTCTGTCCTGGTTCCTTGGAAACAAGTAATGGTATGTGAGAAGTGTGTTGGTCTCAATGGCAAGAATGCGGACGGCGCCGCAGCCACGCTATTTACAAGAAAGAGAACAAAGTCGGTGGGGATTGAGGAATGCGGTGTAAGTATCTGAATATATTCGTTGCAACTAGCAAGCAGGCAAGCAGGTAGTATAACAAACAGTTCAAGGGGGTATCAGATACAAGAGGATGATGAAATTGGAGGGAATGAAGTTAGAGCATCAAAGTTGGTTGCATTGTTTAATTCTGATGGCGTTGGGAGAAGCTATAACTCAATCTTTGGCTGTCTGTTGCGGTAACTACAACCTGGTTTATTTTTTGTTTCGGGCCCGGTTGGTTGCCGAGCAACCTCCCGCACTGACAATCAACTCGACGTTAGGCTGTCGTTGTGCCGCACCCCCGGTTGACATTGGCAAATCACGAGCTCACAACAGAGCAGATCACACCACGAATTGAGGGCCTTTGGACCGCCCTGTGAAGAGGGGCCTATGAAATACATCATTGTGGAATTCGACAGGGATCGTGGCCTTGCTCGCGGCTGTATCGAGCAAATCTAAACAAAGTAACTGTGCCTACCGCTCTGATGCCCTGGTAGATAGGTGACGTTGAGGGTGAGCAAGTCCAGCACCATCACATTACGCCTTTCAATAAGGTATGACCCAAGTCCCAAAGAAAATTTCAGACCTTACAAGACGGTGGCCAAACGAAAATCATTCAAGCTTACCTCAAGCTCAGGCTGGCTTACCTAGATGGTTTTGTCGCCTAGGATCGAGCTTGGCCTTAAATTTTCTTTGTGTCCCATAGGAACCTGTCGATTAGAACGGATGGCATGTATGAAATCAAATCGCTCTATTTATACAGAGTTGAGTGCCTCTCGACTGCTTCACTAACAGTTACCTGGCTTCCAAGCGAAGCCGATCCTCTCATATCGGCGCAGCGGCGTGTCTATCGTAGCAAACCTAATAACCTGATCCGTCTAAACTCCCATTTAAGCCGTCTTCGTCATCAGCGTCCAGATAGTACCTATCTAGATTCGTATATCTATCTTTAACATGAATTCAAACATTGCATAATTTCATCTCTACTTCTTGAATGCAATGTCAAAGGCAGGAATCAAAGTCTGGGCAAGCCAGAAAGAGAAGACCAACTTGGGACCAGTCATGAGCAACTGCAGGGCGGTATAAGTTAGCGTCTAGAAGTTCTAGAGTGGGGACGGGAGTTGATCGGGAGCTGGCGGGCCGCAGAAAGACGGCTATCACTTTCTATGTTGGTGAACGTACCTTAGGGACAAGTCCCTTGAAGAAAGCTCCAGGACCCTCATTCTTGGCCATGTTGGAGAGAATTCGGAAGCCACTCTCAGGGTTGTCGAAGTTTCGGTTCTGGATACGGGTCTTGATAACGTCAAGGGGAGCAGAGACAACGAGAGAAGCGGAAGCGCCAGCAATAGAAGCAATAAAGTTCTGGAACCAGCTGGCCTTGTTGTAATCCTCAAGATGGAAAATATACTCCTTGGCAAAAGCAGATCCACCAAACAGCTACACCAAGTTAGTCTTCTGAATCAACTCAAGGAGAAGAAGTCACACATACAGCGAAAGATCCAGGGGCGTTACGAGCAGCAGTCCAGCCCCAACCACGGTACAGGCCAAAACCCTCATCGGCAACGATCTTGAGGACGCCACGGCCACGGAAAGCCTCGGGGTTTGTCTGGCGCTTGATCTTGAGGACGTCAAGAGGGAGGAGAACGATCTCACCAATACCGATCAGACTGTGGGGCGCATTAGTTCAAGCTTCTCAAGAAACAGAGGTCTTCATGTCCTACCTTCCAGCAGTAGAGTGCATGATGGCTTTTCCGGTCTTCTTGCCGAAGGCGTTCTCAAAGTCTGCTCCATAGTGCTTGGAGAGGTAATCACGGGCAACAGGCTGTCCACCATACTTGTACACACGCTGGAGGACCTTGTAACCGGCGGCATATCCCAGTCCAGGGAAGAGGGAAACGAATTTTCGTCCGAAGGGAGCGGTGGCCTTGTCCTTGAAGATGACCTTGTTCAACTCGCTGGCGCTGGATATCTACAAACCCAGGCTGTCAATATCTTGTCCAATGGCATGCATCAAGAGACGTAAGTTGCTTACACGAGTCTGGTTGCTCATCAACCGCTTCGCAATGGTGTCGACCTTGTGGAGGGGTTAGTGAACAGCTCCAAGATTTGTCGCAACTGGTTGCGTTCAAAAGAGGTGGGGTTCTGTACAGGATGGAAGACGGCCAGCTCAGCAATACCAGCGGAACCTGTCAAGATGTTGTCAGCTCGAACTAGAGATGTCGATTGCAAGAAACTGTAAAGCAATAGCATAGTCGCCTGTTTCAATGGGAGTGAAACGTACCAGAGCCGAGGACACGAGCCAGGCCAGACTCCTTCTCGCGACCAGCAGCGACGGGCGGGGACATCTTGATGAGACAGAGTAATATATATCAGATCAAGATACTGCTTTGACAGTATTTCCCAAAAGTTTTCACGAAGTTTGAAAAACAGAATCGTGAGCTTGTCGCGAGAGCAAGAGTTCGGGTATAAGACTCAAGAACTGGCTGCTTGGGAAATTTTTCCTGTCGCCCAATGCACTTATCTCTTTTTAGTTCCTGGGAATCCCCTGGCCCCTGCTAAATCACCCTGGCGTATTTGCGGTTGTATGTACTCCGTACCGACGTCGGAGAATCGTGGAGCTTTTAGCTATCCGTCTATGGGTTCCATAGGATTTTTTTCTCTGGTGTGTGGCTCCACTCTTGAATCTCGACCCTCAACAGCGGCCAAGCACGAGCCACAGTTTATTATACAAGCCACTAACAAGTAATCACGGTACCCTATAGCCGCGATGGTTCCTCTATAACCGTCTTCATCTGATGAACCCAGGAAAACTTGACAAGGTTCATACTTATCACGGAAGCAACGCCATGATAGCCGGATACTATCATTCCCGGGGGCCGAGAGCTCCATATTCGAGCCTCAAAGTCATAGTCTCGAAGTCACAAAAGAAACTACCGACGGAAAGTGAAATAGAACCTGAAGTACGGGCCTTCTTACATTACAAGAACTAACATGAAGTTTCCCTGTCAGCAAGATATGCAATACCAGGTAGACAGGCCAGCCTACAGGTTAGCCATATCTGACTGACCATATGGACATGCATGCTTGCTGATGGCCATCACACCCACAACACCAAGTCCTACCTTTACCAACAAATCAAACGATCAAGAGGCCACGAAGCAAAGACGAGAAACAAGTAAAAAAAAAAAAAAAAGGCAATTTAATGCGTTCTTTTCGTGAGTTGCTGTTTAAAATATGGATGCAGAGATGATATGAGGCCAAACCGTACCCAACGTCAGTACCTAATACCCACGCCAACGGCCAATTCCAAGGGAGGTGTGAGCTGAGGAATATATATATATGCCTTGGCGTCTCCTTCTACTCCTCAATAATCACGAAGCACAGATACCAACTCATCTAACCTCATGACTTGACCGAGAAGCTTGTCCTGCACTCCCAGATGCCTGTTGTATTTGTTGTAGTGCTCTGTGGTCATGACCTCCTCTTCTTTGCCTTGCACGTCCTTCCTCTCAACAAACGAAAGAATGTTCCGTTCCTTGTGGCGCTCCACCTCTAAGGTTTGAAGGCACCGGAGCATAGCCTTGTAAATGTCATCCAGTGCCTGTGTTTGGGTTCGCTCTTTGTCAAAATACCAGAAGAAGAGTGTTCGATTGGCAAGTCGGCTGCTATCCTTGGGCACTTCTTGAACATCCACTATACCTGCCATCTGCATCGCAAGCATTTTGCCTTGCACGTCACCCTTCTTCATGAGCGCGGCGGCTGGAAGCATCTTCTCGTCAAGCTTGCCCTTCTCTCGAAGAATGCGGGTCAAGCGTAGACCATGGCGGCCATGGGATTGTTCAATAATAGCGTCCAGTTCGATTTCCCGCAGCTTGCCTACGAGGCGACCAAAGTCCACTGTCCATTGCCCGCGGCCGTACATACCACAGTGACGGATGAACGGATACTTGCTTTCCGCGAGGAGAAGAAGATGACGGCGCATCTGGGAGATTCGAGTATCGTTTCCATTCGTAGCATCTTCAAATCTTACTCTGTTTTCTTGTTCCCCATTAACTGTACCCTCATGGTTGTCATCAGCCCATTCATCAACTTCATCGTCAACGTCAAACGCCTTCCTTCGACCGGGAGGACCGGCATCTGAATCGTCAGAATCGTCATCTGACTCCGGTGCTGTTTCCCTGATCCGTTCAGCACTCTGTGAGTCAATTTTATCTCTTGGAGTTTTGCCAATCCCATTTTGGACGTTGATATTTTCGTCCAGGTGCTCAAATATGTCGATAGTTGTCACAGTTGGTTGTTGTCCAGGAGTCACTTCATCGAGTAGGGGGTCAGACTGGCACCTCGGAGAATCTGAAGTCAAAAGATCGAGTACTGTGCGATAAACTTCACCAGTGACTTCCCCAAGCATTTCTGTTGCGAGTTCTGCAAGTCTCTGGTTCCGTAGCTCAACCAAGCATCTTTCATAGTTTATCTTGATCACCACATTGGGCTGTCGAATGTCAGTCGTGAAATCAAATCGTAAATAATTGGACGTTCTTACATTCAGTTTTGGAGCATCGTATGCATGACCATTTTGCGTTGCTCCATTAACAAGTTTCCGTCTCTTTGGCTTGGGACCCCCGCTCATGTCAAGCTGACGCTTCAAAGTCTTGGGCTGGTCTCTATATGTTCTAGAGCGTTCGATGACCTCACGTTGAGCCTCGATCTTTCCTTTGGTGACCTTTTCGCCTGGTCGAGGTTTGGTGACTTCGTCTTCGATCTCACGATAGACATCCTTAGGGTTCCGGAAGCTTTCGGGCCGAACAGTCTCGACGATTTCTGCTCGAATTAGGCGAACAAGGACAGAGTTCAGGTGACTTTCTGATTCGATGAGACCATCGTGGGTTTTATGTTCACCGTTGGTATGTCCATTGAGCTTCGGCGCCCTCGACCCGAAAGCCTGAGAAAGATCGGCGATTCGGGCATGACCCAGTTGCATCAGAGTCTGGGCGAGTTCCCGCTCCGCGATGCCATATTGATTCTCAATCACATTTAGGATCTTCCCTGATCGTACAAGGTTGTAACAGGCACCAGCATCGGCTTGGTAGTACGTGATGTCGGTATTTGCGTCTGTGTGGTGGTAAAGAAGGTTTTGCTGTATCAGAACAGCGATGCCATTTCGTAAGTATCGCGGCGTGAGAGACGTGTGTTGGGCCAGTTGCGCAATGGTCGACCGGCCTTTTGTGAGTAGTGCATTCAAGATTCGCTGTTTGCGACGAGCAAGTCAGCCCCACAACCTCACTTGTATCCAGACAACTACGGCATAAAACATTACGTACCGAAGGAAGTTCGCCATGGAGATCATTAACTAGGAGAGCACAAAGCTCAGCGGCATGTTTTGTCTGCCGTGAAAGGGCTGTCAGCTGGTATATCTTAAATGGTAGTCGAGCTGCTTCGACTCACAACGAGCATTGCTTGCTCCTAGAGATCCTCTCACTATCTCTAGAGCTTCCACACTTGCTACCGGAACGTCATTGATTGACAAAAACCATAAAAGAAGAATCAAGAGCCTGAGAAAGAATAAATCGAGAGTTTCGTTTTCAGCAATGCTAGCTGTAGGGTTAAAGGGTGGAAAAGAAGACAAGAGAGCAAGAAGGCTGGGATGCTTTTTTTTTTCTCCGGCGCAAATGCTAATGGATCGTTAAGTCAATTTTTGCCTGCAACTCTGATTGATGTAAGTCAGCTGCTGGTAGGCCTGTCCTGACAATAGGTGGGGTTCAAAACTTCAATGCTGAGTACTACGGAGCAAGGTACTATTCATTCTTTCCCTAGCGCCAAAGCCAGTTCCAATGTCGCTGAAGTCGCACTGATGAGCCAATGCCGCGGATGGAAATCTGGCTGACCGGGACAATCACGTGACATTTTCACTCGTCCCCGTAGCCCGAAAATTAGACGGGACCTTTTCGACGAGGCACTTCTCTTGGAGATCAATTGCTTCACCTAGACGGCCGAAGGATCGCCAATTGCCTACGCCATTACCCGCGAATATGATCTCGAGATCGTCCCTTGCGCGAACTGCGCAGCAGGCTGCCCGCCAGGCCTGCCGCGTCCAGCGACGAACCTACGCCGCCGCTGCTTCGACTGGATCATACGAGACCTCGGATGTGACTGGCCTCAAGGTCGCCTCGCGGGATGCTCACGGTCCTACTACTACGCTCGCTGTTGTGGCCAAGGCCGGTACTCGCTACCAACCTCTTCCTGGCCTTTCTGTTGGCCTTGCCGAATTTGCCTTCAAGGTGAGAGACGAGAGCATGAGTGGAAATTAAGGACTTGAGCTAATTTGCTGGCTCTATGTAGAACACCCAGCGACGATCTGCTCTTCGCATTACTCGCGAGTCTGAGCTTCTTGGTGGTCAATTGGCTTCCTCTCACTCTAGGGAGGCTGTTGTTGTCGAAGCTAGCTTTCTCCGTGAGGATCTGCCTTACTTCACCGAGCTCCTCGCTGAGGTCATCTCTCTGACCAAGTATACCAGTGAGTAAACATTCAATCATACACTATATACACATCTGGGCCATACTAATGAGGATTGCTAGCTCACGAGTTCCATGAGGATGTTGAGCGTGTTCTCCACGCCAAGCAAGCTGTCCTCAACGCCGACGTCGCCGCCACTGCTCTCGACAATGCCCACGCTATCGCTTTCCACACTGGTCTCGGCTCCTCCCTCCTCCCCAGCTCCTCAACTCCTTACCAGAAGTACTTGAACGAGGAGTATATTGCTAGCTACGCCGACGTTGCTTACGCTAAGCCCAACATTGCTCTCATTGCCGACGGTGCCTCTCCCGATTCCCTCTCCAAGTGGGTTGGCCAGTTCTTCAAGGATGTGCCTCCTACCCCTCGAAGTGGCCAAACTCTCAAGACGGACGCCACCAAGTACTTTGGTGGTGAGCAGCGAACAAGCTCCAGTGCTGGCAATTCTGTTGTTATTGCTTTCCCCGGCTCCGGTTACGACTCTACCAAGCCTGAGCACGCTGTGCTGGCTGCTCTCCTCGGTGGTCAGTCCACCATCAAGTGGGCTCCTGGCTTTAGCCTCCTGGCCAAGGCCACTGCTGGCACCTCCGGTCTTACCGTCAACACCTCCAACCTAACCTATTCCGATGCTGGCCTCCTTGCTGTTCAGCTCAGCGGTCCTGCTGCCTCTGTCCGCAAGGGTGCTGAGGAGACTGTCAAGGTGCTCAAGAGCATAGCAGATGGTCAAGCGAGCCAGGAGGATGTCAAGAAGGCCGTTGCCTACGCCAAGTTTAACCTTCTGAACCAGAACCAGCTCCGCCAACCCAGTATCGCACTCGCTGGCTCTGGTATCGTCAATAGCGGCAAGCCTTACGACTCTGCTGCCATTGCCAAGGCTATCGATGGTGTCTCCGCTGAATCCATTAAAACTGTGAGAACTTACCCCAAATTTTGTCAAATATTCCATAAGACTAATACTTCCGTTTACAGGCTGCCAAGGCTCTCCTTGAGGGCAAGGCCACCGTTTCAACTGTCGGTGATCTGTTCGTGCTGCCCTACGCTGAGGAGATTGGTCTGCGAGTATAAATGGAGGTCCAAGAGAGAAAAGAACTTGTACCAACAGTTTAGAAGTCATGTGGGAGAGGCTGACCTCTTTGTGAATATTTGTAGTAGAAATCCTTTGATCCATTTTAGGCCCCTTTGTTCTCCATCATCAATTTTATGTTACATGAGCTTGGTGACGCTTATCTCTCGCAAAGACAGATCTAGTTTGATCTGCTGTATTGCATTCACAGGTGGCATCTTAAAGGGTTGCTTTTGCCGACGTACGCTTTGGTAAAATGTTGTGAGGGGCTCAATGACAGCTTTACCAGTCAACCCGTAAGGACCGCAATGATGAAGATACCAGACTTAACTCTGGATTCTCACCAGACATCCTGCCGTTGGAAACGTTCGTATGCAACTCGGCGAAGCCAGAACCGGTCAGGTTACATACAGCCACTCATACGTTTGAAAAGCAGTCGTTGCCCCAAACTTGCTGTCAGCATCGTACTTGTGGGTACACAAGTTGTACCACCAACACTGCGCCTACACCAATATAGCCCCTCTCGTCTTGTGTTTGGCTACATAGTATGCATTGGGGCTTTGCATGTTTTCTGATGATACCTTAATGGAAGCTGAATGTCACTGCAAGCGCTGAAGATTCAAGACCCACGCGGGTTATGCGCACTGTACCGTATCCCCACTGCATCCCCAGCAACGCCCACCTTTATAGCAACAAGCGTGTAAGCTTTCTTTCATACGTATCTGTCTGTACTACGTAGGAGAAGCACAATCACAACTGGACTAATTACCTGCTGGGTAAAATGAAGAAAATGGAACTGGGGTAAGATCTAGACTGCCTCATTATTTCATTGCAACTGCGGGCGATTGTGCATATTGTGATTTGTTCCCAATTGTTGAAGTTGACGATTGCTATAAGACATGATGGATCATGCTTTTAAAACACCCACGGATAACGAATAACCTAAGTTATCAAGAGGATGGATGTCATGGAAAGCTTGGGTTAGGGAAACCACAAGACACAACTTTCGAGAGCGACCCACAATATTTTCAATTGTACCTACAGGCATTCAGACACACGACACTGGCCAAGCACGATACTCACGACAGTTAGAGGTTAAACAGGGGACCCAGTGCCGGGGGGGGAAGCCTTTCCGCGGCTGTCTGTCCCTGAACAAACCAAAAGAGAGGGTTCTAGTCCAGCAGAATAGCAACAGAGGAGACCCTTCGACCCTCCCGCCATTAAAAGGTACTGCCGCTGTGACCTCCACTTACTGTGTTGTTCTGTCCTGTACTGTGCCGTCCCCTAAGTAGGCGTAGGTACCTCTCGGAGTAAAGGTTCAGTGCCCAAGCCTCAACCACCAATTCGACTACCACCAAATCCTCGTCGCTCATCGTCTCGACTCTCCCTTCCAACCACAACTCAAACCCTCCTTTTCCGCATCCGCTCCATGCTCTTATTGCCCATTGCAAGGCAATTTTAACGGTACGCGAGCTGGACGACGCTCTAGATCATTGTATCTGGATTTTTTTCCCTGTCTCTATAGACCCCGCGAGGTAAACCCACTCGAGCCCCCTCGTCTTTCACTTTCTTCACCCGTTTTCCTGACAGCGTTTTTGTTGGAGCCGCCTTTTCGCTTCTCCTCACACAACTGCCCGGCTTGGCCTCCCTACTATTTCTCCTCTCTCTATCTTCTTAGACTCCCAAGCACACAGCGCTCGCCGGAATTCTATCTAGTGGATCAGAAACGGCTCTACATATGAATGTATGCATACAGTTACTAACCTTCGCAGCATTGAGTCAGAAGTGAGCCTTTCGCAAGTTGTCTATAGCTTTGGCCTTGGCCCAGCAGACTCAGCCCAACTCCATAAGGTAGTCATCGTATCGCCCGACTATTGCATTGACCTCCTCAAGCTATCGCAAAGTGAGTCGTTGCATTCTACCCATCTCTCCCCCTCTACCAAGTCGATTTGGTATTTCCCCTTATCGATCATCCCCAAACCCCACGATCTTCGTGTAATCCACTGTCGTCACGTCATAGTATCAGGACTTGGCCTCTAATGACATACTGCTTATGTCTTTTCTCCCTGTCATTTGTGTCTGAGCAGAGAGACTTCATAGCGCTTGGAAGGCTAACATCGGCGTCTATTCAGAATCACGAATTCGCTTCCCGTCCTTCTGCGATCCCAAACGAAATATCCACAATCACCCCACATCGTCACTTGAGCTTCTTTCTGGTTACCTGAGTGGTGGCCGAGCTTTGTTAAACTTGACTCTCTTTTAAGGATTTACATAACGACTGGAGCGTTCCTGAATATGCCCGTTCCGAAGAAGGATGGAATAGCTGGTGGGGGGTCTGGGGGCAAACAGAATGGTTTGTTGTTCAGTCTTTTTGAGCAAGAACTATCTAATCCTGGGTGATATAGGAGGCCGGGCTGCATTCCGAACCGATACTGCCATCTCCAAAAATCGATTCGGTAACGAGCGGGTTCTTCAACCTTGGGTTCCCGATTCGAACGATAACTTCAATGGCAGCCTTGAGAAGTCTAGCGGTAGCGGTAATTGGGATCAGTTCGCCGAGAATGAGAGGCTCTTTGGACTGAAAACCAATTACGATGAGAACTTCTACACTACCGCTATTGACAAAAACCACCCAGAGTACAGAGAGAGGATAGCTGCAGCAGACAGGAAGGCGCGCGAAATTGAACGCAGCGCGCCCACTACTGCTCACGTGGCTGAGGAACGTATCATGGACTACGTCGGTGGAGATGATGGGGGTGATGAAGAGGACAAGTAGTTATCCCTTTCCCAACCATTTCTTCGTACGGCTAACCATAATTCTTCTACAGATACAGCGGTGTTCGGCGTCAAGACTTCCCGCCTCTGTCTGCTGGGCGTGAGAACAAGTACACTCCACCAGCCAAGCGGGCACCCGCGGCTCAATCTAGTGTCAAAGGTGCCCCTATTGACCCTGCAATCATTTCTTCCCAGATCAAAGCACCGCCCAAGAAACAGGCTACGCCAGCCCCTGAAGAGTCCAAGGCTCAGTCCTCCGACGCTATCAAGAACGGTTCAATGCCGAAAACCGATGCGCAGAAAGCTCCAACAGAAGTCAAGGTCACAGAGCCCTCGATCAATGACTCAAAGCCTGCTAATGGAAAGGGAGCCGAGACCAAGTCAAGCGACACCGCCAAAGCTGCCCCAGCTCTTGGAAGTCAGGCTGCTCCTACTCCCAGTGCCACCTCCACAGTTGAACACGATGTGTTGAAGGAATTCAAGACATTTGCTAGCCAACAACGACAGAACGCCGAGAAGGCTAGAAGCAACAAAGCCAAGCAGGACAAAGAAGTCAAGTTGACAGAGTTAAAGAAGTTTGCCAACTCTTTCAAACTCTCAACCCCAGTCCCTACAGATCTAGTCTCCATCATAGCCAAAGACCCCCTCAAGCAACAAGAAATCCAGGCTAAGGCTATCAAAAATGCCGAAGAGGTGGCCAAGGCCAAGGCTACTGCCGTGACTAAGGAGAAGGTTGCTCCATCAAAAGACTCCCAGGCTAAAACGTCTGGTCAAGGTGCCGCAGCTGGTGCATCTGCTCCTCCCAGTGATACCCGAGCAGCTCGTGGTCCTGCCGGTGCTCAGCCTACGCCTGCAGCCGGGGGACAACCTCGCCATCCTGGTGCTCGCCAACAGTATGCTCAGCAGCCCTATCATGGGCAGCAGTATCGAAACAACCGTCCCCATGTGCCTCCGCAACAACAAACTGGCTCTCTGGCTCAGCGATTACGCAATGTTGAACAACAAAAATACTCTCAGCCTCCTGCAGCCCATCAGGGACATACTCCCAGTCAGGAAACCCGTGCTCCTCCAACAGGGCCAGCTAGCGGTGTCGAAGCTGGCTATAACCGACGCCTCAGCGGCAACCCCAGCCATATGGGTGCAAAGCTGAACCCGAATAGCCACGAATTTAGGCCCAGCCCGTTCGCGGCTGCCTTCAATCCCAATAGCCACGCCAGTGCAACCTCGAGTCCTCGATCTGCTGCTAACAACGTTGATGCTTCAGCAAGCAGTGGCGTTTCCGATGGTCAGCTCATCCGCCGTAAGACAAAGGCCATTGATGTCAAGAAATGTTATATACTGTCTCATATCCAGACCTTGACACCCCCCCAAGGGAGAAACTGGGACGAAAACGCCGGCCTGCGCCCATCCTTCGATACACTACCTACCTGGCGGCAGCTCCAAGATAATGAGAAGCCTGAGTCAACGATGCATTTAACTTATAAAGAATACTTCGAACGCCAGCCATTTGGCGGCCCTGCGTTGGCTACCCCGAACCCTCAACATGTTGTCCCTCAAATTCCACACCAACATCAACTACCATTCCACCTCCAGCAGGGCGCGAACATGGCTCCTAGGGGCTCGCCTCATATGCCTCCTATGCAGATGCACACACCTCAGCATGGTCATGTTCCCCATCCGCCATATGGAAACGACGATCACCGCATGATGCACTCAAACTCAGCTCAGTCTTTTGCTTCACCTCGCCTCGGCAACGTGCCTGTAGCCTACAATTCTCCGCAAGTACCGTACAACCAGGCAGTCTTCATGGGACCCGGCACGCCTCAGATGAATCAGTTCCGCAATTTCTCTAATAATCATCAATACATGAGTCCTCAGCAGGGTCAGATGGGTGGCCCAATGATGATGCCGCAACAGTTTATACCTGGACCTCAAGGAATGGTTCCTGGCCCGCAGATGATGTATCCTGGAGGACACCCGCAATTCATGCCTCCTTCTGGACCTCAGCCAGTCCCTGGTGTTAATGGCTATCCCAGCCCTGGTCGTCCCGCGGCGCCCATGATGGCGCATCAGGGGTCACAACAAGGCCAGCCCATGTATGGAATGAGCCCCAACGTGCAGTACAACCAGCCTGTTTTTAACCCAGGCCAGCAAGGCGGTCCAAGTAAGTCATACTGACACCCATTGCCATGCAGAGAATTGACAAGCGGCTAACGCCAGTGTAGTGAGGGGCGGGTTTAGTAGCCCTGTACCTCAACACTTTGGCACAAGTCCACAGCAGGGCCACCAGTATGGCGGGCAGCACCGAGGCGGCAATAACTATAGCAAAGGATATGGCGGCCAAGGAACGCACCAGACGCCCCAAGCTAACCACGCTGTGCCTGCCACCAGCCACCCTCGACCTTCAGAGGCTTCAGAAGAAGCCAAATAAAGTCTGAAACTCAGCATTGGGTTTCTTCTTCGCCTTCACATAAAATAAAGTGCAGCACTTAGCATGGCCTTTCTGGGCGGCAGCCTCACCGAGATTGACCTCAACGCACTTTTCTCGGAGTCTGAGCTCTATCAAGACAACAGTGTGTGTGCCATTGCATACGAGCTTCAATATAGGAACGACAGAGCTTAGATGAGAGGGGGCCTAAGCCTCGGATGGCCTAAGTATCTGGGCTAGCGGATACGTCATTGGGTTGACGGACGGTGCAACTCGGTGGATGGTGTCAGCTGTGGAAGGGATGAAACGACATTGATAATTTCCATCTGCTATCACGTTGATTGGATGGCAATGGGGTTGGCAATGCTGGTTTGGTTGTACTTTGGCAACAATGGACAAATGGGGCGTCGGAATGTCCGCCTCTGTTCTCCGTGCTTCCTCGAGCGGACAAGCATCGAGGAAGCGTAGTCGAACAGGCTAGGCCGGTAGCCTAGTAAACTTGGGTGCGGGGACACCAACAGCAAACATCTGGACTGGCAACCCTCAAAACCTGAGGTGGCCTGGGCGGTGGTAGGTGAGGCCTAGGTGTGGTTTTCTGTTGCCTGGGTGAGAGCGGACGTTTAGTAGGGGAATGACTTGGTGCACATCCAGTGGCAAAACCCAGGGCTAACTGCAATGCCACCATTGAGAGTGTGCCGGTGGTTGCTGAAAAGTTTATGCCTTCAAATCTTTGACAGTATTTGCTAAGGGTAGCGACAAGTGGGGCAGTTAAGGAATCAGAGTGGTCTGGTTGTGATGAAAGGGGTTGAGCAGTCGAGTTGACAAGATCAAGCGACGCGAGGCAAAGGCAGTCGCCCATTAACCATTGTCTTACCATTTACAACGTAGCACAAGTAGCCATATGGTAAAATGAGGCAAAGGACTGTGTCCATGTTGGTTTCACCTGTACAAGTAGCTTTGAAGATGTGTGCGATAGTGACTGTATATTTACCCACCAAGCTGGACATTACCAGCTGCAATTATAGAGGGTTACTTTGTATGCCAGCAGTTGAACGACGTCTGAATTACATTGAATCTTAAGGACCGTTGCTATTGAACAATATATGCGATGGCAGTGCATGAGCTATGACTATGTACATTGGTGGGTTGGCATTGGCAATCATGAGGTTCCGATATCGTAGCTTGTCGGTGGCCAAGACGACGTGGGATATGCGTTCTCGGGGCAGCGGGAAGGGAGGTCGATATCTTAAAGAGGTACAAGGGTACTTGATCCGAGGTCTTGCACCAAGTTTAGTACTGCCAAGAAATGGAAAGTGCGAACAGGTACCTACCTGCTTTAATTGGTAGTGCGAGGAGGCAGTGAAATGAGTACTTCCAATACCTCGGCTATTTACAGTTCATCAACATGATATTACAGTTCTCACATGCATACACGCGCGGCTGGGCTAGTGGGAACTCACGCCATTCGTCACCCTGGCGACTTTTCAAACACAGGAGGGCCATTTTAAAACAGGGGACGGGGCGAAGAACATGGCTGAACATTTCCGGACAACGCCGATGTATGATAAGTAATTACCAATATCAACGAGAGGAGGAACACGTCAAGACAGCTCAAATATTACCTAGGTGAGAGAATAATATCCCTCTAACACGGATGACAGCCGATGGTCTTAACGTTACCATCTCGCAGTTGACTTTGTATGGGCTCGAGAGTGAAGGCCTTGAATACTAAACTTACGTCCCAGTTATTTTGGGCTGGTACCCTATAGCAATACCTATGATAGAATGAAGTAATTACTAACATAGCTTGATAGTGGCCCAGATCTATCTCGCCGAGATGTGGAAATGGCTTATCAAATGAATAGCTTGGTCACTAGTGTACCTGTCAGGCTTCCTTGAGCTTCCTTCTCTTTATTTCCGCCTTCTATTTAGAGTTCATCTTTATTCTTCCAAACGCTATGGCCAGTGACCAGTGACCGTAACGTTGCATTTCCATCCTCCCCTGTCTCAGGCACGGTTAAGGCGTCAAGGGATTTTATTTTCACTGTCCATTCAGCCGTTGAAGGCTTGGAAATGCGGGCCCCCCAGTAGACGATCATCAGCAACAGACCCTGCCTTACCAGGGGAATAACAAATCGGCTCACCTGGTTGACAAGAAAAGACTCGAATCGCTGGGAATTATCATGGATGGCACATGGTTCAATATCGGGTTTCCAAGTCAAAACCCCGCAATTTATGTGAGCACAGAGCATATTCATGTGACGATGTGATGTGATGTGTTGATGTACTTGAGACTACCTAGATTAGGTATGATTGATTGGGTTGGATTGGCAAGAGCATCATCCAGTGTCAACAACATCCGCTGGTAACCTATACAGGGTAGATGCAGATTATTGAACTGCTTGACGGTCGGACTTTATTTACATTGGGCAGGTAACGCAATGGAACATTCATGATATAGAATCTCAATTCGAGGACGGCTACACCGCTCTCGTTCTCTCAATACTCCCTGTCACATCGCATTATGAATAAATTGTCGTGTACATTGAAATCACTTGGCATTCAGTGTCTCAAACTGTTTGTACGCCAAGCATATTCGGCACTTCGAATGATGTCTCACGTGCTCCAGGTGCCCAAAGATATGTGGTTTTGGACCGTTGGAACCGATTCTCTAGACATGGAGATGAAAGGGGCCATCGACATTACATAATTTCACGTGAAGTCATATCAGATTTGATTTGACCTGCTGGAATCGCGATAACGCACGTTTCGGGTTTATGACCTTTGACAGGTTTGAATTGTTCTGTTACGTGTATTTACTTATGAATTTATCACGAGTGTCCCCAATAGGCAAGTCATTAGTAGCAACTTGATCCTATTAACAATCGTAAATCTTAGATGCATGACGTTATTTGGGTTTTGCTTCAGTTAGAATAAAGGCAAATTTCATCTCAGGTGAAAGTATCATCGTTGCCCGATCTGGCTCCCCTGAAGCCATTGCAGATGGTGTGTTTCACTCAGGTACCAGCCCAATCAATGCATTTCTAGGCCGCGGGTGGCTTTCAAAGCGACAGGGTAGGGTTTAGAATATGATTGGCTGGGGCAACCCTACACCGTCACCTAGTCTTGCTTCATCCTTTGATCCTTGTTTGCCCTTTGACGAAAAAAAGAAGTGCGGAACACGGGCCCTTAACCAAAGTGAAAGGTGAACCAATCCTTGCGATTTGACGACTTATACCCGTGACAGAGTATGCCTGAAGTGTACATAGATGTGCTGAAAGGATGACATTCGTTCTATCTGGAGGCGAGACGGGTATTTCGGCGAAGATGGGCATAAAGAAGGATCGAAACAACGAAACAACAGGGAACGCGATTATAGAAAGGTCAATATTGGGTGGCAACAAAGGCGAGCAACAAACGGGCCGTGTCAGATCTCACATCATGTAGCCCGGCGCATGGCAGGCAAACACGGCATAAGAGATCTACGAAGCAAGCAGCACATGCAAGAGTGCCATTGTTGAAGACGAGGTTTGTGTTACGAGACGAAAAGCAGACGTTAAATTAGAGCACATGATGAATTCATAGAGAAAGCAAGACGTTTAATAACAGCGAAAGAAAGAAAAGGGCTAGACCAACAACTCGTGTATCAGGTGTCGCTTGTCCCTTGTCCAGTAGATGTCTGTCTAAACGCCTAAGAGGCTTAGTTAGAGACTTTCTATTGAGTATCTAGCCTGATAATCGAAGAGTCTGTGCTTGCAAGAGCCAGGGCATGTGGGGAAGAGATCGGTTTCAAATCCTTGGCCCGGCGCCTCTGTCCAGGGGTGCCACTTTTCTTTTCAACATCAACGCTTTCTCCGACGTAGGTAGGTACACAGAGAACAATGGCATGAGATCCATGTAACTAACAATAGCGATAGAAAGAAATAGAAATGATTTATGGGTATTGGGTATCAGAAGTACCATGATGCGACTGTTGAATAAGTAGGTAGGTACCCCAGTAGGTAGGATAATCCTTTGCTTGCCATTAGGCGCCGGCTCTCAAGGGGGTCTCCAGACACATGCGACATAGACGCCCACAGTCGAGACGCTTCCACCGCCAGTCGCTTCGCTCCCCGAAAATTGTTCCTGGTGAGTCAAGGGAATAACGTCGATCCTAAGAGACCCTCCCGCCTCTCGATGGCACTTACTTCCGGGCTGTGTAGTTGGGTGTGTTCATGCTCTGTGGAGTTGGAGGCCCTGGCTCTACGAGTCTGCAAGGGGGGTAAAGACGAACAACGAGAGCGACTAATTCGCTGGACCTTTGCCGCGCTGCGATTCAGGGCTGGGAATCAGGAGACCATTGGTATGGATTAGTTAGTCAACTACTGTCAAGGGTCCATCTGGTTATTGACCCTGCTCTATGCTGTGCTGTGCTGTGCTGTGTCTTGGCTTAGAGGCAGCCGAAACGAAACGACTAAAACATCCTGACCTGCCAGACCTGGTGGGTAAAGGAAAGTGGTTATGATCGTACCGAGTACTACATAAGAGGGCCTCCCCAACCTCCAAAATCCGCTTTCTTTCTGTTCATCTGCAGCAACGCTCGGGATTCTATCTCTAGAAGGTCCCTTTTTTGGCTTCTTTCTTCTTCATTTCTTCATCTTCTTCTTGACACTCCCTTGACGGGCTGGATACATTCCCTCACAATCAAGAAACTTCATCTTCACTTCTTCCACCCCAGTCCATCCTGTTTGTAACGGACACTGGAATCTTTTTCTGAACGACAGCTTTCACCAACTCACTGACTGAACAACGTACAAGAACTCGGCCCTTGTATCACCTGGAACCTCCCGTCCGACGCCGTCGACCTGTTCGAGAGAACAAGATCGCTTAACCCATCTGTGCCCGCCACTGCTCGTCACTTCTAGTGTACAGTCACTGTTGTTTTCTCTCTCTTCCATACAGTCACAAATATTCTTCAGTTGGGATCTTATTGTCCCTCATCACATTCCTTACTTTACCAACGCTGTTGTTCCATTACCCACAATCCTTTGATTCACTGTTCGACCACCGAAACAATAACGGCTGCAACAGAACCCGCACCCGTGGTTCACCATTCATTATCAGTTCACTTGAACAACGAAAAGCCCCAAAAATCTCAAAGGACAAGCCAGGCTTCGATATAAAAGCGCTTCAATCCTTTCAGAAATCTTTCATCCTGCAAGACTCACCACAAGGATTTACTCCAAGTAACCTCTGAGCAACACTCGACAACAACACAGTCGTGTCAACATCAACTTCTTTCCGAGATATCCTCACACACTACTTTCATTTCAACCACACTTTTTTAACTGCGACAAAATGCATTTCTCATCTGTCGCTGCGTGCCTCGGTCTGGCTGGTCTAGCCCAGGCACATATGGAGATGATTTACCCTCCCCCCTTCAAGTCAAAATCCAACCCCAACGCTGGCAGCGATGTCGACTACAGTATGACCGCCCCTCTCGATGCAAGCGGCGCCAACTTTCCTTGCAAGGGCTACCACTCCCTCTTTGGTACTAAGGAGGGTGCCTCGGTCGCAGACTGGGCAGCCGGCGGTTCCTACAACATGAGCATCACCGGCGGTGCTAACCACGGTGGTGGCAGTTGCCAAGCTTCCCTTTCCTACGACAAAGGAAAGTCTTGGAAGGTCATCCACTCATACATCGGCAACTGTCCTGGTGCTGGTACCACCACCTTCGACTTCAAGGTCCCCAGCGACGCTCCATCCGGCGAGGCTATCTTCGCCTGGTCGTGGTTCAACCAGATCGGTAACCGTGAGATGTACATGAATTGCGCTGCCGTCACTATTGGTGGTGGCTCAGGCAAGCGAGCAGAGGCCATGAGCAACCGTCCTGAGATGTTCGTTGCTAACGTCGGCAACGGCTGCACTACCGAGGAGTCGTCCGATCTCGAATTCCCCGACCCTGGTCCCGATGTGACCAACGACTCCCAGAAGACTGCTGGCCCCAAGGGTACTTGTGGTAAGGCAGGATCTGGCAGTGGTTCTGGTTCTGGCTCCGGCTCCGGCTCCGGCTCCGGTGACAGCGGTGCTGCTCCTAGCACTCCCGCTGACGGCTCCACTGGCGGCAACAATGGTGCTGGTGCTGCTCCAAGTGCTGTCCCTACTCAGACTCAACCTGCTGCTCAACCTTCATCCCCTGCCGCTCAGCCATCAGCTCCAGCTGCCAGCGCCCCTTCAGCGTACGTACCCTCTCCCTCTTCTATTGGTAATGCTCCTAACTCACAAATCCATAGTCCTGGTGGTGTTTTCGTCACTGTCTCTCAGCCTGCTGAGGCTACTGGTGCCCCTGCTCCTTCAGCTCCCGCCGCAACCAGCACTCTCTTGACCATGACCAAACCTGCTGCTGGAACTGGCGGCCAGCCTGTTCCTACCAGTGTTGGTAGCCCTGAGCCTGCTCCTACCACCCCCACTGCTCCTGGTGCAGGTTCAGGTGAGGGTGGCTCTGGCTCTGGTTCTGAAGAGACTGCTGGTGCTGCATGCAGTGATGAGGGTGCCTGGAACTGCATTGGTGGAACCAAGTATCAGCGTTGCGCTTCCGGTCGCTGGTCTGTTGTTCAATCTATGGCCGCTGGTACAACCTGCTCCGGCAATAAGAGCTCGGCTATGGCCTTTGGTTTCGGTCGCCGACTCGCCATTCGAGGTCGCCAGGTCTAAGGCTATCTTGAACTAGAGCTGGGCTGCAATTCGGAATGTCAAGAGGAAGGAGAGCAAATTAGAACAGCATATACCTTGCTTGACGTTCTGGAACAGTAGATGGAAGGGTTTGGGAGTTTTTATCTTCATGTACAATTAGGGATAGGAATCAGACTCATGGATCTTTCAAAACACTTATTTCGACGTGACTGCGACTGTTAATTGTGAAACATGGCTCATCGTATGAAAGACTTGGTAAGGCAACCATTAAAGCATACAGCTTAATGCATTCTTTGTCAAGTACTTGGAATAGTCCTACTCAGACTTGTGGGAAGGTGATTCCAGATAACACTATGCAAGTGCGGAGAGCAATGATGATGATACAACAGTAATGCTTTACTACCCTAGCCGAGCCTGGGTCAGCCCACGCGTGTGTGTGTTGGGGTGTTGTATGGACTTCGTCGGATGGAAAGAGGCCGCCTACGACACGTAAACATGAATGATCATTTGGAGATTAAAGACCACTTCTGGTGTGCTGTGTTGTTGCGAGAGGAGGGGCTGTGATGCCTACGTAGGTGCTAGGTGAAGCATACTATCCAGCATGATGCCAAAAACAGCAACAGCCACAGTGTGGGATGAACTTGTGTGAAAGGCTGTGGTTGGTTAGCTATATCGTTAGACATTCGTCAAGCACCAAGATTGGCCCTTATCAGACAGTATATATACAGTAATCATTGAGGGTAGGTTTTTGTCTGGTACCCAAGCCTAACCTGGGCTGCTGGCGGGGCTGTGCTTGGTCTCGTCAGAAGCCTAGTGGAGTCTTTTGGATGGTGAGATGAAGCTATTGAGAGTTCAGGAGTACATTTCTGAGTTGATTAACCAGAGCTCAATAGTGGAAGTTCTGGACCTAGCTATTCATACAAAAATTAGTGTCCTGGTTGAAGACACTAGATCAAGTTGTTGGGATTTGTGAGCTGGTTTAGTTTGATACTCCTTCTGTAGACGCCTGATCTACCTTTAGCCGCTGGGCAGGTACCTATTACAAAGGTATGGTAACAACCCAAAGTGGGCTTTCCCCTCGCTGAGAGGCCCTTCACATCAATCAATCTTGGGCGGCGAAAGAGAGCCTGGAGCCCCCCCTCCAGCTTAGCCCAGTCAAGCCAAGCCTGCCTTATTGACCTCCACAGGGTTAGTTTAGAGGCGACACCATCTAAACCTCACCTTGTCTCTTGTCTTGTTCCCGCCTCTTGTATTTTACACTCTTCATGACTGCGGCCCTTCTCGCTCAGTGACGGACTTCCGTCTTCAACCACTCCTTCACCCTCACCTTGCGACAATTTATTCATCCTTTGCCTACCTTACCTGCGACCCCTCCATTTGCGACATCTCCCCGCCTCGACCGCTACATACAATATCTTTACCTGCCTATACCGTATTTCGAACATGACGGGCCCTGCCTCTCCTCAGGCCGAAGGCCCCACGTTTGCTCCTCCCCCGCTGCCCGCGGGCTGGATTGCTCAATGGGATGGTACAAGCAAGAAATATTATTATGTCCAGCTATCGACCGGTGTTTCGCAGTGGGAGGTTCCTACTGAACCAGCCAAAACGGGAAATACTCCAGCTCCCCAGGGCGAACATCCTTACGGCGCTCCTAAACCTTCGGAACTCATCACGCATCCCGATGGATCGCAAACTGTGCGCCATGCAGATGGTACCATGGAACCAATTATGCCGGACGGCACCCGAGGTGTAGATGGTCCCTCTGGTGAACGGGGTCTTGGAGTAGGTCGTCTTGGCATTTCTCGATAGTGTTGAATTATGCTAACAGCCTGTCAGAGCATGGCTATGAACGCTTTGCTTGGCGGAAAGAACTCTGGTCATGGTGGTAGCAGCAGCGGTGGCCACAGCTCTAGTCCATTGGGCAATCTTGGCGGTCTTGCTAACCAGTTCCTCGGCGGTAGCCATGGTGGTAGTGGCGGCAGCAATGGGGGAAACAAGCCCTCGGGCGCAGGGAAGCTCGTTGGGCAACTGGCGTCGAGCTTTATGCACTCGGCTAGTCAGGAGAAGCCTCCTGCCCCCCAAAATTACCATGGCAATTCCAACCAGAGCTCAAGCCATCATCAGGGAGGCCTCGCTGGGCAGCTTATGGGTGGTGTCGCAACTATGTTTGGCGGTAAACACGGCAGCAGTGTATGTTCACAGCAACAGCGTGCGCCGTTCGCGCAAGACTAACCAGGCGATAGGGACAAAACTCCAACTTTGGCTATAGTTCGGGGCAACAGCCGCAACAGCAGCAGGGTGGCGGTGGAACGTACTCGGGCGAGGCGCCAACCTACAATCCTACGGGCTCAGCTCCTTCGGCGGCTTCAGCGCCCCCCGTAGCCGGTGCGCATTCCTATGGCTCTCCATCCCCGAACCAGCATCAACAGCATGGCTCGAACCAACAGTATGGTGGTCAACACCAAACTGGTCAGAATCAGACATACGGATCGCAGCAGCAGCCAGGTTCTCATCAGCCTTTCAACTCGCATCATCAACAGCCCGGCGGAAACCAGCATTATGGTGGTCAGCAACACTCTGAGCCAGGCCAACAATACAGCGCGCATCAGCAACAGCCCGGTCAGAATGGCCCTTATGGAAGTCATCAGCAGCAGCCTGGTTCGAACCAGCAGTACGGAGGCAACTCTTCTTTCGGTGGGAGCCCTCATGGTTCGTCGAACAACTCGTTCCCTCCTCCTCCGCCAGGAGGCCCTCCCCAACATGGACAAAATGCACAACAGGGACAACAATACTTTCCTCCACCCCCTGGACAACAGCAACATCAGCCGTCCTCTGGTACAGGCTATCCTGATATTCAAGCGCACGGCGGCCACTTTGGCGGCCCGCCTGATCAACATGCCCAGCAGTCACAGGGCTATAGTGCACCGCCAAACTCAGGAAATCAGAACTTTCCTCCCCCTCCACCTGGAGGCCCACCCGGAGGATATAACCCTTCTTATAACGAAGGTCAGGGGAACCAGCAGTCTTACGGTGGCCAGCCGCAATTTAACAGTGGCGCTCCTCCTGTGCCTCATGGTTCCCACCCTCAGTATGGAGGAGCTTACTGAGAGACTGCAGTGAAATTGTATGGAACAACCCCAATATTTATGCCACTCTTTTGAGTTATCGGCCACCTTATCGTTTTGGTATGAGATCGCAAGAATATTCCAAGCCGAAGAAATTTATAGCTCTCCTGTCACATCCGACACTTGGATGCTTGATATGAAAGTGTTTTTCGATGAAGATGTGTGTTGAAATGAGTATAGATATCGAAGCTCTTGAGAGGGCCAGGGAGAGTGGCATGAAGTTGTAGAAGTTACGAGCAATATGATTAACGTACATAGTAGAACGCATTCCACCAAGCCCCTCTTTAGCATCTAGAGTCGAGAGCCCGATGGTGCCAACACCTCGGTTCATCAACTCTGTTTTTTGTTTGCGCCATCGGTAGTGACTGCAATTGTCTGTAACTTAGAGGCGATAGATCTGGACACAAACCAAGCCACCGCGCCGACAAGAACAAGATAACCAGCTGCTGGGACTAGAGAACGGGGGACGATACCATAAAGATAGGGGTCGAGGATGAGATCTACGTGTACAGGTGAAGGATCCTTCATAAGAGCCGCGTCGTTCGTAAAGTAGTCAGCAGATGACTTGATCTGGAGCAGAAGAACGGAAGCCTCGCGCTCCCTGCTTTCAGTTTGAGTTGGCTCTTTTGTCAGCACAGCTTCTTGGTCTTGGCGAGAAAATGAGTAGTTGGCAAGTGATTGAATCAGCTCTGGTGTCTGCCACACGGTGTCCAGCTCGTATACAGCCAAGTCAATCACAGTGGGTTGCTGGCGGCGCAGGCGAATTAGCTTGCTTTCCCTACGTAAATCTCATGTTGACTTACAATCGCAGCCCAACATACACGAAACTCATACCGCTGGCCTTGGTTTAGTTTATCAAGAAGCACCCAGGTTGCAACGCCGGAAGCGTAATCCTTTGGCTCAGAGGGAAATCTGCGGCTGATATGAGTTCGCAAATTTGGGGCGTCTGGTGTAAGTGTCGGTAGTCTGAGATCACCCAGCGAAGGCTTCTGTTGAGGAATAGGGAGTGATGCAGGAGCTGTGAATATTGTCTTTTCAACATTGGCGATGGCCATGCTAAGAAGACACAGCAGGCCGCCCAGGGCGTATATTATTGGAGTCCTCCCGAGAGACAGCATATTGGTGATGGAGAGACCTGTGTTTGCCCTCTAACTGTTGGCCTTCAATTGTAAGTCCTCCTTTCAGGTTGGGACTAACATGTTAAGCTAGGAACAAAAGCATAAGGTGTTGATCTCAAGCGTCACGTGTGATGTCAACCAATTGCCCCACATATCTAGAACTCCCGTCAATGCTACAGCTTGACGGTATTGGTATTATTATAGATTTCCCCTTCTTCAGAATGAAATAGCAATTCACATAGTAAGATGCCATGGCACAATCTGTCATTCTGATACACCTCGCAAGTTCCTATTGGTAGATAGAGGAAAAAATGATGTTGAATTGCGGCCGTGCATATTGCTAATCGTCAAAGCTTGAGTTTGACACATCACAGACCATAATGAATGAAGATCATCGACCGAGCTCGAGCCTCGAGGTGACAACGAACGGCAGTTGTGAGCTTTTCAAGTGACACCTGCGTATGTACCACAACAACGGACCTAGATATCTAGTATCTAGCTACTAGGCTAGATACTTACGAACGCAATTGAATTGCCCCTTATTAACCATGTCTTGTAATAGGAACTACCTACTATAGGTAGTATGTACCTAAGCTGCCGGTACTGAGTACAGGGCGAACGATAAGGTACCTAACGAGAAGGGTGTTGTGGTTCCGGGCACGTCCTGGAGATGGCGACAGGGATGTAAACAAATGAACATGGTACCCGACCAGGATAACTTTTGCAACTATCTTTCAGTGAAGAAATAGAATACTGTGAAAGGAAAGAAAACAGGAACAAGAGTGACTGAATTGCCTCCGTATGATATTTCCTTTTGTTGAGTTGAATAAGAGGCTGTTCAAAGTTCAGACACCTGGTATGGATATGAGGTCAATTATAATTAACACAGGCGAAATGAACGCCTCAACAGCCCGAGATGAGATGTCGTTCGACAGTGGTAAATATGGATCCATTGGATCATCGTCCAAGAGAGACACCAATATCTCAACTTGAGTGTGCTGGCGTTGGCTGCCTGGTCCGTGAGGTTCTGTCCCAGCCTCTACACGACGATTCCGTGACGCTGGACATAATAATTCCTTGTAGCTGCTAATTTTGATGGAGCGGTGAAGCAAAGAACCATAACAGAAACGACGAAGTGGTAGGTGGCCAGAGGGTCCTTTTGGCAACCCCTGGGCCCTGGCAGCTGGCCAACAGGCGCCGGCAGCGGAAAACGCCAACAGGGCGTTGCAGGACGCGCTTGCCCCTTTTCAGCCCAGGCACGCCTCGAAGTCAAATCAAATCAACAAATCCATAGAAGGTCCAATCCAATCCCAGTGGAGGGCAGCAAAGACTCCCCTGTCTGCCAAATTTCCCCCACCTCACCTATTTTCTCCCATCCAGCCCACTCCACTCCGCTAACTTATCACCAAACCAAACATTCGCCCTCGCCTTGTCTCCTCTCTTCCCGTTGTAAAAGCCTTGTCTGGCCTGTCCTTTTTTTGTCCTCCTCTTTTCTCGTGGTCCCTCTTCTCTGCTCTTGCATTGCATCGACTTCCTCCATCTCATACTTGTAAACACTATCGTCAGCAAACATGCGTGAGGTCATTAGCATCAACGGTAAGCTATTCCTCCCTTTGGCGTTGGGCTTTCACCGCATCTCTCTGTCTGCTTTGTTGCGATGCTAACTGAACTATTCTAGTTGGTCAGGCTGGTTGCCAAATCGCCAACTCCTGCTGGGAGGTGAGTTTTGTCAAGATTTTGTTTATATTGCTCCGTACTGATTGTTTTGCTAGCTTTACTGCCTCGAGCACGGTATCCAGGTACACACGATAACCCCTAAATTTGTCAACAAACACCATGGCCAAATACTGACCAACTCTAGCCCGATGGTTACCTCACAGAGGAGCGAAAGTCCCAAGACCCCGATCAAGGTTTCAGCACTTTCTTCTCCGAGACTGGTATGGCTTAATCTGGGACTTGACGGTCGTACTGTTCTAACACCCATTTCTAGGTCAGGGCAAGTATGTCCCCCGCGCCATCTACTGTGATTTGGAGCCCAATGTCGTCGACGAGGTCCGCACCGGTGCCTACCGCAACCTTTTCCACCCTGAGATGATGATCACTGGCAAGGAGGATGCCTCAAACAACTACGCCCGTGGTCACTACACCGTTGGAAAGGAACTCATCGATGGCGTCCTCGACAAGATTCGCCGTGTTGCCGATAACTGTGTTGGCCTCCAGGGCTTCCTCGTGTTCCACTCTTTCGGTGGTGGTACTGGTTCTGGTTTCGGTGCTCTCCTGATGGAGCGCCTGTCGGTCGACTACGGCAAGAAGAGCAAGCTCGAGTTCTGTGTTTATCCCGCGCCCCAGACTGCCACATCCGTTGTCGAGCCATACAACTCTATCCTTACCACACACACCACCCTTGAGCACTCCGATTGCTCTTTCATGGTCGACAATGAGGCCATTTACGATATCTGCCGCCGAAACCTCGGCCTCGAGCGCCCTAACTACGAGAACCTCAACCGTCTCATTGCTCAGGGTATGTTACAGCTGTTGGGCTAGCAGTTGCCAGTGGACTAACAACATATAGTCGTCTCTTCTATTACTGCCTCTTTGCGATTCGATGGATCCCTGAACGTCGACTTGAACGAATTCCAGACCAACCTGGTTCCTTACCCCAGAATCCATTTCCCTCTGGTCGCCTACGCCCCAGTCATCTCCGCTGCTAAGGCTGCCCACGAAGCCAACTCCGTCCAAGAGATGACAATGTCTTGCTTCGAGCCTAACAACCAGATGGTCAAGTGTGACCCCCGTCACGGCAAGTACATGGCTACCTGTTTGCTGTACCGTGGTGACGTCGTTCCCAACGACGCCCATGCTGCTGTTGCTACACTGAAGACCAAGCGAACTATCCAGTTCGTCGATTGGTGCCCCACTGGTTTCAAGCTTGGTATCTGCTACCAGGCCCCAGAGAATGTGCCTAATGGCGACCTCGCCAAGGTCAGCCGCGCTGTGTAAGTCGATTCCTTATCCCCCAATGAACGGAACGAAAGAATTAACGCGAAAATAGCTGCATGCTCTCTAATACTACCGCCATCGCTGAGGCATGGTCTTCACTTTCTCTCAAGTTCGATCTCATGCACTCCAAGCGTGCCTTCGTCCATTGGTACGTGGGTGAAGGTATGGAGGAAGGCGAGTTCTCTGAGGCTCGTGAGGATCTTGCTGCCCTGGAGCGCGATTACGAGGAGGTCGCCACCGACTCCATGGGTGAGGAGGAGCTCGAGGCTGAGTACTAAGCGGTCACGGATGCGATTACTGGAATACCGACTTCTACCCAGTTTTAGCCTGTCAACGATAAAGAGGTGTATTTTCTTATTTTCACAAAGGTCAAGCCAAAACGAATTTTAATGTCAAAAGGGACCAAAATCTGTACATGGATTGGTTGCCTCTCTGCAGCTTCCATGTCTGAGCCGTTGGCATTATGTGAGGCAGTACTGTAGTTGCGAGTATTGTAGTTGTAATAATGTAAGATACCTCTCCTTACAACAAAGTTATCCGCCAGCTATTGAAGTCCGCGAATGTCATGGAATAAACAATGCGGGGAACAACGGGTTTAGAAAGCCGCCCCGGCCCTTTAACTGTAACCGTATCGGTACTGTAGATTGACTGTACCGAAGCCCGAGAGCTCGGCCCATGTTTGGGGGCCGATAGTACGCGGATTGTGTCCAATACTTAGACCTCCCGTCAAGCTCGGCACTTCAATACCTTCTGCTTGGACGCATTTCAATCGAACGTACATCGACTCCCTGTATCGCCTTCTCACGAAATTTTCAAGCATGAGTCTCTTGCGGTCCAGCGTCTGCAGAGCTTGTCGCCGTTCGCAGCAGATTCGCTGGCATAGAGGCCTTGCGACGGCCAGCAATCAGTCATATGATAACCGGGTGAGGCTCGTCGAGGTTGGGCCTCGGGACGGCCTGCAGAATGAGAAGAAGGCAATCCCGTTGGAGACCAAGCTTGAACTTATCGAACGATTGGCCCGAACTGGAGTTTCTACAATTGAAGCTGGATCCTTTGTTGCTCCAAAATGGGTGCCTCAGGTAGTGTTCTTGCTAATCCAATGTCTACCTACTCAGCAACCTGACACTTTACAATAGATGAGCAACTCCAGCGAAATATTGCAGCATATCCTCGACGGAAAGGTTTCTTCTCCTGGTCCGATCTCATACTCCTTCCTAGCACCCAATAGCAAGGGCCTTAAATCTGCCGCTGATGTCCTCAGTGCGAATAGCGGAAAGTTTGCAACTCAACTGGAGCCAGCAGCTAGAGCCGAGGCCGCCACCAAGCCAGCTGTTGAAGTCGCAGTCTTTGCTGCTGCTACCGAGAGTTTCACACAGAAGAACCTCAATTGCGATATCAATACATCGCTCGAACGATTCAAGGAGGTGATCAGGGATTCCAAGGCTATGGGTCTCAGAGTGCGCGCCTACATTTCTGTAGTCCTAGGATGCCCATTCGAAGGGTTCGACGTTGATCCTCACAAAGTAGCCGAGATCGCTACGGACCTTCTGGAGGCTGGAGCAGATGAGATCTCACTCGGAGACACTACAGGAATGGGTACGGCACCTCGAACGGGAGCTCTCCTCCAATGCATGTCTGCAGCTGGCATTCGAACTGAGGATATTGCCATGCACTTCCACGATACATACGGCCAAGCTTTAGTGAACACAGCTGTATCCCTAGAGCATGGCATTCGTACATTCGATAGCAGTGTTGGTGGTCTGGGGGGCTGTCCTTACAGCCCTGGCGCGACCGGTAACGTTTCAACGGAAAACATGGTTTACTTTATGGAGACTCTGGGTATGGATACTGGCATTAATCTGGATGCCATGTCCGACATTGGAGACTGGATCACAAAGGAGTTGGGTAAGGAAAATGGCAGCACCGTTGGCAAAGCAGTTCTTGGAGCTCGGACTCGAGCTATGCAAAACGCAAAGGAAAATTAAAGAGGAAGCTTGTTGCTGCGTCGTTCTCGTTGAGCATAGTAAGAAAAGGCAGGCAACTATCTATCTACCTACCTATTTATTCAGAAAAAACTCATATTCTTGGTTTCCTTCTATTAAGCTGACAGACTTAAATTGCTGTTGATATAACCGGTCAACTTACCTTACCTCTGCGAATGTCATGTGATGTCACCGATGTCGTAGAAACGTTCCCATGTGGAGGTGAAGGTTATCGGCCGTGCGTCGCCTTTGGGCTGGCGCAGCTGGAAATGCCCCACTTGGATGAAGCAAGCTCAACCTCCTCCAACCTCTTAAGACCTTCTCCCAACTTCACCTCCAAGCTTCGTGATCGGCTCCTATATTCTCTTCTGCCCCTTCCTTCAACCGTCCGATTACCGATCTATCGCCCATCATGGCGGACCCTCGCGAGTCCTCATCGTACTCGGTCATTCCCAGAATTCGATACAACACTGTTGGTGGCGTCAACGGTCCCCTCGTCATCCTCGATAATGTACGCCGTCGTCATCTGCCAAATCGAACCGGCTTAGAACTTATGGGCTGACAACAAAACAGGTTAAATTCCCGCGATACAACGAGATCGTGACACTCACTCTTCCCGATGGCACTGAGCGCTCTGGTCAAGTCTTGGAAGCTCGAGGTTAGTTAAGCTGCTGGCGTCTCTGAGGCAATGACGCGGAATATGCTGATATGGACTGCTAGGTGATCGAGCTGTCGTCCAGGTACTTTTACATCCATGCGATGCGATATGATATGGCGATTGACGATTGTATAGGTCTTTGAGGGTACTTCTGGCATCGATGTGAAGAAGGTAGGTGGCATTGCGAGCTCTATCGGTAGAACATCAAGCTAAGACAACCACAGACCAAGGTTCAGTTTACAGGCCAGAGTTTGAAAATCGGTGTCTCTGAAGACATGCTTGGTCGTATCTTTGATGGTTCCGGTCGAGCTATTGATAAGGGTCCCAAGGTGTTGGCTGAAGATTATCTTGACATCAACGGTTCTCCTATTAACCCTTATTCTCGTGTAAGGCTACCCTTGAGCGCTGCACGGTAGATATAATCTGACTTGTGATATAGGAATATCCCGAGGAGATGATCTCCACAGGTATCTCTGCCATTGACACCATGAACTCGATTGCCCGAGGACAAAAGATTCCCATTTTCTCCGCCTCCGGTCTTCCTCACAACGAAATCGCTGCCCAGATTTGCCGACAAGCTGGCCTCGTCCAGAAGCAGGGCATCACTAACAAGGGCGTTCATGACGGCCACGAGGAGAATTTCTCGATCGTTTTCGGTGCTATGGGTGTCAACCTGGAAACTGCCCGTTTCTTCACCCGCGACTTTGAGGAGAACGGCAGTCTGGAGCGTGTTACACTCTTCCTGAACCTCGCCAACGATCCTACGTGAGCTGCGAACCATATTCGTAACGACGATACGCGTACTAATTCCTGTCTAGCATCGAACGTATCATTACTCCTCGTCTTGCTCTTACCACTGCCGAATATTACGCCTACCAACTCGAGAAGCACGTTTTGGTCATCCTTACCGATCTTTCTGCTTACTGTGATGCTCTCCGAGAAGTTTCAGCCGCTCGAGAAGAAGTTCCCGGTCGTCGCGGATACCCTGGTTACATGTACACTGATTTGTCCACCATCTACGAACGAGCCGGTCGTGTTGAGGGCCGCAATGGTTCCATTACTCAGATTCCCATTCTGACCATGCCTAACGACGATATCACCCACCCCATTCCTGATCTGACAGGTTATATTACCGAGGGTCAGGTGTTCATTGACCGAGCTCTGGACAACCGTGGAATCTACCCACCCATCAATGTTCTGCCTTCGCTGTCCCGTCTGATGAAGTCTGCCATCGGTGAGGGCATGACTCGAAAGGATCACGGTGATGTTTCCAATCAACTGTACGCCAAGTACGCTATTGGCCGTGATGCCGCAGCCATGAAGGCTGTCGTTGGTGAGGAGGCTTTGTCTGCTGAGGACAAGCTGTCCCTTGAGTTCTTGGAGAAGTTCGAGCGTCAGTTCATCAGCCAGGGACAGTACGAGTCTCGATCTATTTATGAGTCTCTGGACCTTGCATGGAGCCTTCTGCGTATCTACCCTAAGGAGTTGCTCAACCGTATTCCCGCCAAGGTTCTCAACGAGTTCTACCAGCGAGCTGCGAAGGAGTCCAAGGCCAAGGGTAAGGCTCGAGCAGATACTGAGGCCCGAAGCCAACAGCAGACGGAAGAGAACCTTATTGACGCATGAGGGGACGACTTGTCGGCATTTTGATAGATAGTATAATGAGCGCGCGCACAAGGCCGATGGAAGAGCAGAGAGAGAAATGTTTTAAGCTGATTGTTTTCACGCTGTTGTTGAGGGAGGCTGTAGAGCAGAGCAAGAGTAGGTATATGGGCGAAGATAGGGAGGCGAGCCAATCCAATTCAACCGATCCTCAACCTGATCCTGATGTCTTATGATGGATTACCTGAGCCAAGAGGAGCATAACTTGCCACGGTGATGAGATATAACAGTAAAACCTTGGCTGGCTGTCATGGCGTCTCTTTAGATTCAGACAACCAATGAAGTCGAGCTCATAGAGAGTGGGTCTACAGTGTCGAAAATACCACATAGTTTTTTTTTCATTTTTGGTTTGTACTTACTCTAGATTGAACAGGCCATGTAAGAAAACTCTCGATTTATTCCGAGATAATTTCGTCGTGGAGAGCATATCGTCTTTTTTTCTTTCTCATACGAGCACAATATGGAGGAAGATAGAAGACAAACAGACCTGGGCACGGCAGCCGATATCGAAGAAGCTCAGCTTGCTCAGACGAGTCAGGCCCCTGCCTTCCAAAATGAGGCAGAGACAGCAACGCCACTGAAGCAACCAAAGAAGAGATTCGTAGGACGAAGAGCAGCAGTTGAGGCCGCAGCAAAGCTTGGAGAATCAGGAGCATCAGGGGAGAGCGGTGCTGTTCAGAGTATGTGAAAACACCGTCCTTCGTTATGAAACCCAGTTCAGGAATGGATGAAGATATACTCATGCCGTTTATTATAGCTGCCAAACCTCGGAGGGCTCCCCGACTTCTGAATCAAGTTCCCAAGGAAATTCTTGAGAACACTGATCTGAAGGCTGCCATTGCGTTATTGCCTGCTAACTACAACTTTGAGATCCCCAAGACGATACACCGCATTCAAACTTCAAACGCCAAGAGAGTTGCGTTACAGATGCCCGAGGGCCTTTTACTCTTTGCCACTACTATATCAGATATCTTGACGCAGTTCTGCCCTGGTGTCGAGACACTCATCATGGGCGATGTGACTTATGGCGCTTGTTGTATCGATGATTACACAGCAAGGGCCCTTGGTTGTGACCTGCTGGTGCACTATGCCCACAGTTGCCTCATCCCAGTCGACGTGACCACGATCAAAACTCTATACGTCTTTGTAGACATCAGTATTGATGCGACACATCTCCTAGCATCCCTTGAGCGCAACTTTGCCAGTGGCAAAACAATAGCTGTTGTCGGCACTATTCAGTTTAACGCTACTATCCATGGCGTCAAAAGCAGTCTCGAGCGCGGTGGCTTCCGTGTTCTCGTTCCCCAGATTGCACCATTGAGTAAGGGTGAAATCCTGGGCTGCACTTCTCCTCGTCTGAAAGACGACGACAATATCGATCTGATCCTGTACCTGGGTGATGGTCGTTTCCACCTTGAGAGTATCATGATTCACAACCCTTCTATTCCAGCGTACCGATACGACCCTTACTCTCGAAAACTCACGCGGGAGGCGTACGGCCATGAGGAAATGCAGTCTCTCCGTCGAACAGCCATTCATAGCGCTCGTACAGCACGCAAATGGGGCCTGATTCTCGGCGCTCTCGGCCGCCAGGGCAACCCGCATACGTTGGGCATCATCGAGAAAGAGCTCAAGGCGCGAGGCATTCCTATCGTGCACTTGCTACTAAGTGAGATCTTTCCGGGCAAATTGGCGCTCATGTCGGACGTCGAGTGCTGGGTACAGGTTGCTTGCCCTCGATTGAGTATTGATTGGGGTTATGCATTCCCGCGGCCGTTGTTAACGCCGTATGAGGCACTTGTTGCATTGGGCGAGCGACAAGATTGGGGTGAAGGTGTCTATCCCATGGACTACTACGGAAAGGACGGGTTAGGAAGGGCACGGCCTTTGCAGATTGCGTCAGGATAGATGCAATGATGATACTGAACGATTGAGACCCAACAAGTGCGATAGGACCTTGGCTGGATATACAGTAGGGTGATGAAGAATAAAGTCGAATATCGATAAAAGAAGTGGGCGGATGGGTGAGCTTTTCACTCGGATCAAGAGGATATGGGAGATTTTGAGTGTTGACTTGGAATAAGGTGCGGAAGTCTCGTCATTCGTAGTACGATATAGCCTTTTTCATTGACCTCCTAGACAAAACAAGGTCATCAGGTCGCATTGGCTGTTCCGACAGGCTCTGGTCGGTTTGGAAACATAAGCTTGTACTTGACAATCTCAACGACCTCAAGATTTTCGCCCTGCTCGAGTGTTCCCCCCCCCGAGCCAGATATCACCTTATTCTCTCTCTTTCGCACCACGGCCATGGCTTTTGGAAGCTTTTTGATCTCCCCAGTGAGACGTTGATGCTGGCCAACATAAAGGTGAACCCGCTTCATCCATGCTGAGCCTTCAGTACCGATCACGAAATCTGGGAAGTCAAGTCTTCCAACTTGGACGCCGCCTAATGCATCTCCATTGGCGTCCTGAGGTAGGTTGATGGTTCCCTGGAGTTCCAGGAGAGCTAGACCTGAGGGGGTTTGCAAGAGTTGAGGTAGAGGACTTGAGGATGGTGCCTTGTTGTTTGGAGGATATAGCTTGGCCGAGGACATGACGAGAGAAAATGCGAGAGTGGCGATGCTTCAGACTGTTTATACCGTTCCAACGGTTAGATGTGTAGGTATTAGTATCAAATCTCTCCAGCTGAGCTGGAAAGCTTCAACTGACACCTTTGAGTCTAAACAGTTTCGAGGGACGCGCCTAGAGTTCTACAGTAGAGTGTAGATATATACACGGTGTGGAACCGTCTCTCGTAGCTCGCACTAGGTATCTGAGGTCGGTGGAGAAATCGGACTTTCCTTTGCCCGAGAGTTGTGAATTTGCGTTCATTGGCTGCCCGTGTGCCTAAGAGCCCTAGCGACTCGCACTTGCCTTCCACAATTTTCGAATTCGGAAATTTCGAACCTCATCATCCTCTACTAACTTCACAGCAGGCCAGGTCAAGTAAACTTGCACCCACCACAACTGGCAAAATGAAGGTACGACAAGAAGCAGTCAACAATCGAGCGATGCGAGTGTGCGGGAGAGCCTTTTGTTATTTGAAATGGATTGATTAACTGGCCTCCTCGCGTGCGCTGCTGCTCGATTGAACATCTCAAAGAAAATATTCGCTGACATTATTCTTTCACAGTTGAACATCAGCTACCCTGCCAATGGCAGCCAGAAGCTCATCGATATTGAGGATGAGCGCAAGCTCCGTGTCTTCATGGAGAAGCGCGTACGTCGAAACTCTCCTGCCCTTTGCCTACGACCGCTCGGCTCGTCGACAACAAACCGATTGACAAAATGCTGACTCCTTTTTGGTAGATGGGCGCTGAGGTTCCTGGTGACTCCATCGGCGATGAGTTCAAGGGCTACATCTTCCGCATCACTGGTGGAAACGACAAGCAGGGTTTCCCCATGAAGCAGGGTGTCATGCACCCTACCCGTGTCCGCCTCCTCCTCTCCGAGGGCCATTCTTGCTACCGACCCCGACGCACCGGTGAGCGCAAGCGAAAGTCTGTCCGTGGCTGCATCGTCGGCATGGATCTCTCTGTCCTCGCCCTTAGCATTGTCAAGCAGGGTGATGCTGACATCCCCGGCCTCACCGACGTCGTCCACCCCAAGCGCCTCGGTCCCAAGCGCGCCACCAAGATCCGCAAGTTCTTCGGCCTCACCAAGGATGACGATGTATGTCTTTCCCTACGCTCATACTCGATCATCGCCTACCCGGCGCTGCAGTGGAGGAGTTGGCAGACCGGGTAGAGTGTGAGAGGACCCCTTGATCTTCTTTGTCAAGAGGTCAAGGGGTAGCGAGTTGAACAATCATAACCACAAGAATTGAAAGTAGACTAATGCTTACATGATGCATAGGTCCGCAAGTACGTTATCCGACGAGAGGTTCAGCCCAAGGGTGAGGGCAAGTCTCCTTACACCAAGGCTCCCCGCATCCAGAGACTCGTCACCCCTCAACGTCTCCAGCACAAGCGTCACCGCGCTGCCCTCAAGCGCCGCCAGGCCGAGAAGGTCAAGGACGAGGCCGTAAGTCACTCACACGATCGGCACACATATCATCAGCATCTAACACGATTTGCAGAACGAGTACGCCCAGATCCTTGCCAAGCGTGTTGCTGAGGCCAAGGCCAACAAGGCCGATGCCCGTAAGCGACGAGCAAGCTCTATGCGCAAGTAGGGTTCTGGCGTTTAATGAAAAAAAAAGTGGAATCATACCTTGGTCTTGTGGTTTGCATGCATTGGGAGTGAGGATTCTCTATAGGGCTTGTTTTGAGCCAGCCACGACTGCGTTAGAGACAGTTCGAAAATATGAACACGCATTAATGCACTCGTAACCCGCGCCCATTGGCAACCTCCGCCTGCGTCTACGTCCACACTCTACCTTTCCTCACTATATGTTTTTTAATCGTGACTTGTTGATACTTTCACGCCAATTTTATGTAGTCCTATACGTGAATAACTGGAAATCAAGTGGTGAATCACTAACACGACTCAAGCCATAGAACAACCAAATATAGCACATATCAGAGGCTGCTTTCCGGGTGATCACCTATTAAACTTTGATTGATATACATGAAACTTCGCCTATCATCTACTTTCTGTGCGCTTTCCGCATTCCAAGGAACCTATAGGAGACCTGCACTTCTCCCAAGGTGAAGCCCGGACGAGGATGCTACATCCAGTGCTCAAGACCATGAAATCTTGAGGCCAGGCTGATAAAACACAATACCGGTACCGTAGTAAACATCGACAACTCTCTTTTCCATTGGTGTCCCCATCTATGATCCATTTCCCCTTACGCGCCTGCAATGCAAAGATTGACGATCACGCGAAACCAAAATATTCGCTGCCTGCTGTGATGGCCTTCATGATCTGAGAACGCAAATGATCGTAGCTCTCATACTCTGGAAGGTCAAGCTCTGTGATTTCCCATGTTAGTCAATGCACGAATTGAATGCTGATGGTTTTACTTACGGTTAAAACAGGTATGCGAAGAAGGCAATCTGTCTTTGTTGCCATAGTCACGGTGGATGTTGAATCGGTTAACACCGTTCATGCCTTCAAGCTCCTTGAAGCCATTGAGTGGAACCTTGCTAGTTCCTGTGACGAACTGCAACAATTTGGCGCGCTCTTCCTTATCAAAAGACCGCAAAGCTCGCCAGAACCATTGAATTTGTTGCGAAGATGGTGTGTAGTTGTGATACTCTGTGTTGCTCTTCCAGTCATCGATATCAATATCGGGAAGGCCAGAAATCAAAAGCTCCAGCTCCTGTTCGTTGAATATGGATATCAGTTCGGCAGGGATAATGTCATGGAAGCCTATTGAAGATTAGTGATTGAATGAAGTTATTATTGATTGAAATGCTTACCTTGAAGGAAATGGGCCATCTGCTCCTTGACGGAAGATAGTAACTTGTGTTCGACAACAAGACGGACATAGTCATGCTTATTCTCCTCGGTGACGGCAATCTCACGACCATTAGGGATGAGGTCAACGACGGTGGTAGCGCCGAACTCATCGTTTTCGACCGAGAAAGTTTCGGTGATGATGTCTGTGATGTCGTTGTCCAACATCCAGCACAAAGACTTATAGTAGTCGGGGTCGAATGATTCCATATCCTTGACCGAGACAGATTTGCCGAGTATTCGCTTGTATACAGCGCGGCTAAAGTAACAGTCAAGAACACGACCCTCGTATAATGCTTTGCCGATGATGCGACCGATGAACTTGAAGAACATAAGATGCTCATCATTGATGCCGCTGAGCTTGTTTGGGTGGAAGGTCGTCCGGTCAGAGGACACCGGTGTGAAGAGCACATAGTTTGGATCAAACATCTGCCGAGAGAGTACTTGAAACCACTCGCGAGTAACTCCACCAGCGTCGACGCCTTCCTCGCCATGGAAACGAATGTTGAGCTTTCCAAATTTCATCTCATCCCCAGACTTGAAGTACAAGGACTTAAACGAGTCATGGAAAACCTGTTCACGACGGACAGAAAGTTGCAAAGTAGGATAGGAGGGTCGGCTCTGGTTGTTACCAGATCGGGAATGGACGCTGCGGTTAAAGTAGTTGCGCTTATTATCAAATTCCAGCACCTTGGGGTTCTTCACGAGGAGTGCGAAGGTGCCCGACATGAGCTTGGGATTGCTCCTGACAAGCTCGTTAAGGATACGTCGATGATCCTCGGTAAAGCTAAAGAAGAGACTGGCCGTACGAGACTCTGGTGCCGGGCTTGAGAGGACCATTTCTTTCTGCTGTGAGGGATCATCGTTGGTAGTTGTATTCTTGCAGACCACCATGAGAGATTCAATCAGTGGTAGCAGGATTGTAGCCACATTGAGCATGTTTTCGCGCTGGCGAATGGCACTCAGGCAAGCACTCAACTTCTCCCACATGGCCGAAAAGGTCGAGTTGTGATAGAGAGATGTGACTAGATCGTGTCTCTCATCCTTGTCCTTGCTGGACTCGGCCTCGTCGCCCTTTTTCTTGTTGTCGAACAGATGATCTAAAGCTGTCAAAACACGAAGGAGCTTGTTTTGCTCGGATGCTCCTGGCGAGAATTTGGCAAGAGCAACGCCTTGGATCTCAGTGCCTGAAGATGCCTTTTCAATATGTGGCAAAAGATCGTCCAGATCAGCGACGATGTTCTCACTAAGAAGCCGGGCCTGGTGAACAAGCTCCTGACCAAACGTCGCCTTGGCCCCTGGAATTGCTGAAAGGTTCTTGATAGTCGAGATGGTGTTTTGGAAAGTCTTGGAGCTGCACTCTCGAGCCACAAAGATCCTTACGGCTAATGTCAGGTTCTGGGCGGGGACAATAGGCGGCTGAAGTTGTCGGAGTTTCTTCTGGACTGCTTCTTTCTTCTCTTGTTTCTTGGTATCAATATCAGTGACAGTGTCCTCATTGGCATCGGTGCTGGACTGCGTAACGTTGCTCGTCTCGGTTGGTTCCGCTCTCGAAGCTTGCTCCACAGGATCTTCAGTTTTGGACATCTCTCCCACCGGCGTTGAATCAATGGCTTTCAGTTCGTCCTCGGCTTCCTTACGACGACGTTCAAGATTTTGAAGAGGCAATGTGACTCGATTCAACAAATCAGCCAGATGGGTCATAACGACAGAGCTTTCCATAACAAGATCGCGGTCAAGGAGTGATAGCAAAGAGTTGATGGCATACTTGTGGGACTTTGAGTCCTTGCCTTTGCCCTTACGGCTCAGGGAGCGCTTGAGAGTTGAGCCGACGGCTTCGTGCTCTGTCAGGAAAAGCCAGGGAATATGAGGGTTCTTTGATGATAACTCCACCAGCAGATCCAGGCACTGCTGAACAATCAAGAGAGGCGAAGTTTCGGAATTGGTTTGCGTAGTGTATGCGGCGGGTAGACCAGTCAGGCTTCTCTTGAGTGCCTGCGGGGTTTTCTGCTCGGAGTCCTTCTCCTTATCCTTCGGTCTTCGTGCCTTTAGGGACAACTGGCCGAAACTGCGCTCGACAGCCCCCATGTCTGTGCTACCGTCCTGCAAGATCTGAAGGAGAGTGCTAATCACCTCGAGTCGAGTTTGCTTATTCTCGCAGACATCGGCAAATACGTTGAATAGGTGGTTCCTTATGGAACCCTGTTGCGTAATGAACATCAGACGAAGGAGCGTGGCGACACCAGCCTTATCGAGCATCTGAACAACCGTTCGGCGCTGTACCTTTGCTCCCTCTTGGGGGTTAGGTGGCCCAGGCTGGCGACTTGTGCTGGCTTGAGGGCTGCGGCCTGTGATGACGGAATGGCCGTTGTTGTGGTGAGACAAAGCTCGGGCCTGGGCCGCCATTTCTGGGGTCAGTCGATCCATGAGCTCTTCGCCTTGATCCATAAGGACCTGTTGTCGTAGATCAGGCGGGAAAGTGAGGAGAATACTTGCAGTATCCATTTCTGGTATGACAGCCTGGCCAGTGCTGGCGGATGCTTGACGATTGGTTTCTTCACGAGCCCGGCGGCGCTGCTCTTGTCGCTCCTGTTGAGCTATTTCGTGTCGTAATTCTTCAGGAAGAGCATCTAGAAATTCTTGGAAAGCTTCGGTCGGGTTCCCATTTGTCTCTTCACGTGCCTCAGACCTTCTGGTGCTGATTGCTTGTGCAATGACCTCCTCGCGAAACTCTTCGGGAAGAGCTGCGATATAATCAGGATCAATACCGAGTTCGGTGACGTCGACCTCTTCGCCTCTAATTGTGGTCATAACACGAGGACCGTCGTCGGCGGTTTGGTTTGTAGCCTCCGAACGTTCTGCTTGGCTTTGGTTCGTCGGCTCGACGCCTTCCATCGCACCTCCATCACCTTGGCCTTCAGTGGACACGTCCTGATTAGCGGCTGCTTCAGAAGCGGCACGTTCAGCAGCCTCTCGAGCCTCTGCCTCTCGCTTTTCTCTCTCCGCCTTCTCTTTAGCCTCTTTAGCTTCACGTGCCAGGCGCTCCTCTTCTTCCCGTTTTTTCCGTTCTTCTTCTTCGCGCTTCTGTTGTTCAGCTTCTTCGGCTTTTAGCTTCTTCTCCAACTCCATTGCAGCGGGAGTAAGCTTAGCCACGATGATGTTCTGGAGCTTAGCCGTTTCCGTTACATTGCCGGTCCCAAAGACCATCCTGGCTTCCTCCTGATATCGATCCATCGTGCCTTCAATAGCGAACGACACAGCTTGTAATGGATCCTGAGCCGATCCTTCGCGTCTCTGTTCAGTACGAGAGGTTCGTACGGCGCCAAGCTCTCTAGACTCGCGGTGCCCATGCGGACCAGTAATCTGCAGATGGAAGGCAGGCTGTCCGTTGCGCCCCATGATCGGGAGGAATTCCATTAGTTCACCGAGGAAGCCCATGGTTCCCTCGATATGTCGTCCACCTGAGCCAAAGATCGCTTCAGGAACTCGCAAACCGATAGTGTGATTGATGGTGGGACGTTGAGATGCTTCTCTGTTTTGGTCACCCCGTCTGAGGAGTGGGTTGGTGCCATCATCGGGGTTAGATTGGCCTGCCCCAGGGCGATGGCTGCGTGAAAAGAAGCTGCGAAAATCGCCACCAACGGCGTCCCGATGAGAGCCAACAATGAATCCGGGAGGGAAGGGGCTACGCGAGTCGGTGGTACGGGAAGGAATAAAGCGTCGGCGACCTGGGTTGTCGACCATGAACATCTGGCGGTAACGATCTTCGTCTTCGGCACCAAGCCCGTCCCATCCAAGAGCCGGCATGGGCTGAGGCTGGTCATCCAACGGATAGTCGTCATCATAGAGGTATTCGTCATCTTCCATTTCATCCTCGTCATCCTCGTCTTCATCTTCGTCATGACCATCATCGAGATAATGATCTTCCAATCCATCCATCATGTCTGGATCGTACACGTCGCCATCACCAATGATCGCTCGGGCCATGCCGTTGAGGATATCGCCTGGTTCCATGGGCATATGTTCGCCGTGAACATCTGCATCAAACTCTAGGTCATCCTCTTCCTGATTCTCGTCATCCTCATCATCATGGCTCGCGCTCTCCCATTCCGAGTTACCATCATCATCTAGAGGGTTGCCCTCTTCATCAACAATCTCGACCTGATCTTCAACGTCTTCCATGTCCGCGGATTCCACGTCATCATCATCATCATCACTTTCATCCTCTTCGTCCTCATCCATGATGACCTCGACGACGCCCGGCTCGCCATGGAGACCTTCAATTTCGCCCATTTCGCCGAGTTCTTCGTCATCGTCACTGATATTATCTTCTTCGTCCGAAATGTCGTCGTCTCCATAATCCATCTCATCGTCATACTCGTCCCCGTACATATCCTCGTCGTCGTCGTCCTCTTCATCTTCATCGGAATCGTCGTCCTCACCACGAGGCTCCAACATACCAAGAGTAGAATTGCGATACAGATCAGGGGTTTCTTCTCGATCATCGCCGAGGTCTGAGAGCGAAGACGTTGAGCCAAGGTCATCATCTGCAGTGTCTGACAATGAATCAGAGGGCAAGATGTTGGAATGGCTTAGTTCCTTGGCTGTCTCTGTGAGAACACGCAAGACACGTAAGATATACTTAATGGCTCGTTTGACGCCCGGATAGTTGAGGTTGATTTCGGCAATAGAGGACGTGAGTTTATCAAGATAACCCTTCTCATACATCAATCTTCGTAGCTGAGCGTGCGACCGAGCTTGAACGTTGTCGGAGCCTCGAGAAGCCGCACCTGGGTCCTTGTCCCTTTCGCCAACCATGTAATTCATGAGTTCGGCCAAGCATTGCATGCGTGAATAGCGAGTTTCCAAAGGTTCATCAGACAAAGGTGCTCTCTCATAGGCCTTCAACATCGTGTCAAGAACAAATTTGCGGGCAAACAGAAGATCAGGCTCGTCGTCGTACGCAAATTTGTCCTTTCCGCGATCAATGGCCTTCTCACTGGTCTTGGCAACCAAGGCGACCAGAACCTTCTGGGTTTGTGCTGAAGTAGCGGCCTTCTTCTTCGCGGCAATACTATCGGCAGTTCCACTCAGATTGCCCTGACACAACAGATCGTAAATCAGATAATTAAGGACCGACGACCGAGGCTTGATTGGTGTACTTGTAGTTAACGGAGCATTGCGCTTGAAGTTGATGAATTCCATCTTTGTCCTGTTATAGCTTTGAAGGAGCTCAGCAAGACAGTTAAGCAAGAAGCATCGGTAGACAAAGATTGGATGCTCGTCAGTTTTGAAAACAGGCTTTGGTGGCTTCTTGTCCTTCACGTCGGCGGCATTGTTGTCTTTGGAAGCAGATGTTGCATCTTCCGAGCCAGAAGCAGGATCAATCTTGGGATCCTTCTCAGTAGCCTGTACTTCTTTATCTTCGACTTCACGATAATTGAGCAACTCGCAAAGAAGGAAATGTATAACACCATCAGGATTCTCAACGATGGGTCGTTTGCTTTCATGGGATTTTGGTGCATCAATCATCTCCTTGTCTGTAGGTTCCGTGGACTGCTTGATGTCGTCGACAATATTATCGGTATCGTCACCACTGGTGTCGGAAGTCGATTGGATGGTTTCTTGTTTCAACTCAAGACTTTGTGACCGAGGGTTGTCGCTGGAAGGGGGCGTCCACCTGGGGAAGCGTAGCATCTCGTTAGAAATCTCAACGAAAAGGTCCGGTGCGCGAAGCGCAACTGGTGTCATTGCACGCAAGTAGTTATTAACATCAGTGTGCCCCCGCTGTGTTCGTGTTAGGTTCAGGAGGCCGATCTTGATCTCTGCGCGCATGATCTGTTTGATGGTCTCCTCATCCTCCACGATATGACGAAGAACAGTCATGATATGAGCAGTGAGCTTGGTTTGTTTGAATCTCTCGGAGCCAGAGCCCGACAGTTGCTTTGCCATAAGAAACAACCGCTGCAAATTCTTCTTATCCCCGACCAACTTCGCTAGTCGTCGACTGCGTGTCAGTATAACCAGAACTCTGAGTGCTGCAATGGCAAGTGTTTCTTCCTTTCCTATTCGCGGGAGCATCTCAAGCAAAGATTCTAGGATTTTGGTACGTTCATGATCACCGACAATCGGAGTTCGCATTTGAATGACGGGGTCAGAAACAACCTCATCCAGGGACTTTGGTGCTTTCCACTGCGCAGCAACAGGACGCTCATCATGACGAAGGAGAGTCTCGACGACCAGTAGCACATATGGTATCCACGGTGGCATCCCTTCAGTAGAGCTCGTAGGGGAGACCTTCAGGAATCCAATATACTCGTTGATATGTTCCCTTAGGTTCTCAACACTGTTATCAAAGAAGCGCTCATCCTGAAGAAGTAAAGCGAGTAGATGGGCATAAGCAGCAATGCATTTCCCAGTCCGCTGCTTTTCTTCCTCCTCATCTTGGGCAAGCGATGACAACGCCAAAGTCAAGGTTTGGCCGATTTCGTCTTCGGTGTCACCAGGCTGTTGTTTCAAAACCACGGTCCGGATGAGCTCAGACACCTCGATCGCTGTTTCAGGATGTGCGCGAACAACATCGAGGCATCTATCTATCATGTTTCCTCGCAACTTCGCCCGAAACTTGTCAACCTCTTCTTTCGTTGCAAGGGGGGGAGTTTCGTTTCTTTTTGACTCTTCTGCAGCAGATCCGGGTGTTTCTGCCGGCAAACTCCGGCCTTCATGGATCTCATCCACATCTTGAGGGGTGTCGATGATGCCCCCCAATGTTTCCCCAATAAATCTCTCCGCAAGATCGGGAGTATCAATTTCCGGAGGTCCATCTAAGGACATACGATCTGCTTCCCCGCCTGTGTTAGCACCCTCTGTCTCACTGACACCTGAGGGCTCTTGTGGAGTTTGTTGCAACACTGATGTGTCAGAGTCTGCAGAAGGGATTGGGTTACGCGCGCCGGCAAGTCCAGCTTTGTGAGCTGAGCAGTAGTGGTCTGCGAGGTTAGGGTTTCCATTCGCCCTGTACACTGCCTCGTGGACCAGATCAGTATCATACCCCTTGGCAACCAGCTCTTCAATCGTGCCGCGATGGGAACGCCAGTCGAAGCGGACATCCGTGTATCTGAAAAGGTGGAAAGGCGGCTTATCTCTCGTGGACGATGAGGGCTCGCCATCCGCAACAGAAATGACTTTGAGAATGTCGATTAACCGCGTCACAGTTTGGTGGGGTACTCTTTCGACAAAGGAAGAGTCCCAAAGCTCGATGATCTCAGGGAGGATGACTGCCCTAAACTCTACTACAAGTTGTTGACAGATATATGTTGAGTTTGACGACCTGTCCCCACTTCGAGGCTGCAGAGTGAATGCGTTTTGGGCTTCAGAAAGTTGCTTCGAATTGACCAACATCAAATCCAAGTCGAGGACCTTCTTCAGTCCAAATGCAGCAACCTTGGATCTGGAAGTCTCATCTGTTGCACCATCTGGGCCTTCACGAACTGCCCGGGCAAATATCTTTAACATTGAATTCAATACATCCATTCCTCCCTCTTCTTTGAAGGCCAGAAGAACAGGCATGATGATGTGGACGCTTGCCCGATCGCTTGGTCGAGGAGAAGGCTGATCAATGAGCATCTCATTGATAGTATGCAACATGATGATCCAGAAGTGGAAGTCCTTGGATGTGGGTGTTGGGTTGGCAACAGATGGCCTCAACTGGCCAAGTACTGCATTTGCAAGTGCTCGGGCAATTTCCAAGTGCCGGGGTCGGTGATAGAGATCACGAGGGTCTCGTTCCCGTCGTGGCAAAAGACACTTGCCGAGCGTTTGGAACAGAGGAAATGTTGTTGGTATCATAGGATGCAGCAGATGTCGCAACGTTTCATAGTTCTGGAAACGGGGGCTGGCTTGCTCCTCATCTGTAGGACGGCTCGGCTTAGAGTCATCTGAAGCATCTTTCGCCTGAAATTGCGCCGTGCTGCTTAGCATATCTGGCAATGAAGTGCTGTCATCCACATCGGTTTCTGGGAGGTGTGCGCTAGTTAATCCCTCGGCGGATGTTTGGCGTCTAAAAGACCAATGCTGGGGGACAACGTTGAGCTCTCCCGCCTCTTCAGTTAAAACTCCACGCAACAAGGGACCGATAGAGTTGACGAGTTTGAGGTAGTAATCGTAAACATTGACTGGATAGAATTGTAAAGCATTCGATCTCGATGTAGCGAAGCAATCGGAAATGATTTTAATAAACGTCTGCGCGTTTGACAATGCCTTGATCATCTTGGTACCGTTCTTGACAGCTTCATCGTGTGTCATTTTGAGGTCAGAGGCAAGAAAAGGTGCAAAGTATGGTGGCAAAGCTTCCGTCTTATCAGACAGAGGCTGCAAAGTGTCAATAGCCACTTGAGCTCGTCTGATTAAAGATGGGAGGCCACGTATGGGAAAGGACTCAACGACCTGAGAGACGACCTGATTGAGAATCCTCGAAGCAACGGTGTCACCAAAATTGGTGGGCAGACTCGGGGATTCGCAAATGTCGAGCAAAAGCTCCAGTCCGCCTGCCTCCACAAAGCTGGTCCTCAAGCCCTGGTTTGATATGTAAGAGCTTAAGAAGTAACCTAAAGCATATATGTAGGGGGTGATCGAGCGCGTGGGTGAATCCGGGCTATCATCTTTCTGGCCTTCAGAATCCGTGTTGTTGGAGGGCACATCGGACATATTGACATCCGTGTCTCCAGAAGTCTCAAGTCCTTGGCTTTGCTCAGGAGATGCAGTCGGTCGAATGAAGTTGCCATTCTCGTCCACAGATACAGTCTTACCCTCATCGTCAATCAACAACATCCGAGCACCCCACCCAGCGGTACTGGCCTTCTCGATACCGAGATAACGCACGCGAGCAACCATATCGATAACAGCATTAGAAATGGCCAAACGTAAGGCCGGGTGATGACGAGCAAGTTCGTCAAAGCTTCCTCCAACATTGGTGGCGAGATCGCCGTCGAGTTCCATACATCTTACATGGGCAGCACTTTCGAAAATCTCGAGGAAGCTGTCCAAAGCACGAGATTCTGCTACCAGCTTCATGCCAGCGTTGTTAAGCGATATCGAGTTAAGGACTTGTGGTACAACAGTAATGACATCACTGGAAGGTAAGATTCCTGCTGCCAACGTTTCGCGAGATAATTCCCGGATGGAGTCTTCGGGAGGGGGGTGCGGTCGTGAGTCGTTTGCAACTATCGCAGTGACGGTCTCATTTGCAGAGTTGGATTCGTCGTCGTCGTCGTCCTTGTCACTAGGCTTTTGCTCGGCAAATATGTCACCAGGAAGCGGTCTTGCGGTAACAGCTTCCAAGTACGTCTTGATCATACCAGACTCAGAAATGGCTGCGAAGCTTGTAGGATCATTGTTGATGAAATCGCTCAAAATGGTGACAGAATTCGTCCAGACGACAGAACCGAAACTCTTCTTGTCTCCAATGATGTCCCGCAAGCTCTCCAGGAGATCGGTTTTGTCGGCGAGATTGCGGAGCAGCCGGTCAGTGTTGCCACCGTAGCTGTATGAGTTAGACATAATGTGATGGACAAACTTAAGCAGCCACTTAAGAGTCTGCTGCTGATAGTATGGAATCTCATAATCCACCTGTCCTGACTGTTGATCCTTCGTAATGCCTTGGCCTGCTTTGTGCAAAGTCTGCGCCTCTCTGACGGTATCAACCACCAATTGAGACACTGCATCAAGTCCTTTGGCGTTGAAGAAGGCAGTGAAGGCGTTTTGGTAGCTCCATATTAACCCGTCTAAAAACGCAAGGACCATGGAATGATTTCGTTGCGCGACACTTGACCTGATGTTCAGAATCTCAACCAAAATGTCCATCAATCCCGCAGATACCATCTCGCTTCCAACGCGAGTGGTCATGGATAGATGGAGAGTGAGTGAAAAGAGGTTGTTACGCCACTCATCCATTTGCGTGACTTGATTTCCTTTGTCAATTTCGTCATCTTCCTTCATTCCTGCAACTGCCTTCCTGATAACGTAGAGTAGTATACCATGGTTAACATTGGCATTCAAAGCAGACAGAACATCTTGACACTTGGCTTGGAAATTAGAGACGGCTTCCAGGAGGGCGAGGGCCACAGCTTGAAGCCACAGGGGCACGTCAACGTTCCCGTGTGCTGTAGGATGAATGAGCTCAGCAAGCTGGTACACTAACTGGAATCTTCTGGTCTCGTCTGCATCTTGGCGGATAACTTTCTCGAGAAAGTTAGCTTCGTTATGAATGTATGCAAGATTGTTGATTGCTAAGAGGCGGACAGCAAGCAACTTCTGCCGCGATTCACCAGAATCCATAAGAGCTTTGGAGGCTCTGATCCTGTGGAACACCTCGTATTTCGAAGCGGGTGGAAGATCCGCGGGAGTGCGTGACACCAACTCATAGACGGAAGTCGATGCAATGACGGACTGTGGTATTTCGTAGAACTTTGGTCCAGCAGATGTTGTCTCGTCTGAAACACCAGGCGTTCGGGGGGCAGTTGGAGAGGAATCATCGAAATTACCCCGACCTTTCGGTGTATGATGCTGGGATGTCATGGTAGAACTACGACGCAGGGGTGTTGGTGTGGATGGAAGCGACGCACGCTCAGCATCATTGCCAACAGAGTCTTGCTGGGTATTCTGGGGATAATATGCTACCTTGACATCTCCCCAGCCATGCCACCGTTTGTCGTCTGACGCCGCAAGGGCAACTAAATCATTCGCATGTATGGAGTTGGCTGACTTGGGGCTTCCTCCCTGTGCACGTTCTTTTCCTTTGGTCGAGCCAGGTGTGTGAGTTGTTACAGGATCAGATAAACTGACGATCGGCGTCTTCACAAAAGGTAGGGCAAGCTGTTGAACTCTGTCGAGATCGATGTTGTAGTGGTTTGCCAGCAAAGCTGCGCTGATCTGCCTGGAGGGGTTTGTGATGCGCTTGACCGAGGCTTGGTACCTTTGTGCCAGTTCTGAACCGACTTCGAGTGTTGCAATCAGTACGCTAAGAGACGTGGTGTTGAGAAGGTCGTTAAGATGGGCGCTGCTGGCATAGATACTTCGGTTACCGCAGTGCTCCAGTAGCATTCGCGTATAGCGCAGGACCACCTCCACTAGTTGTTGGTCTCCGTTTGATGAAAATCCCAAACCTGTTAGCTCCTCCGTTGACCACCGCCGCTCGCTACCAAAGGTCGATTCCTGATCTTGGTTGAGCAGTACATCGCAACCAAAGTCGCGAGTCTGGGGGCCCTCATTCAGCTTATATATAGCACAGAAGTGCTCTAAGATGCTATCAAAGCGGTTCAGGAGAGGAATCCAGTGGTAAAGATCGCCGCGTCCGAAGGGCCATCGAGATGGAAAGCTTTCCAACTTTTGTGGTAAGAGAGGTAGTGGCGTTGTTGAGGTGGTTTCGACGTAGCTCTTGAGCCAAGGAGACTACAAATCATGTTAGCTATGCATCTTCTGGCTGTTTCATTTGGTCACTAACCAAAGTATCCTTGTGCTTTGGTTGCATGGGCTTAGTGATCTTCCCCATGGTGAAGTGAGGCGGCTGAGCCGCAGGAAACTAAAGATTCGCCCCCTCCACTACAACCGGGCTATCAACCCGCTCAAAAGAAAAATGAATATGTTCGCGAGTTCTTTTCGATCGGGCGTTTTCAGTTATGAAAGATCCTGTATCCGCAGTTTGTGCGGTGGTAAGTTTTCGATATTCGTGGGGCTTTCAAGTCGAAAAGGCTCCAAGCTGGGATCCAGATAAACCTTCTCCGTCGGAAAGAAATGGCGTATTCGCAATCAGAAGCCTTTTAGCGGCTGTTACGTGATAGTCGGATAGTGAGCAAAAGGGCGTTCGCCTGACAAGTACCTATGGAAGGTAGATGGTCGATGAAGCTTGGAAAGCAGTCCGAGGCCGAGTGCAGGTCGTCCTAGAATAGCTTTAATCCGCAGCTAAATCGTACCGCCTTGCTTATAAAGACGATATATGTCTCCTGCTTTTACCAGCCGATGTGGTAATGCGAAGTATCTTGTATGGGTATGAAAGTTGTGGTTTATGATGGTGCGGAGAGAAGGTGTAGGATGGGGAAAAGGTACAGTTATTGCAAATCGTCAGGTTGAGAAGTGCAAGTGGGCCTTTGCGTAATAGGTGCCGGAAGCTATGTACAGTGGGGTGGAGGTACCCCCGAGGCCAACCTTCCACTGCAGGGTACAGAATTTCCCGAATTCAAGGATCGGATTATCTCTTCGGCTTTGAGTTCCCCTCATATCCAGGCTGAATCTTGATAATTGATACCAGATCACGAAATAAACAAAGTAACTTATTAATAAGGATCCACAGGTTGGCAGGGACTTGTTTTTGCAAACAGCTCGCTTTTTGTATGTTTCTTATTGCCTATGATTGTTCCTATTAGTTTGACTTTTTTACTTATTTTGTAAACATGTTTCTCCTATTATATTAATACCTAAGTTCATGAGTAGTAGCAGGTGCTGAGTAGCATCTCGTGCAATGTTTGAGCCTACCCACTGGACTCAAAGAGAAGTACGTTACCTTAATTACATTATTTATTTCCGTCGCCAATCTCCTGAGACCCAGTCGATGGTTGACTAAACGATGCCTGCCTTTGCAAGGCCATAGCAACAAGTTGTTACAGTGGTTAGCAAGCCCTGCCTCTGAACTTCGAGTTCGGGGCTTTCTGGTGTCTATTAGTTAACTTGATTGGGCAATAATTACACTGATGACCTATTTCTAAATATTTATTAAATTTCACATTATATACTTTGGCAGATCACACTTCTTTTGATTTACCCCAATTGTCTTGATCCCATAACGAGCCTTGTGGACGAACAGACATTGAATTATAGGGTAGCTGTATCTAGTTCGCTTCACGTCGAAGGCAGCAACAGGCATGAGGTCTGTGTTCATTGCTGGTTTGTATGTCTTCTCCTACAAACAGCAGGCGATAATTGAATTAGGTATGTGTCAGGCAGCTTTCATGAACATATATATGGTATGAATCCTCAGAGCGAGATCCACGGCTTGTTATACACTGTTTTCGTTCTTCCGTCACTTGACCACTAACTTACACTACGTATGTTGCCCACTCTGTACATTTTTCTTCTTCTTTTTTTTGCTCTCACCATATGTGTGACAACACATAATCTTTTAACCACCATGCCAGCCAAGCCTGCTATTGATCCTCGCTCGGTACCTGATACTGATCTGTCGGGATCCATATTCCCAAACTTATCGTTAAGCACGCCGTCATCAAGTGAGGAAGATCTGAAGATGGATATCAATATTACTTGGCTACCTAACGATAGAAAAAACTCCGATGAAACAATTGCCCAGTCTCAGCGGAAGTAACCCCGCCAAATCGTCAAGGTAATTCCGTATTCTCCATACTGGCATTTACTATGTATGTAAGAGCTAGATTCAAAATATAGTATACCGCCTAAGACTTAGCATGGGAATTTGGCCTTGAAACAGGCACTCTCAGGTCACCATTGGATACTACAAGACCCCACGTATTTCTAAGCCAGAAAAGGACTCGTGAAACAAAGTATTGGCTTGATATTAGTCAGCCTCATACCTACCATAGCGAGGGGAGGAAAGAAAACTCGGGACCTCGATCCTAAACGACAAAAAGACTCAGGTAACTCGCTAGACTCGGCATAAGTTTAGGATATTTTTGCTAAGCTTAGGATACCTTTGCTAAGTTCATTTTGACACCCTATATCAAGGTCCAATGTTTTCTTGCTCCCCAAGGCATAGGAAGACATTGCTAAAGCAAGGGTCTCCCAAGCTTTTGGCTTAGTCTAACACTTGACCCGTCCTGCCATCTTGTTATGTCCCGAGTGCCTATTTCGACTGTGCATAAACCTAATGTGCTTATGACATCAACGAGAAATCGAGAATGGAACGTAACCAGACGAGACTCTGACGCCATTGGAGTGTAAAGTAAAAATAAAAATAAAAGGCTATCTATATTGAGGGAGGGATAGTGACATCCAAGAGCGAGAGTGATAAATGTGGCGTCAGCTGGTTACAATAGGTATACAACTTAGGTAGGTAGCTATGCTGTGACATGGAAGATATTGGATGGTGGGAAACGCTGGCAAGGTGCGAGAATAAGATCGCGGATGCTGTGTGTTAAAGAAAGACCGGAGCTTGAATGATAGGTAGGCCCCGAAGACTAAAATTATGCTGAATCTAGAGGCATGGTTTTGTTTAACCCCATGCGACAGCCAAGTGAGATATTATTTGACCATCCCAGCTGCAATAAAATTCCAAGTCATCTCACAAAACCCTTATCACGAAATTACCACAGGACCTATGTAGTTCGATAGACAAACTAGCACCATCAATCATGTTATGTGTTTAAGACTGGGTTGGCCGTGTGCAGAAAACTTAGACCAAAGACCAAAGACCCTCTCCATGATTTCAAGCAGAGATTCCTGTACAGATACAACAGGCAGCATTCTACACAACTTTGAAGCCCAGTGCAGCGTGACTACCTTGGGATAACTACTCAAGGTCAAGCCTCAAGTCGAAATGATGCGATTTTGAATTCCAAACGAAGCCAGCCATAGAACACTTTAATAAAAACGGCCACATAATGAAGGGATAATCTACATTCCAGATTTTTTTGTCTGACGTTTTCTTGTAGCTGAATCGACAATCAGGGCGTCTCCTAAAATGGCTCCATTCTCAAGCTCTGCTGGTCCCCCTTGGTGGGCAGGGCGGGGGAGCTCAACTACAGGGCACCTTTTAACTGAGTTCATGTCCCAGGGCCCACCGGGCTGGTTCATCAACCTCTCAGTGGCAGCCAGCCAGCCTCGCCCGAACTCCTGCTACAGGGCCGCCCCGATTTATTTTTGGCGAACTCCGTCAGCGCCTCACTGTCACAACCCTTGCGAGCTTCCAATTCTAGTTCCAGTTCCACTGTAAACGTAGTAAGGGGGCAGACAGGAACACCAACGCCACAACACCCCCCCTTGGATCGGATTTCTATCAACAGCTGGCTTCTGGCATTCTTCCATTCATTCTGCCGCCGGACGCAGTACCTACCTAGTCTCTCGTTCCCAATTTCCATGATACAATCTGCATTGATTGCTTCTTTATCCGGGTTTGATCCAGGGTCGAGGCCACCTAACCTTTCCTTTATCCTCGACGAGAACAACACACCGTTACCTTGAAACCATTTAACACCCTCATCCTCAACCATGTCGCAACCGCAAGATGTCGCCTCGCCGGTAGCCCAACACCACACCGATACCGAGCCTGAAAAGCATGAGCAGCAGCAGCAGCAGAATACCCACGAAATGCCCGAGAAGCAAGATGGGCCAGAGGCACACGACGAAAAAGAAACAACAACCACAACGGAGGACAAACAAGAAGATTTAGACATGCACAAAAAAGACGAAGACAGCATAGCAGAGAAACATGAGGATAAGGCTGAAGACAACACCGAAGTGAAGCACGAAGACAAGCACGAAGAAAAACCAGAAGAGTCAAATGACAAGCCAGAGGGAAATCAACAAGAGCAGCTGACGCAAAACGACACCAATGTCAAAAGACTCTCGTCTGGCACGGAGTCTGACGACACTATGTCTGTAGGTTTATCCCACATTCCTCCCCCGACTACTGCGGTGCCAGTCACACGACAGATGCCATCCCTTATTTCGCTTCAATGCTGATTAATTTCTTTAGGCATCTGACGCTGATGATAAATTCGAAGATGCTGTAACGCAGTCCCCTGCAAGGTCCCTTACCAAACGAAATATTTCACAGGCTAAACGCCGTGACAGCGAAGTGGAGGAGCGAACCGATCGGCGGTCTGAAGAGTCGCATCCCCAAGAGGATACTCTAGACACAAAGGCCACTCAGCATAACGTCACTGGATCCGAGGCAGGCAGCGTCAAAGGAAAGCAATCACGACGCAAACCATCAATAGCTTCCACACGAATTTCCAATACTTCAAATCTGGATAACGTCAGTCTTGACGACGATACACCCCCATCTCCAGGTATGAACCTTCTCTTCGCCTTTAACACTGCGCATAATACTGATTCTTGTAGTGCCAAAAGATCTTCCACCGAAACCAAACAGCAAGACGATATCTCTGAACAGCATCTCTCTTCCGTCTATGCCGTGGTCGCCCGCCGCTGATACTTCCAAAAGCCCTGTGCCATCAACAGCTACACTTGCGCCCACCCCCCCAGTGCCTCAGCCTCCGCCACCACCTAGTAGAAAGCTGACAAGCCCTTTCTCTTGGCTTTCTCGAAGCTCCAGTAAAGAGAGAGAACCTCCGCTTCCACCTCCGCCTGCTGGCCGAAGGAACACAGCTGGTTCGATTGCAACACTATCAAGCAATCCTGAAATGATGCTCAGTCGACTCGAGGAGGAAAAGGATGGAGACTCACTACCCGGTGACCCTGCCCAACGGGTCACCCTGAAAGACAGATTCAAGCAATTGCGACAACAAGAAGAGGCTGCTCGCGCAATGGCCGAAGGTGACAGTAGTAAATATGACGGAGCTCTTGGCCTTACTTTGCCAGGTGATGAAGGCCAACCACAAGAGAAGCCTCCGTCGTCGCCTGTTCCTCAGCCTATTCCTGGGCTGGCCCCCGGCACAGTTGCGGGAGTCAACGCAGGACCTTCGGCCATTTCAGAAGAAAAAGTTGATTGGGACTTGTGGCAATCTGTTGTATATGAGGGGCCAGCTGCTGTTGCTCGAACTAGCGCCGAGGAACTGAACAAAGCTATTGCAACCGGTATCCCTAGTGCAATCCGTGGCGTTGTCTGGCAAGTGTTGGCTGATAGCAAGAACGATGACTTGGAATTAGTATACAAAGATTTGGTGGCTCGCGGTACAGACAAGAGCAAAGACCGTCACAGTAATAGTACGACTGCTAGTTCGCTGAGCAACGGAAACCTCAGCGTTCATAGCGGGGATGCCGTCACATCATCAGCCTCTTCCATCAATTCGGACCACTCAGGAACAAACGGAACGCCATCTCCAAACGAGAAGAGCGCGGAGGCTGTTTTGAAAGCTCAAGCTGCCGCAGCGGCTGAGCGGAAGCGGAAGGACAAGGAGGACGCGGCGACACTACAGAAACTGGAAAAGACAATACGCCGGGATCTTGGTGCTCGAACCAGCTATTCTAAGTATGCTGCTGCTGCTGGGCTTCAAGAGGGCCTGTTTGGTGTCTGCAAGGCATATGCCCTTTTTGACGAAGGTGTTGGCTACGCCCAGGGTATGAATTTTCTCATCATGCCACTACTATTTAACGTAAGTCTGACTCTGGCACGGCTTTTGCGACATGCTCACATGCTCTCTAGATGCCTGAGCAGGAAGCTTTCTGTCTCCTTGTTCGACTAATGAATCACTACAAGCTGCGAGATTTGTTTATCCAAGATATGCCGGGATTGCACATGCATCTTTATCAGTTCGAGCGGCTTTTGGAAGATTTCGAGCCAGCATTGTACTGCCATCTTCACCGGCGAGGAATATCTCCTCACCTCTATGCTACGCAATGGTTCTTGACGCTTTTTGCCTACCGGTTCCCTCTTCAACTAGTCCTCCGCATCTACGACCTTATCTTCTCCGAGGGCTTGTCAGCAATTCTACGCTTCGGAATTGTTCTAATGCAGAAGAATGCCAGCATTCTCCTGGGATTATCTGACATGCAGCAACTCACCACATACCTTAAGGACAAACTATTCGACGTCTACATCGATAAGGATCCTAGCCATGGCAGTCTTCTTGAAAATGGTTTCTTTGGAAGCTCGAGCTCTAGCATCGATAAGGAGGTCTATCGTGCAGATCAGCTCGTAAAAGATGCCTGCGAAGTTAAAATCACACCAGAAATGCTCAAATCTTATAGCACAGAATGGGAAGAGAAAACCAAGGCCGAGAAGGATCGTGAGAACGAACTCTTGGAGCTCCGCACATCGAATCATAATCTCTCCATTCAAGTCCGGAAACTGGAGGAGAGGGTTGAAGTATGCGATCGTGAGCAAGCAGATCTGGCCACAGAGCTTGTTCACACAAAGGTTGAAAACCAGGAACTCAAAGACGAGAATGACAGCATGAGGGGTCAAGTTCGGGAGTTGAAGATCGTCATCGAGAAGCAACCCATGGAAATAGAGGAGACATGGAAACTTGAGCGGGACGATCTGATGAAACGCAATATGCATGTCCATGAGGAGAATCAAAGACTCGAAAAGGAGTTGTCCGAGTTGGAAGAAGAGTTGGTCCAGACAAAGCTGCGCTATGCAGAGGTGAGTTCTTCCCATTGCTCACTCATGTTTATTTCAAGTTGATTTACTGACGCATCATTCTAGATCAACTCTCAACACGAGACCTTGAATCGTAAGTGGACTGACTTGAAGCGTCAGTTTGCATGAGAAACTCGGAAGAAGCCTCGTAAACTTGTTCTGGTTATTTGGTCCTGAACCATACTTCATGTATAAAGTATTCTTGTTTACCCGATTCCACTTTTAGCTTACTGCAGTTGGCCCTATTGGCTTAGTAGCTTGCTGAAAATGTCGGATTAGGCATTTGTAATGACAGTCATAAACAGGGAATAAGACAACAGCGGCGTCGATTCCCGTATTTTGCTACTATTTACGATGAGAACTGTTGTACGGCATTGATAGTGGTGCAATATGCTAGAGTATACCCAGCCTTCTGTGTGGTCTGCAAGGGCATAGGAGTTGACTTATCCCGTCTACAATACATACCCCATATAGAATGAATGGAACACTTTTTAGATTCGGCATTCCAGCCCTCCAGCCAGAACATCAAGTCACGTTGTGCAAGTACAGAAACCTTGATCATGAAGTAAATTCAGCGCAAGAAAATTTTTCATTCCCTAAGGACCCATTCCGATGCGTTATGTTAAGCTCATCTTGTCCTAACTATCAAGACAGCGAGAAATCCTTGAACACCATACCAGGGGCCGACATTTGGTTCTTTATGTGGCTTTTTTTTGACAAGTTTACTTGTGGAGCTTACGCTGGTAAAAAGCGAGCTCCTCACCCTCCAGAATGTAACCATCAACACGGCCAGACTGACCGGGTCGGCTGGAAACAACGGCGTAGAGTCGACCAGCCTCGAACTGCTTCTCGATGGCGCTCTCGACCTTGCCGCGGGAAGACAGACGGGCAGCCTGCTTCTTCTCAACGGCGTTGGACTTCTTCACCTCCTCCTCAGTCTTGCCCTCCTTGGCAGCCTGAGCCTTCTGGCGTCTTCGGCCGATGGCCTGGCCGTAGTGGGCCTCGTACCACTGTCGGAAGGGAGCGGCATCAACCTGGACGACGGCGCTCTTGGTGAGGGTGTTGGTTCGGACAAGCTCGTTGTTGGAAGGGTGGTAGGCGACGGCAATGACACGGGTCTTGCGGGTCAGACCCTCGGAGCCCCAGGCAAAGTTGCCGGAGTCGAGACGGAGGGCACGGTACTTGTGGTTACCACCTCGGGTTCGGACGGTGTGAATGCGCTTGGGGCCAATACGGGTGTTGGCACCCTGGCGACCAGCCTCGAAAGCGCGCTTCTTCCCTGTTGTCAAAGGTCAGAACGTATGTCCAAGAGGATCATACGGGCTTTCGGAATTATTACGCACGGTAGTAGGCACGCTTGGCACCGGAGGCGGAGCGCTTGTGTCGAGAGTCACGCGAGATACCCATGATTGCGGTTTCTGTAAGAGAGAAGAAAAGACAAAGTGGTTAGCCAGTGTCTTTGCTTGACGGAGACAGAGAACAGAGGAGAGCGAGCAACTCAATCGGCGGGTTCTTCGAGATGGGGAATCATCGAGCAGCGCAGCGTATTGATTGAATTCGTCTCTTCGTTCTTGTCGTAGGGCAACTTACCTGATGATGTTGGCGCTCACCAGGCAATCGAATTGGCGGATGGTCGTGAAGAACTTTTTGGCTGAACGAGGATTTCAAGCTACGGAAACGTGGGTGGAGGATTTGGCAAGTGCGGGAGGTTAGGGCTTGCCAAAACTGATTCGGTAAGAGTAGCACGTGACTCTGATGTGCACAGTTTCCATTTGTAGGTGGTGTTAGCTGATCGGGAAGATAGATGTTCCACTCGAGAGAGCGAAGAGTTCTAGCGTGGGGCCTGATAAACCTCCCCTGTAAACTAGTGACCAATAGTATAACACCCACCTCACATCATGAAAATCAGCATGACCTGGAAAAGTGTCGTGAGTGTTCACTGAGCACCTTATACTATCGTCTTGCCAGGGTCAGGTTCCCTTTGTTTTATATTCGCTTTTGATGTAGTATCTATCTGTTGCCGTTCCCATCTCTGAATTCCCTCAAATTTGATAGCAAGGATCGTGAAGATCTTCCTAGAACCGCTGGCCCCAAAATCTCAAAATTCTGTCCAAAGCGCCTCCAAGCGTATCGTCGGCGCTGGCACATCCAATCATTTAGGGATAAAATTGATGTTAACCCCATGCCATGGGTAGCCCTTCCAGCTTTCTGCCGGTTTCTGCTTTGAATCTTCCCTCTTTTCAATCTCTTGCTCCTTTTCCCTCGGCCTTCTCCCCATGCTCCTGTCCTATCGTCTTCCCGTTGTCCTCTGCCACCCATTTCGCGTCATCTTCGGTTGCATTTATGGATTGAAGAAGTGTAGCGGGAATGAAAGGGGCTTCGTCTGACTGCAGCTCGATCGGCGGGGCAATAGGAGGCTCCTCTGGCGTCACAGGACAAAGATAATGGGATCCAACTTGAACAGTTCTCTTGTCGTTACGGACTGCCCCATCAGAGCTGCAAGCCGCAGATATTTCCGAAGATGATGTGCGAGAAACGAGATCCAGCCTTGGGAGAGGCAGGCACCGGCCCTGTCGACTGGAGCGTTTGTCTCCCTCTTCCTTTAGTTCGGCGAGAGTTGGCCATCCAGCACCATAAGGCGGCTGGTTCCGTGATGTGCTGAAGCAATTGCTAGCTGCGAACACGGGGGAAAGACAATCATCCAATTTCTTCCCACGGAAGAGCTTCACAACAGGGTTGACTTGAGTCTCCACGCCTTCATCGACGCTCGCATTCGTCTTTGCCAGACGTTGCTTAACCTCTTGATCGAGCTTCCTCGTCTTTGATTCTGCCAGATTTGCCTTGAAAGCTGTCAGCTCTACTGGGCTCTGAGGAATAAATGGAGACTGGTCAGCGCTCATATAACGTAGATTGGCCATCATCCTCTGAAACGCCTGCCGTTCCTTTGTAGCAAAGCTTGTCCATCTTTTGGATTGAGACCATGAACCCGACTCAGATCCATTCAAATTGAAAGTCTGTTTCAAGGTAGAACTGAACGTCTGAGGAATTTGGCGGGCGGAAGATGGACCTCTGGGTGCATTCTGGAGCGGATCGACCAGTTTATGAGTCTCTCGAGCTTTGTTCTCCTCTTGGGGTGTAGTCTCTCGCTTAAGGTTGATCTTCGCACCTCTCACAACGCGAGGAGAATCGTGCGAATTTGGTGCCTGTCGAGTTGGGATGAACCCTTTGATCTTACTATAGTCAGCCGCCTTGCGAAGCTCTTTCTTGACTTCCTCTTGCGTCGAGTCGTGGCTGCAAACAGCACTGAGGAGTTGACGGTCTTTACCAACAGGCACTGAAGTCATCTAAATATCAGGATACTTGTTGTGCTTTGACCTCAGCTGTGCCCCTCCACTTTGATCATTGATCATATCGAATTGAGTTCTCAAAGGGGTTGTCGTATCAGACACATTGGTAGCTGCACCGGAGCTAGAGGTACTGGCCTTTTTCTCATGCTGGCTTCCTGTAGGCTGACTCCTCGAGTCACTCTGTGAATCACTGCCCTGGGAAGCTGGATACAACTCAGACCTTTCTGGAGGCTGCAAATGCAGTCGGTATTGACTATGGGGCTGCATTTGTGGTCGTATATGTGACTCTGGCTGATAATAAACGAATTGCTGTGGCGGCAGGTTTGGTGGCGACTGCGGCGCATAATACATCCCACTCCCCCTCTCAAATGAAGGCCAATACATTTGTTCATAACGACTATCATAGTCCGCCGGATAGTCCATCATCATCTCTGGTCGAGCCAAATGGGCTGACCACGGGACCGGGGCAAGAGGCCATGGTAGAGGCGAGCATGGCATCATAGGCGGCACCAGAGATGGTCCCATACGTGGCGCATAGTTGATCGGAGGATGCATCATTGGATGGGGCGGTTCTGATGGAAAGTGGCTATAAGTGGGATTCGGGAAAACCAGAGGAACTGGATACCCAGCCGATGACATAACTCTCTGGTTTGAAGTAGGTGTATGTCGTAATCTGGAGCCTCGCGGTCTACCGTCTGGATGGGGAGTTGGGGGCCTCCATGCCCGCCTAGGAGACCGAGTTCTCGCTCTGGCGTCAGCCGGCCGCGTGCTTGCCCTGGTTTTAGGACGGCTGGAAGAGTTGTGAGATGAGGCCGGAGGTGTATAAACGTCGGGTTTGAGGAATTCAAGTGACTTCCTCGGAGTGTAAACTGTCGGTTTCAGATATTCCAGGGGAGGCTCTTTACTACTCACTTCCTCATCATCAGAGGGCCGTGAGAACTGATGCCCTATGCTCAATCGTTCATCATTAACCGAGTTTGAAGACAGGGCCCGGTCGTCTTTGCCTCTGGACCTATGGCACCTGCTTCGTTGTTTCTTTTTCATTTTCGGACTCCGAATCTTGAGAGGGTCAACCGTGTTCACAGCTCGAAGAGCAGGGAACATGGATTCGTATCCTTCGGGGTCGATGGTAATGGAAGGAATTGTTCTACCTCGGGGTCGTGCTCGAGGCGAGCGCACATCTTGATCTGGATGTCGTGCTTCCATGGAAGACGGAGTAGAAGACCCATCTTTGTCGGAAGAGAACTCATCTTCCGAAGGTTCAACCGGGATAAATGTTGGCGCACAGGGATTCATGATGGTGCCCGGCGATGCATATGTGCAGGCTTTGAAAAGCGATGAATATTTAACAAATCGAACGTGTTGAACAGTTTTTCAGCTTGACAACAAAGTCAAAAGATGGGCTATGATAAGCAAGTTTGTCGGCTTGTTTCGAGGTATTCGCTTGTTATCAGGTAACCGTAAGCTATAGATCTGAAGGAAGGACATAGGTGAGTCAGAGCTGTCTATGTTTTCTTCTGAGTATGCTTGCCTATGAAATATGATATAATGCCCAGATTTTGAGCAAAGAGTAAGGTGTATCGGAGACTTTTCATAGAAGGTACAAGATGCCTTACTTCGACAAAACGGTGATAGTAGTTTGCGGTAGAAGGAAACTGTTTCGGGCAGATTGTGAGTATAAGAGATGGAAAAAAAAAAAAAAAGCTCCCAGTGAAGGGCGGAATAACGAAATGCTCAAACGTCAAGAGGGCATGCGTGAGGTCAATACGTGAATTTGCGGCAGCTGATCGCCAGCTGCCGGATAACTACTAGAAAACAAATCGCGGTGACTGGGAGGTGCTGTTTTGGGATAGTTTGGCTTGGAGGAATGAAGAAGAAGAAAAAAAAGAAAAGAAAAGAAAAGAAAACAAAGAGTGAATATATTTTTACTCCAGGCGCCTGATAATGGCAGCCACACCGAGGGCCATGGTCTAGTCCAGATGAAGGGATAATTTACCTATTCGAGATCATGGATGAGGTGGTGGTGAGGCTCATGGGGCTGATCCTGCTGCCAGTTGTCAGAACTGTCAACGCCAAAGCAAAGTGAGAGATTTGCTGGCTGTATTATCCAAATGATCAGATGATTTTGACACTATCTTAAGCTATCTCTTGTCCGGCAAAGGTCATAGAACGATGTACTTCATGAATAATGCTACTCCTGTGACTCCATGACACTCAACACTGCCTACAATCATAATACTGAGCTGTGTAGGTGAGGGAAGACTTGGCTTTATAATAGAAGATCTGTTTAACAACAGGATAGATTTAATACCTTTATAGCTATAGTAGAAGAAAACTACCCCTCCTCCTCCTCCTCCTCCTATTATTTACAAGAATAACCAGAAGATCAACAATTATCACTCGACCAACCCTACCAGCGTCGTCGTAATTATAAATACCCCTGAGTGTTCTTTATGTCTCTGACTCTATTCAAAGCATCCAATGGCTTGATGTGAATGGTATATAGAACTCAACTGTGTAAGGTTAGTAGGTATAGTACGTGAACTTGATGAGGTAGCCAGTCAGTCATCATGTATTTTAAGCTCAAAATCAAAGACTTTTGGTTTACTCCGTATGGGAGGCAAGAATACTTGAGACTTTTATCCTAAGTGGCAAAAATGGCCAATCCAAAGCCCTTCTAATTTCATGCTAAACTTTTCTGAATATTTTACCACTTAGAGTAGAGGTCCGAAGTTTTGGCTCCCCGAGTGTCATCTTACCTAATCAGTCAGCTGTCTCAATTGTCACAAGCTGCCAACCACCCCATGTATGGGCTTTTCTTTGGTTACCAATTATGCGCCGACACCTCTTCTCAACAAAGTTTAGCCCCAGGGGGTTCAACAGCGGGAAGGAGCCTCCATGACACCCCACCAAAACCAGTCCGAGGTCCCCGACTGAGAGACGGTACGTACCTATCTATCTAATCTCGTCCAATAATTATTTCCTGTTTGTTCTCAACACCCATTGCATCCTTTGATAGGATCTTGTTCCCCTCCTTTTTTTTGCCAAGTTGTTCAGCTTTGAGTCAACGATACAAACACGATGGCTTCTCTTCGATCTATCACGCTCACCAATCGCTGTATGTATTTTACTATCTACACTCAGCCTCATTCCTCTTGAAACCAAGTTAACATTCTCTAGCCCCAAGGCAACCAATCAAGAACCTTCCGGAGTCGATTGAGGTCGACCCTGATACCACTGTTGAAGGACTCAAGGTCTTGATTGCCAAGGAAACCAAGCTCGGAGACTTCAATCGCATCGGAATCTATGATCCTACCACGAAAAAGACTCTCAAGAACCGCAAGGCTCGCCTCGTCGATGAGCCCGCCGTAGTTTCCACTGGCGAGGTTCTCGTAAAGGATATGGGTGCGTCGAAACTGGTCAAAGACTTTGCGTGAACCCGTTCTAACTCTTATCACAGGATATCAAATCGCTTGGAGAACCGTCTTCGTCGTCGAGTACTTCGGACCCATCATCTTCCACGCCCTCGCCGTCGCTGCCCGCCCCTACATCTACCGCAATGGAGACGGCGAGATGTCTCGAACCCAATGGATCACCTTTGCTATGATCATGCTACATTTCTTCAAGCGCGAGTATGAGACACTCTTTGTCCACAAGTTCTCTGCCAACACAATGCCCTGGAAGAACATCTTCAAGAACAGCTTCTTCTACTGGGCTGTCTCTGGTGTTCTCTGTGCCTACTCCATTTACCACCCCAACTCCCTTGCAGCCAAGGCCGACATTCCTGCCATTGATGCCGTTGGCGTTGCTCTCTATTGCTTTGGCGAGCTCATGAATGCCCTTGTTCACCGATATCTTTCGAGTCTGCGTTCTACTGGTGGCACTGAGCGCAAGATCCCCGTTGGTTATGGTTTCGGTATTGTCACTTGCCCAAACTATTTGTATGAGGTGCTTGCCTGGGTCGGAGTTATTCTTGTCAGCCGTGACTGGACCGTCGCTTTCTTTATCTCTATTGGTGCTGCACAGATGATTAGCTGGGCCAAGGGTAAGGAGCGCGCCTATCGCAAAGAGTTCGGCGACAGGTACAAGAAGAAGAGATACGTCATCTTCCCTGGTCTTATCTGAGAAGGAATGTATTTGCAAACAGCTATTTCGGCAGGCATGGATCAGGAGACGCATCAATATAGAGGCAATCATGGGCTACATTGTTGGTAACAAAAGGCGGTTCGGATCGGAGTAGCTCTGGTGGATGGATACTCAGTACTAGACTATCATGCTATAGTAATGTTCAATAACGAATGGTTCTCATAAAATCATATACCGCGGAAGCCAGTTCCCTAGTCCTATAATATACTCAGAATGGTCGTGACTCATCACTCGCTCGGTGACCTTTCGTCTCATCGTGAAATCGTTGACATAGAAGCCGTATCTGATCCCTTAGCCCCCCTTCCCACGCTGGAGTCTGCCTCCGTCAAGCTCCTACTAGCATCGGAAAACGTACCCGGCGCATGGTTCTCCGTATCGATATCCATCTCAATATCGAGCGTTTTGCGCCCTTCAACCCCCTTGCTCCTCTCTTCTTCGTCAAGCTTCATGGCCCGCTGGTCCTCGTCCACATCACCACCGTCACTCTCACTCCCAGTATAACTTCCACATTCGCTGCAGCTACAGCTACGATCGGAATTTGCGAGTCTGACAGTCTCCTCCAGGACGAGAAAGTCGCGCTCCAGCACCTCAGCCCAGTTCTGCACGTTACCGAGCTCCTTTAACCTCCGCGCCGCAGCGTCTGCCTCCCGCGCAAGCTTGACATTTTCGCGACGCAGTCCTTCAGTCGCACGCTGCACATCCTGCGCCTGCTTGCTCAGCGCCGCAGCGTTGGAATGCAACGTAGATGCGCGCCATTGCAGCTCAGAGTCCATCATGTTCTCCAGCGTTGCGACGACAGCGCGACGTGCTTCCGCTACGTGGCGCTGTGTCTCGGCCGACGGAAGCGTGGACTGTAGTTGCGGAGGAGGCGGCGAAGTCTGCTGCGCTGCGGAGGGGGTTTGTGCGTGAGCATGGGCATGGGCGACTGACGGAGATGCGATCGTGGGAGGAGGAGATGTCGGTGGACGAGGAGATAATGAAGAAGAGGAAGAAGATGAAGAGCCTGTGGCCGCAGCTGAAGTGATGGGCTGATGATGAGTAGCCGAAGAAGCAGCTGCTGTTGACATGGTGCGCTAGATGCCAGTGGAATATTGATGCATTGTACAATAATTGGTTTAAAGATGAAATAAGAGATGTAGCCTCGCCGTTTCACGTTGCTCATACTTACACTGCATGTTGGTGGGGTCAAGTTACACTTGGTCTCGTCGCGGCTGACGGCCAAGATCATGGGATCTGACTTTCAGGTGTGGCAGCATGATAGACCTTTTAACACAAGGCGAACTTACAATGAGTCTCTTCGGTTGTAGTGATTAAGCGAGCATTTATGGAAATCAGACAGTCCCTCTTACATTTTTGAGCAGGTGAACAGTCAGTAGCCGTGACTATTGTTGGATCATACTAAAGTTTCGTTGTCTGAAATGATTACCAGAAGCATTAGATTCGTTATGCGCTAGTGTACAATGTGACATCTCTCTGCTTTGACCCATATCCTTTTCAGTCCCTGATATGTAGTGCATCGGCAACATTTACAGGTATGTATTTATCTTCGGAGACCGTTGTTGGTCATCATGACGGGCATCTCTTCCCAACTTTTGCTTCCTCCCAAAAAAGACAATATTTAACATGCCCATACACAAGCTGCGAACCCTCTCAACGTGAAAGATTAAATGCAAATATAATTCGACCGACCTGATTTTGGGCAAATAAATGCAACTGCAACCCCAAACGCCAAGGCTATGCGGTAAAGGAATGGCTTCCGGCGAACTTTCCCTCAATACGCCGGTTCAAAAAGCCTCAATAAGTTCTAGATATAACCAAATGACCCCCTTTTGCCTTATGCAAACAATAGCAACGACTGCAACGAGCAGCCAGTTTTGACCTCGAGATCCAAGGAAGGGCACGGCACTGTGATCTAAAAGGCAACCTTGCCTCCGTTCAGGCGGAGTGGTACTGGTCCAAGTGGCCCATGAGAAGGAAGTATTCCCTCGTCTGAGGACATAGAAGATAGTGAAGACAGTGAGCTGAATCCCATATGACCCTTTCCAAATCCTCCATTGCGCCCCATAGAGATGCCAGGGTTGGCCATGAGAGCGTCGGCGCGGTCAAAGACATTCCCGTGGAATGCCGCTGCGAATGAACCACTTTGCGGCGTCGTGGGAACTGTCGCCTGCATGGCAGGTCCCAAAGCAGCACTCTGTGGCGTGATCGGAACCTGAGTTGGTGACATACCGCGAGGAGGGTAGTGCATCTGCCCGTTCGGCGTACCTGAGGGATGGTTGAAAAGATAGTGCCAAGGGGACTTGGAGATGATGTTGCTGGTTTCCTTGATACTCTGCTGAATCGGTCGCAATCGTGCCCTTGTGTCAGGAGGCAGTGGAACACTGTTGGGGCCGTACTTGATCTGATAGATCATATCCGCCCAAGAGTGACTGAAGTTGTTACAGAGACTCCAAAAGCTCGCTTGTGTTCGAACTCCAGGCTCCTTGAGTTTGATAAGTGACAGTCTGTTCTTGAGAATCTCCGTCTGTTGAATGACATGTCCGCACATGGTTATCAAGGCCTTCCAGTGCTGGATTACACTTTCTGGGGTCCTCTGATACATGGCGTTCCTCAAGCCACCTGTTAGTTGGGCTTGGAAACTGGGAAGTGTCCCCATAACGAGATCAGTCGACCTTTGCAAGGATAGAAATATTTTCTCAAACTGCCGATCTTCTTCTGTGAACTCGGAAGAAATCCCGCGACTACCTATCGAGGAGAAAGATTCTCCCGATCGAGGAGTAGCCGATGCGATAGTGGCGGTTCGACTATTGCCATTGAGGTAAGCCGCAGAAAGGGGTGTAGGCACGGGTACATCTGTAGCAACACGCAAATTGATCGGATGGTGTACCAGAGTGCCATTGCGGTTGCGAGCTCCTGTTGACCTACCAACAGTGGGGGTAATGGAAGGTTCACGTGCATGCACCCTGAGAGGACGCTCACCCATCTGGTCCCCTTTGGAGGCTGCTTGTCGACGCCCATCTTCTGCACTAACAGACGATAGTGTGACACGTAGTTCCATGATACTATTGTAGAGTAACATCAGAAGTGTTCGAATATATCGAGCATCTCCGCTGTTCACGAAAGTATCGATGTTATCGGCTAAAAGTGTACAAACGTGGCCATATGCGCTAACCAGAGTTTGACAGGCTCGATGGACGTTTTCGTTCTCTCTTTGGGAGCGGTCGTCGAGGTCGACCAAGGCGTTCTCGTGTTTCTGGATTTCCTGCTCCAATTCCTCAACATGGGAGTTGGTGTTGTAGAACACGATCTCAAGGCTAGATCGCTTAGCGGACCCATCACTCGTCAAGCTCATGAGCATCTGGATCATAGGATGGATCTGAAAGACCGAGTAGAGAATGCCCTTGGCAGCTTCAATGACTGGATCATAAACTTTTGATTCTCGCCTCCGTTCAGGGAGGACAGAAAGACGTCTTACATAGATCGGGCGTGCCAAGTATGGTTCCGTTGGTGTCGCAGGGCTCTTCGTCGTTGCTTGGTTACCTTGCATGGCAGATCCATGACTCAGGCCACGATAATGACTAAATCGATTATTCACTTGCATCTCATCAAGTGTACCAAGGTCAGAGGGTTTTCTGGAGACGATTCCCATGCGCCTGTTGCGGCTCTCTGACCGCTCCGCCCTCAGTAGGCTTTCTGAGTTGCTACGAACACGCTCATTGACATTGCCAATCGTCAATGGCATGACACCGGGTCGTCGAAAAGCGCTGTTTTGTTGGGAAAGTCCACGATAATGTGATCTCGATGGTATCGGAGGCGCCCGTGATCCAAGATTGGGAGAACGAATATCAGGCAAATCAGCACCACTGACTTTGACAGGGAATCTCCCACTTGCAACCCTTTTCAATGGGAAGCGAGGGGTTTCCGCGCCCTCACTAGATTCGTCACCTGTATTGTCAGATTCGGATCGGCCGTTGACAGCATGCTGCTTCAGAAAGCGTTTGATCTGTAGCGTTACCGCCACCTCCGTAACTTCGTTGTCTTTCTGAATGCCTTCATGTGGGGGACTTGCGGCTTGCACTTGTATTGCATCACGCGGCGGAAAGTTGATGGGATTGCCCTCAAACTTGATCACTTGCAAAGACCCCATATCGGCAATACATAGTGGTAACTCCCGGATTTGGTTCTTTGGAATAGACAAAACTTTCAATGACGAGAGTCTCACAATATCTGTAGGAAGACTTCGAAGTTGGTTTCGGCCAAGGTCAAGGATCTCCAATGATTTCAAATCGCACAACTAGCCAGGCTGTTAGGAAATATTTCGATGGTAAGGAGGAAGACATACAGGCATAGGAAACTCTTTGATCTGATTGCCCCGGATGTTGAGATATCGCAATGATGTGCATTCAGAAAAGCGAGCGGGCAATGTTGTCAGTTGATTATGAGACAATGCTAGTCTGGAGACCGTATAGGTATCAGTATCCGGCCGCGTTGCTGAAGATGATCCCATGGGAACGGACCGCTCCAGATCCCCCTTGACGATATCCACAACTTCATCTGGCAGTTTTTGGATCCCTTTGCGACTGAGGTCAATTGTGACTCCGGTCCTAAGCCCTGTGCTGACGGCACCTGCTTCAGCGGCTTGGCTCTCGCTTTCGATGGCATTTTGCATTGCCTCACGCGCGAGACTAATAACCTGAGCTGCCGACATGCCCGCGGCAGAAAGAGAGGAACTGGAGGGAACGCTTCGCAAGGTAGGAATAGGAGGTGGTGGCGGTCCGTTAGATGTGGCTGCTGAGTTTGGGACTGGACGTCGTCCAGATATGTGGTTTTCGGGTAAGCTTCTTGGCACTGAAGCCTGCGATGCAGAGCTGACGGACGAGCCGGCGAGTCGATCTGGCCGTTCCATGGCGGACGGTCAATATGAGGAATGCGCGGCTCAAGTAAGAAACGTGGGGAGGCGCGCTGGTGGAGAAATCGATCGAGGGGGGAACCGTTGGAATTTTATGACGATATGGCGATGCTTGAAGGATGAACCGTTTCAGAAGACTTCTGTTGCCGTGTCTGCGTTTATCTTTTGATCAAAGCTTAGGCGCAAACCGAGGCCTGTCTGTCTCAGTGCAAGTCAAGCTTGCGATCGGTATCTCTGACGTTTAGGCCAATCAAGGCAGTATCGACGACGAGATCGAAAAGGTCATGTTTATATATTCGATCGGAGCCAAAATGGCAGCGCGCTGTTCAGGTTTCGGGCCTGTTTGTATCGAGATAATAAGTGTTGGAATTGATATCGAGCGCACTACGTCGTCGAGGCTCAAATGAGAATTGCCGATGGCAGCGATCGGCGGGAACCCGTTGGATGGAGATACTCCAAAGACAGAACTTGGAGAGAAGGGTTGAAGAAGAGGAATGCTGCGGGAAGGGCCGTAATGAGCTGATGCAGACTTGGGAGGCGATGAGGTCGGACTGAGATTCCGTCTTTGGTAAGTAAGTTTTGCAACACCATGCAGGAGGATGGAAGGCGAGGCAAGGTAAGGCAAGGTAAGGGTGGTGAAAATACCTAGTAACCGGGATGACCCCCGTTGTATCTCCCCTAGCCCTTGGTAGTTTGAATGTGGACTGGTTCTGGATATCAAAAACTCAAAACAGAGTCAAACAAACTGAAAGGTCGAAAGTGAAAGAGAGCTTGATAAATGGAGGGTGCTCAGGCACATGCTGCAGCCGATGTAATGGGGGTCCCCGCTGTAACTTTGATAGGTACCGACTAAGATACCTTAGTAGGTACTGAATGCCTGTCTGTGCCTTCTTAACGTTCCCCTCAAATATAGTAGATTGGAAGGCCAAGTACCTTCGGCGACGTTGGTTTAAGACACAGAAATAGAAGCCTGCTTTGGCTACTGATACATATCAATTAAAAAGTAAGTTGCAGTTCAATTGTGTATTTTGTCGGGAGTACCAGCTTCCCAATCGCCCCTGGCAGTCCCTTGTCTCATGCTTGAATAGGGATAGCGCATCAGATAGGGGTAACAACCCATGAAAGTGTTTTGGTCAGCACTCACGGGGCGGTTCAATCGTGGGGCCTCAGCGCCAACGGACAGTTGGACCCATCGTAAAGTGAAACACAGTGCGGGGCGGCTGGTTCTGGAGGCTGAAGTCTAATGTGTGAGGAAGAAAATATCAGGAACAGTTCTATATCATCTTTTATGAATGACTTTTGAGCAATTGTATTTAGTCTTCAAGAATTCACATTGTGGTAAGTCAAGGGAACTTTAGCTCAGTATAGTCAGCATCAGACTACGAATTAAAATATATATATATATATAAATTATATAACTTGTTGTTATTCAAAAGACGCGGCCTCACCCCCAAAAACCCTTCTTTTTCTTCCAGCCTTCGCCGCTAAATACCAGACACGTTATTGCATACCCAGGCAGAGCCAGCCACACAGTACGAGTTTTGAATAAGCGAGTCCAACCTCGGTGTGAGGTCTCCGGATTTTAATCCCTGGAGCTCACAATCCATGTTTCTCTCGTTACTTACAAATACATAGTAACAATCTAAGAATCATGAATCCTGTTTGTCAAGAATAGCAGAATTGTTGCAAAAGAGAGACGCACTAGGTCGCATCCCTTCCTCCCTGAAGCCTACCGACAGTACGGAGTAACTCTGATCTTTGACACAAACCAAAACAAGACCCTCGAGGAACATAGTAAACGAGGGGTAAGGTATTGAGAACCTATGAAACAGCAAAGCCAACACCATTTGTTGATGGACATTTATCATGGCATCGGGGGGGTAAATAAAGTTTCTGACGTTACAAGAGTAACGCCAAAATTAACTGGCCTAAAGGCATATCAAGATACACTAAACTTGCCTCAGTATTTTTGTTCTTCAGGTCAGAGGCCCTTGGTTTTCTTTCATCCCTTAGCAGGGGTTGCTTTTGTCGGAGGGTGGACTTTGAAGATGTCTGGCTGTGCTGTCTCGGAGGATGAGGCCCCTGCCCCAGCCAACAGCGAGTAATGCAAGGTACAGAATAATTACAGATTCACTGAATGCACCCGAGAAGAGCCAGTGAAAAGAAGAAGCCCTTTCCACGTCATATACAACGCTATGCCACCTTCTAAACGTTCGTACTGCCGGGAAACTGTAGCAATTGAGTTTGTCAGGTGCCCCTAGGAGTTTATCTCAACAGCCGCCCGCTACTTCGTATGGATGGATATGTGTTGTGAACCTGTGATTGATACCGTCCTCGATATCAAAAGCATGCCACGTGACCTTCACTCCTACCTCCGGTACGGATATCAATTCTTATATTTTCCACTAAGCGACCCAACAGTACAGGTACATATGTGCATTTTGCTCGGGCATGAGGTGCTCTAGAACCCCTGCCAGTCACTTCCTTCGTTCGAAAAAAGCAATAACGTTGCAAGGCTGTTGACAGTGCTGATCCGGTGGACCACAGCCGATTTGACTGCCAAAAGCAGAAACAGATCCTCACCAAACAAGCTCCAGCAGATTGTAACTCTGTAAGTTAGAGAGCTTGCATTGAGATAGACTAAAACGATAACAGTAAAAAAAGGGTCAGTCATTATCTACAAGCGCCGGGAAAGCGGTTCACCCTTGCTTCGATCTACCATGAATTGATTCGCTCGACGCGCAGTTGCAGAGTAATACAGTAACAATCAATCACTCTCTTCGAAAATCGTGAGCGGCGCCATGCCACCTTTGAAAAGAACAAGTTCATGCACCGATATTGGCTTTACTCTTCGTCGCCAATTTCACAAGGAAGATTTCAGGTAGGCATACGGATTATCCGCTTCTCCCTTTCTTTTTGCTTTGTCCGTTAACATTTACCAGGCCTCACCAGCGTGAAATCATCGAAGCTGCTCTCGACGGCTTTGATGTCTACGTCCAAGCAGCCACGTCCTTTGGTAAAAGTCTTTGCTTTCAGCTTCCGGCAGTCATCGACCAAGGCAGTGAGTTTTCAGTCACTATACTTTTTCCTTCCTCTAATTATGAGTTTAGTTACCATAGTTGTTTCACCTCTCTTGAGTTTGATGGTAAGAAACTCTAACCCACTATCATTACGAGATCTAACATCATCAGATCAACCAAGTTGAAGCTCTAAAAGACTCCGGTATCGAAGCCAACTTTTACAGCAGCATAACTCCTTATGATGATCGGCGTCGCATTGAGCGCGATCTTGAGAGCGGGCATCCAAGGACCAGGCTATTGTATGTCACGCCCGAGTTATGTTCTGGCTCACGGTTTCGCGAACGGCTGCAGCTAGTCTACAAGCAAAAGGAGCTTGCACGTATCGCCATTGACGAAGCTCATTGTGTGTCAGAATGGGGCCATGACTTTCGAAAAGACTTCAAACGTCTCTCTTGGTTTCGAGACACTTTCCCAGATGTACCAATAATGTGTCTTACTGCTACGGCAAACCCGCAGGTTCGCCAAGACGTACTATCTATTTTGAAACTCGATCAAACTCCAGAAAGAACGAGAGAGTTTCTGATGAACCCTCAGCGTCAAAACTTGCATCTTGAAATTCGGTACACCAAGGACGAAGAAGATAACCGCCTACAGGATTTTCTACGGTGGATCAACGCTGTCTACGACCGCCGTAAACATGGTGAGAGAAAGGCAGAACTCGAACAGGTGAATGAGAGAGTCGAAAGTGTTCCTGGGATTATATACACTATATCTCGGGATGAATGCGAGACCCTGGCAGCCTCCCTTCGTTCAGAAGGCATCGGGGCCATGCCCTTTCATGCCAAGCTCACCAAGGAGGTCAAAGAAGAAACACTCGCCCGATGGATAAATAACGAGTCTGGGTACGATATCATTGTTGCCACGACCGCCTTCGGCATGGGTATTGACAAGAATAATGTACGCTTTGTTGTTCACTGGCGAATTCCCAAGTCTTTCGAAGGTTACTACCAAGAAGCTGGCCGTGCTGGTCGAGATGGCAATGCAAGCTATTGCTTTCTTTACTACAGCCGAGAAGACCTGGAGCGCGTCACGAGATTGATCAGATCCGATTCCAAAGCTGAGACGAATCAGATCGCCAGACTCAAGAGTTTGCAGGCGCTGGCTCAATACTGCGAAGACACTGATAAATGCCGACATGCTGCCATATGCAAATACTTTGGAGAATCCAGCACACCAGACTGCGACTTTGCGTGTGATTGGCACAAGGATCCCCAAGAACTTGAGATGAGATTTATGAAGGGCCTAGCAAGTGAAGAATGGGTGAGCACGCAGGCGATGCAGGGTACTTATGACGATGGGTATTATGACGAGTAATGAAAAGGGCGTCTCAGAAGTGTTATTCCCTGACAATTTACACGAGTTTGGTATCTGATGTGTCGATTTTGATATTAGTCCATAATTGGCCACTGAGATTGGCCGTCTTTGCTGGCAGTTGGGAAACCGAGAAGGTCGGATATGTCCCACTCAATAAGATTGCTCTAGCTCATATTGTTAGAAAAAATTACTCCCTATACGAAGCATCACCCACATTCGAGAAAATGTTTGTACCAAGAAAGTCGCTACTCATGCTATCCGAAGTTATCACTGATTCATGGGGTGTTGTAACTGCTTGGATGTCTTTGAGCATTGCCACACAGTCGCGGAGCGTCGATGTTACAGTCTCATGTACCGCCGGCTTCACAGGCCGGCCTGCTTCCAATGCTCGAATATGTGCCAAGTGAGCATTCGAGAAGAGAAGTCTCTTGAGGCTGAGGTTACCCCGTACGATCATGCAGCGAAGTTGCACATATATCTCTTCGAGGGTGTTGATCATGGGAGCACGGGTGGCTTTTGCCATCTCGCTGAGAATATCAGGTTCGTGGGTTGGTGTCGACTCATCTTGAAGTTCAGTAATGATCTCAAGGGCCAAGATGAGCATAGCATCAAAACTCAACGCACACTTGAAAAGACCACGTCCAACGAAAGACAAGCGAGAAAAGTCATCCCATACCTGCATCGGCAAGCTGAAGTCGGCACCTTTACTTCCGGAAGCGATGACCAGGGCAGACTCAACACACACCTTACGAGAAAGGTAGAACCGTGGATCGGTCCTTGCTTGGAGCATGAAGTCGCGGTGAAGAAACATAACGAACCGGCGAAGATGTATGTCGAGAAGTTTGCGATGGAACTCATTCGCCTCAATGTTTGATCCCTTTCTCATGTTCATTGGATCATGTTGTGTTGAATGGAAGAAGACGGCGACATCTCGGCACGCCGTGCGCAGCTGTGATCCTAAAGCTAGTGCTTTTTCATATGTTTTCTCTTGTCGAAAGTCGTTCAGTAGGCCTATGACTTCAACTCTCAGAGGTAGAGATTTGGCTAGCATAATTTGCAGGTACGAGTCTGTAAATTTGTCCATTGGTTTTGGTGCCCCTGGAGAAGTTGACTCTAGATCTGAGTCATCGAAGTTGGATGGGATGGAAGCATCAAAGTCTTGTTCTGAAAGCTGCAGTGGCAGGCCGAGATCTAGACATGACTGGACAGCCAACTCCAGCACAGTGGCCCATAGCCGAGCTCGAAACTCCCTTTGGAAGAGCGTCAAACCAGCAAATAGCTTCGGATCACGGTGAAGGCCCATAGTGATGGCGGCGCGCAGTAGAGAGCCCGAGGACAGCCATGACGTTGCTCCGCGACAATTAAAGGTCGATTGACGGGCGATGATTAGCAGACAGAATATCTGCAGACCATCGAGGTTGTAAGTAGTCTTTTCATTTGGACCTGTGAGCCACCACTGGGCATTCTGAACCCATGTCTGCGCAAGTCGCCACAACTGGTTCATCTCTTCCTCCGTGTCAAAATTGGCAAAGGTAGTCCCAAGGGCAAGAAGCAAGGTCAGTCTGACGAGAGATATAGCTGGCACAGGTTGTGTTTCCTCGCCTGCCCATATCCGGTCGTACTCTCTCTGAAAGGAGGGGATATGGACGATGCGATACAGGGGTTCGAATGTGCGGAGATAACAAGCAATGAGTTCATCGCAAACCACCTTGGAGGGCAAGGTCTCACGAAGGTCCTGAATGGGCTGATCTAGTGTTGGGAAGTTCTGTTTCTTGAGACCAAAACGTAGGATGCGAGCTTCTTTCAAGGCGTCGTAGAAGTCGGATTTGGCATCCTCCCATGATGGTTCAATCTCGACGGGGTGAAAATTACCTGAAACAGGAAACTAGGGCAGTAAAGATCAGTATGAGAGCACGAGTAGAGATATTTGAGATTTACCTTCTCTGCAGTGTGAAGCCAATGTGTTTGGCCAAATAGCTTCGTCTTTTCAGGTACATGACGCAGCCTGGGTGTAAATGGAGGAATTGAGGTTGATAACTGGGTTGGGGTGGGTGTTTGAGGGGTTGGAATAGTTTGTGGAAGATAGCTATGCGAATTTGACACAATCCTATCACTGTTTTCAGGTTGTGGTGGTCGGTTTACTGGGCTGCGGTGATGTGCTTCTCGACTTGGCTGTGTTCCTGTATCGGCTCCCTGTCTTTCAGCCAGTTCAGCCGGCACCGAGGTGCAGACTTCAGAAGTCCGAATCACTGCAACAGGGCTCCCGTCACGGTAAGAACATTGCATTGGTGCCCGAGCCCGAACACAGCCGTTACAAGGTTGGCCCAGATTACACCGAATCTTGCGGCGCCGACATTGCTCACAAGACCGAGCGGGTCGCCTTCGACGGCGTTTGGGAGCTGGGGGACTTCCAGCAGAAGATACATCCGAGGATTCTCTCTGCGGCATCGCGGTCGACATTCGATGTCGGGTTATGCGATAGTGACAGCGGATATGTATATAATGTCTTTGTATATGAATGAGCATTAAATGCCGAACACTATCCCCGAGGTTTCTTAGGGCCGAAGAGACAAAATGATAGTCAGCCAAGTCTAGTCACCGAAGTTTTATGTCCGACACTGAAAGATCGGACTTTGTTGAGGTGCTTACCCTGGACAACAGCCGATAATTTTAACATGTGAGGTTTACGGGCTCGCAGTCAAAAAGACTTTAGTTTTTTATTTTCTTTATAGGGTATGCGCTTAAATTTCATTGGATATATCATATATTGTTGTCGGCCTACCTTCGAAGGTGTTCCCTTGCATCATGTCCATAGATCAATACTTTGTTATTCTGGCTAGCTAGCCACCTCAATCGTCAGGAAACTCAACACCAACAAGCACCTTGCACACCCATCACTTGGCAAAGCGTTCACCTGAACATGTCTCGTCCCTAAATATATCTTATGCTTTTTTTTTTCCTTTAAAAAAAGCAATATGAATCAATATTGAAGTAGATCGAATGTTGAAACCCGTGAAATCTGCGAGGGCTCAGCAAGTATCTCTTCCCTAAAAAACGGCACGTAAGCGATTTTGCATTTCCTTAGCACATTATTCTGAAGGCAATTTCGTCAGTCATGAGGAATTCAGTATTCAAACCCACAATATAGATATAATGAGAGGAGCTTGCTTCAAGGCACAAAAAATGGCAGACAACCTGACGCCAAGACCTGTCCATGAGCGCTTGTGTCGTCATGACATAGTTGGAGACCTGGTATCTTAAAAGATGAGACAATTCGAGAAGCAAATAGATGCTAGCCCAATATTCCCCCCCCGTCCGTGGCTTGCGAGGCCCAAGAATCCACGCCAGTTATTATTATTACGCATAAGCCAACATGGACTTTCTTTCTGTTCAGCCCAATTCCCAGGATTCGCCCCAGATCTCGTTGAGATTTATACCCAACAACTCCAGACTCGGATCCAGGTTGAAGGGCTGAGTGGGATCGCCTCCCATCATCCATGGGGCCTGACTTGGGTCGATCGGAGCCGTAGGCATTGTCGGCGTAAACGAGAACGGTGTCACCGACTGGATACCAATATTAGGAAACGCCGTGCCATGGAAGTCAAGCTTCATTACCTTTGGCCGGTCATGCAGCGGTATATTAGGCGTGGGCCCCGGTCCCATGTTGCCCGGCGGCACGCCGTTCATGGCAGCTGCAAGGTGCTCCCCAGAAACTGGGGGCTCCTGGTTAGCAAGGAGACGGTAGTGCAAGTTGACAAAGCGTTCTGCTGATGTCGACTTGGCAACTTCAGGCTCCTTGGTTCCCAGGTGGGCTTCAAGCAACCCCAGCGCCGCACACATGATAGAATATCCCCATGGCTCGTTGTTGCCACATCGTAATAGACGATCCTCCTTCATTGCAATGCACTTCTCAATCAACTTGAGTGTGTGGTGCGAGTTTATCATGATCATGTTGGTGGAACCTCTGGGCTGCAACATTGTGACGCTACAGAGGTTGATGGCTGTGGTCAGCGCATCTTCTCTGAGAAAATTCAGACTCCGAACGCCCTGTTCGTACAGTTTGTCGTGTAATAAGACGATGTCTCGTGCTGCATTATAGTATATGATTTCGGAGTACTGGTACTTTGAGTTTTGCTTCCGAAGCTTGAGATATGGCTGATGCAAGGGGATGATGTACTGCCTTAACTGAACATGCAACAACGTGTATGCGATCAAAGGGTTCTTCTTTCCCTTCACATTTTCCAGGTTCATATCCCATGACGGGAGAGCGTCAATCTCCTGTGTCAAATCGTTGGTGTATCGAATTACTTGGTCATAGTCTATTTCAGACGATGGACCAGTAAGAAGACGACTAAGCTCCAGACGTAAAGGCAGGCTCTGACGAGCTAGATGCTGGAAGGAAGAGAATGTATACTCTTTGACAGGTTTTGATGGTGGGAGTACGGTGGTACTCTCGTCAAAATCATCATCGTCTAAATTGCGAGGTGCGTTGGTGTCGTAGTGAAGCTGGCTAACCAGAGTTGGCAGGCAATGGTCAAAGGAGGCCTGCATGTCGAATTCTTGAACTGTTGCCCAAATTCGTCGACGCATCTCCTGGTGAAAAACGGTGATCTTTGCTGCCATGTGGCTTGGCTCACGATGTAAGCCGACAGCGATTCCGTCCTGGATAAGTGCACCAGAGCCAGTCCAGAAACGCTTCTTCTTGATAGTGTTGACTCGCTTCCCAAGATACAAAAGGCATGCTACTTGATAGTGGATCAAGCGTCGATGCTTCTGGCTTTGTTTTGATGACCACTCATCACATGCCTTGATCCATCGTTCTGCCCAGTGACGAGCATTGGACATCATGCCGATGAATTTGAGGCTTTCGTGAGTATGAACGCAGCTTGCAACAGCCATCATTGCAAGGATAAGGGCCGTGAAAGCGGCATAACGTTTGGTAGACCCGGGTGCCCAATACTCGTCGTATTCCTTCTTGAACGTAGGAATGTGAACAATGCGGTGCACCTGTTCGAACTGGTCGAGATAAACATCAATAAGTGCATCAGACTCCTCCTTAGTTGGCAGTAAAGCCTCTAGTTCTGGGTCCGAGTCCTCAAATATCTTTTCACGGTCCTCGCGTCGTCTCTTTCGGTCTTTACGGTCATGGAGAATTACTGGGCGAAGCCACTCATCGGCCGTCTCCTTCATGAAAGGGCACAGACCTGTAAGTTCAACAAAGGCCATACTGGCATTGTGTGGACCAAAGTATCGCGTGCGAAAGCCCCTGCCACGGAAGAAACGAAGCTCTCCTTTCTCACCCGACATGTTAGTGGCTTCGATGGACTCGTGGACCTCGCGGACAGAAGGATCCTCGACATTCGCATTCCCGTTGGCATCATCCTTCGTCTGGGGAGAGGTCGTCGTGCCAGCCAGGGTGCTCCCATCGAAAGACACGCCAGACCGAGAGATTTGATTCTTAAGCTGAACTAGCTCAAGCTCCAATCGGCGAATTCGATCGTGATCTTGGCGTACGAATTCGGGATCTCGTGGGGACAAACCCGTTGCGGGATCAACGAAGCGGCGAGAGTCTAGCTGGGCGAATGGCGGTGGAACTCCAGACGAAGCATTCACGACCTCGCCGTTACGAGATTCATAGCTGCAACGGTCGGGAGTGCCGCTCTTGATGCAACGCTCGCACGGGAAGCCTCGGTCACACGACAGCTTTCGGCGTCGGCACTCCAGACAACTGAGGCGGACACGCTGCCGTTTGCGGGCGGGCGGCTGGCCCGAGTCATCTCGGGACCCAGGCTTTCGGTCACCGTCCGAGTCCGGGGTCTCACTTCGGTCTGAGGAAGCCATAATCGATGACCGGAGCTTATCCAGTGTCGTGCGAATGCCGATGCGGATGCGGTTCGGAGTTACGAAGGAGGAGGAGGAGGAATCGCTCCACCAGCAAGTGAAAAAAGACACCTTTATCAATCAGATCAGATAATATTGGTAGAAGAGTTTTTGCTTGTGCCGAGCGGAGATACGAAAGCATGGGTCTTGCAGGTGTCGTTCTTAAGGTCAGGTGACCGTCTATCTAATGCTACCATGACCAGTCAGGAAACTGACAGATAAGTTGGACAGCTAATTGATGTAATTGCTATGTGAATTGATGCAAAAGACAATCATGCACCTCAGTATTTGATCCCTTTCAATTTGTACGCATTGCCTATCTCGTTCATGCTCCTCGGAGTTCCGAAGAGTCACATCTGCGTCAAGATTGATGTCTATCAGTTGGATTCATAATTTGAGATGACACCGTTCAACCTATTGTCATCCATCTTTGACGTACCAAAGCTATTTTCTTGTCGCAAGAACGAGCAGATTGTCAAAGAATATCACAGGAAAATGGCGGGTCAACAACTGGATCATTTAAACATCGGAATAGAAATTCGATATAACGAACACTCATAGTTGAGACTGAAACGCCTAACTACATGAGCACTCAGGACGGACTCAATCATTAATAAGCGAGTGCAGATGCAGGGACCTCTTCAACGAAAAAGGCACTCACATTGGATCCAATGCTAACTAACTAACTAACTACCTAACTAACGCGGGTTGAAATGGCCCCCCAACCTGAAACGAAGACTGACTCGCATATGGCGGTCAAGAGAAAGTCAGATTCGTTCTGGAAACACTTTTTACTTGACAATTCGGACTGAAGGACATACTCTTGGCGTAACAGTTGGCAAAAGGTTAGGTTGTCACACCCAAACTGAAGCTCTTTCAGAAGAGTCTTCACGAAACCATATTTGCAACACTGCAATGTCTGGGATACTCACCTATTGGATCTTTGGCCAGAGGCTACAAAGGATCACACGGTCTGTACTGCACTATTCTGGAGCTGTCGTTTCACCTGAAGCACACAGCAATTGTGGTACAACGCTACCCCAGTTTTTGCTCCAATTTGCTTCGCCGAAAGCTGACAAACGGCGCTCCACGATTTTGAAAGAGGCTTTAAAACCGTTGGTTGATGAAAGAGTTATGCTATGTATCGAGGCTTGTTGAAGCCGCGTGTTTGCTATGTCGTGCATTAGCCCGATAGGACACGGGGTAAAGAAGTGCCAATGCATCTACCACAAGTTTCACTTGCTTACGGGAGCGAGGACGTGAGCTCAACAATCAGACCGGAATATCCGAATTACATCTCGATAAAGTCACAGATCAAGGAACCGATGTAAATAGCATTGCAGCTAATCCTCCCAGCGGCCCGTGTAAGATCATTTCCGCTATTTTGAGACGATCCTCAATGCTAGATGTACCTTATCCATGTTGTATGCACAGGGGCTTCATATCAAAACCGGGATGTAAGAACGTACAGGGCTAGTAACTAGTCTTGTTACAGCTCGATGCGGTCTTCATGCCCACCCAACTCGGATGAAGCCCCTTGTCTACGAAGATCTGGGGGTTTATATATATGATAGTTGAGGTAACCCATGTCTTGGAATATTTGAGCATCCTGTCATCCCCCTGTTTGTGTTCGCTTCTTCAACATCACCCAGCCCTAATGCTACTGGACGGGTATGAAGCTCACATCTTGGGCGATCTGCTCGTTAGCACTCTCTGCTGGAGTGTTTGGCGCTGACAGACCTGAACTCTTCAAGAGCCTGCCCCGTTGTACTGTGAGTCTGATGTTTGGATGTGGTTTAGCGCTTGTACTAACAACGACTTGAAGGTCTCATGTCTTGAAAAGTATGATAACTCGGGTTTCGAGGCCATTGATATGTGCAACAACGGAAACGTCAAGCAGGAGCTAGATAACTGCTTCGCAGACAAATGCCGCGATTTCGAAAGATTCGGTGCGCCAGTCATTCTGAAATACAAATGGGATAGAACTAACAAGCTCTAGATATCGCAAAGATCTATGCCAATGCCTGTGACAGCAAGCAAAAAGACAACCGGAATAACCACTATGTTCTGTTAGTTGCAGAGATACCAGCGTGGATCTCTCCTTGGCTTAGGCTGTATTCGAGCTGGATTACTTATGAGAGTCTTTCTCTGGATGACTATGTAATGGTAGTTTGTGGAGTAAGTTGGTACCACGTACCATGGATCATCAAACCTAACCAGCTTTTAGTTGTTATACACTGTCTTTGCAACTCTGGTTCACTTTGGTAAGTCGTATCGCTAGATGCATAAGCGCTTGTGCTTACCAGCCTTTTTAGCCCACTCTGTGACAGGAGATACAATCTTATGGAATGCGGTTCCGGAATACATTACAGACGGATTAAAGGTTGGTTTGCTAAGTGAAGTTTGAGTCGCAGAATGTTAACATTGAACTACCTAGCTTGTTTTCATGGCCGATATCTTTGAGCTTGCCTGCTCGTGTCTACTTAGAGTCGCGATCCTTCTCGTATGCCTACGCTCGTCATTTTCTGGCAGATACATAGTGGCCACAGCCGCGACCCTTGTACTCACCATCCTCTCTTCGATTGCTCTGGCCCTATTGAGGGTATTTCGATGTTCACCAATTGCATTCGCCTGGGAAGGTTGGGAACCAAGTGGAAGAGATGAGGAAACAGGAGGTTGCTTGGCTCAGGACTCACTTGACTATGCGGCTTCATCGATCGACATATTCCTAAACCTGGTGCTCCTTGTTATGCTTTCTCACCTGATCTTCAGCCGAGTTGCAAGTAACACAACATCTTGCTTGCAAAACGCCATTGCAATTGCGTTGGGAGCATTCGGTCTGGCTGTGTCCTGTTTTCGACTGCACCTTTTGATCAGTTTCTTTAAGACGATGCAGCCAGTTTGGAAATACCACGAACGAATCGTTTGGATGGACGTCGAAATTTCGATCTTGATGATATGGGCATGCCTGCCTATATGGCAGTCCTTCACAGAACCAGTGCCTCCGCGGGATGTCGAAGAGACCAACTGCCTGCCACAGATAATAGAAGAGACAAACATGCCGGAAGCACTGTCAGCCGATACGGAGATGCCGAGGCCGAGTCCTTGTCAGAGGTGGTTGTTCGGGATCTTGTCAAGAGGACGGCCGAAGAAACAAGTCGAATCGAACTTACAGCTGGGAGACAAAACTTACGGAAACGTCAGAACAGAAATTCAGGGAGGCCAGAGGTTTTCTATGATCTCCCAATTGACGGGCATGATTGGTATCCAGGTCCGAACGAGGACGATCAGGCATGTGCACGACAGTGAATGGGACGCGGAGAAGGGATCAGCAAGAGAGAATATAGAGGCTGCCTAATGATTAATGAACTTGAAAATCAATAATGAAATAGTAATTCTTCATCAAACAAATTAAACAAATTTCGACCAGATTGCAGTGTCATACTTTCAATAGTAAGAGTTCACAGCAGACAAGATATAACTTCCGGCTTGATAGCCAATATAGTACATGGAAAATTCGATTGCTTATTAGATACCTGGATCCTATTTCGATGATTATACTTTCTTTACGGAGCATGGACCTTCTGTTTTTCAATTAATTCACATGTAACTATCCCTGTCTCTCTATGGCTCTCGGGAGCCGAGTTTTGGCAAATAGTTGGGCTCCACTTTCAACTTCACCCACCGACTTCGACTCCACGCTCCCAACTGCCTCAAACACTCAACGAAGCTGCATCTAAACGAAGATCACAGAGAGCCAACAAAGAATTTATAATATTTGAATTCGAAAAAAATAAAACAAAATGGCCTCTGCCGATGATGCTCGCAAGAACCGCATCGTGTCACACATGAATAAGGATCACACCCGAGAAATCTCCTATTATCTCCGTCATTATGCCCATCTCTCTGCCTCAGCTGCATCCTCGCCCGTGCTCAAGGATATCGATCTCAACGGCATGACTATCAAGTCAAATGATGGGAAAGATCACTTTGTCCCTTTTTCGCCTCCTCTCTCCAGCTGGGCCGAGGTCAAGGACCGCATTATCGAAATGGCCAACACAGCCCGTGAAGGACTGGGCCTTAGCGACGTCATTATCACAGCCTACACACCCCCAGAGGGTTTCGGAATTTTTGTCACAGGATCAGTTCTCTTCTACTTCTTCTGCGCCGGGACACTGCCATGGGTTCAGCCTGGCACTCGCATCTGGGAATTGTTGAACGAAGGGTTCCCTGGAGGCGCGACCTTCTTCCGCTGGCTTGTCAACGCCATCTTTTGGCCCGTCATTGGTATTCATCTTGTTGAATGCTTCTTATTTGACAGGAAGCTTCAGAGACACGGCGTTGAGAGATTCTCCGGACAGTGGTGGCTTTGGCTCAGCAACTGCTTCTTTGAGGGGTTCCCTGCCTTCAAGCGCGTGGATGCCATTGTGGCACGGAAGCAAGATAAGAGCGGCAAGTCTCAGTGATATGGATGCAGCGAATTTGGAAAAGACTTCACCTCTATAAGTGTTGAAACGCGAGCGGTGGCATTGTATGTATGACTGTTGGTTGAAAACTCTAATGCTCCTTTGACTTGGGGTGAATCCGGCAAGCACAAGAGTGGCTACTATCATGATGTGATGCATGAACCATGGATGAAGGGATTTCAGGTGGCACGAAACTAGGATGTATTGTTGCCGTGATTGTAACTATATACAGCTAGAAATAGAGAAGACGACTAAAGATATTACGGGTAATCGATAGACCACCTCAAGGCTTTCAAAGACATATTGGCACAACAATCATATTCTCGGGTTTCTTCCTGTCTTCTGGCTATACTTTTAATAGTTTGCGGCATGTCGTCCACAAATATCTGGGCAGCATACTCGTTACAAAAGTCGCAGGGCGTTTTCTCGAATGCCCTGCACCTTGTTACTGTAAATCAACGCCATTAGACATTCAGCTTGCCGAGTAAACACTCCCTTCCCAAGCCCATACGTGGTATTCGGATTTCCTCCGTACGAGACATCCGAGATTCGGTGTCCCGAATAGACCAAACCACTGTGCATGTGACATCCAATGCTTTATCTGCAGACTCACTTGATAGCCACATTTGAGCGCGGGGGTCGCGTCGTGAACAACCACTCGAATTGCTTTGTGGAGTTTGCGAACCATTATGCTGTCGCCTCACCTGCTGCAGCATATTGATAGGCGCTGAAGAAACCCAAAACGGCATCGTCTTGTTTACAACTGACGCCAAATTGAGGCTTTCGATTCGTTGAATTGGTTTGATGTGTTGACAAGCAAGTCATACATGTAACATGACATACATACTCGACTTACCTGCATCAAAGTCAACGTACAGTACTCAATAGCCCACTGGTGCCCGCGAGATCACTCCTCCTGGCCATTCACGAAGCTTCTGGATTGTTGTCATCCAATATAATTTCAGCTCCAGATGAGTCCTATCAGTGTGCGATCTCACTCGGAGAAGCCACACCCGGCTTTGCGGAGTTCGCAATTGCGGGAGATTGAATGTGAAAGGACTATTCTGAGGCTCTCATCAACTATTTAAACCTCGCAATCCCCGTCTTTGTGCCCGCCAGGTTTTTGTTCAATGAAGATTGTTTTGAGACATTTTCTCTTCAATATCAAGCAGAATTCCATTCAAAGCCCTTCTGAACACTAGTTATTTGCAACAACCAAGTCCACGCATCAACTGAGCTAGAACTAAATATGCAAATGAATCAATCAGCCAACTTTTGATAATGCCCTCTGTGGTGGACAAAGCAAGTCAATTCTCCCTGCAACATAAACGTCGCACCTTCACAAACCGATACCTTGCTGGAAAGAAACGGTTCACAAAACTCTGCCATCAATTCAACTTCTCCTCATTGATTCAACACCGTCGTCTGGTTTACCAGCGATCGGATATGCCTCAGCAAGATTCGGAAGAACAAGTCTTTGTAACTAGAAACAAGAGGTCTTCCGCATCACCCGAACCCACTCAGAGCCACCACTCTCAACAAGTACCACACACTCTCGCTTCAAATAGTTGGACATTTACTGACTGTGCTTCCAGCATCCTTCAAGTGGTGGATCAAATAAGCCCCGGGCCAGCAACGACCAGGAGAGCGGTCAGGGCCGTCGAGGTTCGCCTGGCGCTCAGTAAGTCATTGTCATATCAAAGTCCATCTCCATGATGAGGCCACTAACACGACTCAAGAAGCGGTCAAGACAATCCACTCGCTGCAAGAATCCGTCGCGAGGCCATAGAAAAGTGTGAAAAGCTTCTCAACGTGCCCTTTCCTCACAGTATTGAAGTGCAAGCCGCCGATCCCAATCAACCCGACGTCGAGCCCACGAACCCGTCGGCGGCCTACCTGGACTACTGCATCAACAAAGAACTGAGACGGCGTAAGCAAAATATCGTTGATAATTTGATGGCTGCAATCTCGGAATGTGTTGAAAGAAGACTGGAAGCACTCGAGGAAGAGTGTGAGCATACTTCCGGATCACATAGTTCGCGTGCTTTTCAGTCAGGAAAACACATACCACAGTCAGCTGGCCAGAAGAGATCCAAAGGTCAAAGTGGCAGAGACGAAAGTGAGAATGAGGGAGAAGGAGACGACAAGTTCCGTAGAAAGAAGGACAACAAGAGAACAAAAACCACAAAGGACGACTCTCGCCCTCGCTTTGCTTGTCCTTACCATCAAAGAGACCCCAAGCGATTCGGCACTGAGAGAACATGTTGTGGCCCTGGGTGGCTAGAGATCGGCCGAGTAAAGTGAATCAAGCTTACCCCTTATCAAGATAATTTACTGACAGTGATATCCAGGGAACATCTTGAGCGAAGACATAGTCTGTCTCCGCATCAATGCAATCGATGCTTTCGCCGATTTGACGATGAGAAAGACTTGAAGAAGCATCAACGGTTGACAACTCCGTGCCCAGTAAAAGAGGCAAGCAGCCTGCAACGAAACCTTCTGGATGGATACGACGAGGAACAAGCAAAGAAACTGAAAACAAGAGTGAGGATGAACTCCATTGAGAAGTGGAGGGAGTGGTATTGTGCTCTATTCGATGTCAAGCCTGATTCTCCTGACATTCCTTCACCTTGTAAGTTACAGGATCTATTCCAAACACACCCTAAAATATACAAAGACTGAGTCATATTCCAAGATTATGATCCTTCACTCTCAACCACCCGGGCAACAGCCGTCAAGGTCGAAAACCCGGAGGAATGGCGTGACTACTGGATCAAGGCAAAGCCAGCAATTCAACACCAAGTCGCCATGGTAGTAGAAGATGCATTCAACGACTGGGAGCCCCAAATGAAGGTGACTGTCATGGAACGTCTGCAAGAGCTGCCACGCATCATTGCAGATAAGCTTCCTTTCCCGGGACTCAGTCCTGAGGAGACGTCCACGGCAGCTGACGATTTCGGACTTTACTCCTGCCTGGACTATTACTCATTTGCCCCAGAAGACTTGGGAGAGGAGCCTTTCGACTTTCAAGCCATAGACGACGGGGCTATGCTGAACAACTCGGCAACGTTTGATCTGAATGAGTCCACGGACTCCTCAGATGCATATCAAGCCAGTGACAGCTCGGCCACGTCTCTGGGAGACGATGCAGCATACCAACAGTTCGACTACAAGGCAGCGATGATGCCAAATGGAATTGATCTTAGTCTTCCAAATAATGGCGGGTATTACTAACATCTGGACTTATATCATGAGCTATCTGCGGCAGTTCGTACCTTCTTTCATGTTTTTCACATCCTGTTTATGCCCTTTCTATGTTACGTTATGACAAGAAACCAATAACTCAATCTTCTCTTACGTCTCTTTTGTCTATATTATATGATATTGATGCTTTCTTTCGCAAGGTGTCCGACCTCGCGAGATTTCACATTCGCTTTGTCAGGCATGCCAACCTCAAAGGAAAACGAACATTTGAACCCTATCTCATATGTGAGAGTGTAAGGAGGATGTAAATTTATCATTTTCGCAAAGTTGTATGCGCTAAGGAGCTAGTTGTGTTGAAATATATTCCTTTGTGAAACACAAGATACCTCAGCTGTAGGTGAAACATCCCTCAATATCGTCAAAAGACAAAACAATCAATCACTGTATATGCATGCACCTGACTTGAATAAGACTAGAATTCGTGACACAGCATAGTCAGGCTTAGCAGGTAAGATAATAGAGACATCCGTCATTCCTGGGTAACAATCTCCCCTGGTAGGCCTCCTGCATGAAGGCGGGGAAGGCCTTCGTTATTGATCAGACAGTTTAAAGAAACATCATTCTGTAAATTCTTCTGTTCAATTTCATACTCATTTCTATTCTTGCCCTTGAATTTAGCTGCTCGAGTGCGAGGAACAACACCATGATCCACCTCATAGTTCTATATTTGATGGTAAGGCAGTCATTGAGTACACCGGGGCGTTAATAATCTATGATTGACCAACTTCCTTAGCTCAGCATTGTGCTGCTCATAATAGCAATGTGAGTCTCATAGGAGTCAAGTTAGTAGGTGAGGTCTGACTCTTTTACAGAATCGTCCACGTCCGCAGTTCAAACCTCTCACTCGCCATCTCGCCAACCCTGTCAATTCTTACGGTGGTTCTTACGATTCTAGGTTTTCTTAATACAGCTTTCTATCCTAGTATTCGCCGTACTACTAAGTCGTCTTCTAGCGGCGTAGCTAAGCTTGGTCCTTTGATTGTCCAGGTCCTCCAAGCTCTTATCACCACTATCCTGGCAACACTACTTCTAGAGCGCGTAGTACCATCAGAAATTATGGGATGCATGCTTGATAAGAAGTGGATGGATATGTTTCGTGCTCATGATGCACGCAGTATAAGACGTATTCAGGATGCGTTTGACTGCTGCGGGTTGAACTCAATCCGAGACCGAGCCTATCCTTTTCCAAATACAGCGCCCAGCAGCTGTGCTGAAACATATGGAAGAACAAATCCCTGTCGGGAACCTTGGTCAGGAACCTTACAGACACTGTTATTGTTGGACTTCTCTGTTGTCCTCGGCGTCGGGCTGATCCAGGTATGTTGAAAGCGAACTTCCAGATTCGTAAGGATTTAGACACTGATATGAAATCAAGATACTCGGACTCCTCCTAGCCAAAAAAGATTCCAGTTGGTTGAGTAACTGGCGAAACCATGACCGTGGACAATCAGAACAACATCGCGATGGCTGCCGCCCTTTACTGATCGACAGGGACAGAGATGTCATCGAGGAAGAAGAGACTACCCCTCGGCGTCCAGAGAGATCATCACAGGGTTACAGGAGTGTACATGAGAATGAATCGGGTCCCAGAGTCGTGCCATCGGCTGTTATCGAACGGAACAACTGGAGCGAGGATTAATTTGACGGCATGAAAGTACAACCGAACTCAAGGAGCCAAAACATGGAGCATCTATGAAGCACATGGGTCAAATGGGTAGATCCCTGGCTTCCGGCTTGTTGCCGACTGTGTAGGGGTGTGTAGCGTCGTAATATGTACTCTTTGACAGCCTGCCTATATGCTCACAATCAGCACTTGAGTTAGGCAGTCAGCAATAAATCGCCAGCCAAAGCGAACAGGAACGGGATCATCACGAGAAATAAGTCTGAGTGGGTATCGAAAATTAGATACCTCAGACATGTCCATATTCTGACATATAAGCTGTAAGGCAACCCACAGTGCTGCCATCTAGCGATGTCTATAGTATATGATTGGCTACCTTCCTGCTTCCTTACCCAACTTCTCCAAAGCAGCCTCATACTCTTCCACTCTCTTTTCATCGATTTCCTCAATCCTTGCGCGCTCAACCTTTTGAGCTCTCTTGACTCCAGCGCCCTTGGCAATCTTGCCCCAGAACCAACCACTCTCATCGTCGCCAACGAGTGTCCATGCACATCCTGACCTTCCAGCTCGAGCTGTTCGACCAACTCGGTGAACATAACCGGCTACACTAGGCGGTAGGTCGTAGTTGATAACGTGGTCAAGGTTGGGAAGATCAATACCACGAGCGACAAGGTCGGAGGCGATGAGGAGGCGGATGGGAGACGAGGCAGTAGAGAAGGCCCGGAGAGTCTTGCGACGGATGTGTGTTGGTGTGGTTGACGTGAGTGTGCCAATGTGGTCTGTCAAGGAGGAATCCAGCAGGGCAAGTAGTCGTGACAAACGAAGTGCAGATTCGTTGGACTTTGTGAAAATAAGAGAAATAGGGATGTGAGACTTAAGTGTGCGTCCCGAGACCTTGGGTTTGGTACTAGTCTCTGTGTCAGAATCCGAGTCAGAAGATGTGTCCGAGCTAGTATCAGAAGTAGCATCAGAGTCGGAGTCGGAGTCAGAACTTGAGCTTGAGTTAGAACTAATAGCCGAATCTTCAGCTTCGTCGGCCTTGGGTCCATCTTCGTCTTTGTTAGGGCTTGCCATAAGCATGTCCTGACTGCGGAGTAGATCAAGCAAGTAGAGGGGCTTGAGATTGGTGTCGTGCACTCTAATCGCATGCTCTTTCAACGATACGGGCAGAGAATGCTCAGTAATCTGGATATCGCCATCGCTCTCCAGGACAATCAGTCGTGGTCTTTGCAGACCCAATCGGTTGAGAAGACTCAGATCTCTTGTGAGCGTGGCACTCAAAATGACCTTACGAACACCAGAAGAGTCCATGTCATGGAAGTCTCGTGCGGTAAACTTATTGATGCGGAACTTTTCCATAACCAGGTCAAGCCAGCCTTGGAAGCTCTGAGCAAGTAGCTTATCCGCCTCATCAACTACCAGCCATCGAACGTAATCCAGGTTGAAGCCCCTTGTTTGCTCCATATGCTCAACCAGTCGTCCAGGAGTGCATATCAGAACATCTATTTTGGAAAGGTAATCAACCACATATCCGTTCATGTGGCTTAATCGAGGGTCTGTGTCCTCCATGTCAAAATCTTGGAGATTTTCTGATGCCGAAAGGCCCCACTTCAGCTGGTTTCGACGTTGTGTCTCTTCTTTTAGCTTCTTGTATGTATCAGGGTCATATCGAAGCTCCTGGTCCATAAAGGCTTTCTGCTCGGCCTCAAGCGACTGGCTACCAATGGAGATGCCCACTCGCACTCTTTTTCGATCACCACCATCGAATGCCCTAGCGCATAGTTCAAAGGTCTCTTGAGCTTGTTTAACCAGTTCACGGGTTGGTAGCACTACCAGCGCACGCAGCCTCGTGAGAGATCCTTGACTGATATCTCGTACAACAGGCAGGGCATAAGCCAGTGTCTTACCAGAACCGGTGGCGGCAGATATAAGCACATCTCCGCGTTGCTTGCTTGTTGGCAGCAGGAGAGGGATTGCGGCAGTCTGCACAGCGAAAGCATCTCGGAATCCCTTCTCCTCTAATACTCGACAAGCCTTGGGTATGATATCCAGTTCAGTAAAGGGTGTGCGTGTGTCTTGAGAGACACGGATAGGATCTTCAAGCCAAGAGGGCAGAATCTTGTAGTTTGGCTTTGAGGTCGTCAGAGAGCTAACCGGCTCTGGCTGAGGCAAAGGTTCGAGGCCGTGTAATTCGCCCTGATCCTCTTCATCCTGTTCGTCCGCGGGCAGCTCACTGGCAAGCTTAAGAGACTTCTCCAGCTTGCTCATGACCGTCTTGTGGCGCTGGTTTGTCTGTAGTTCATCTTCTTGTTCCTCTGCTGGCTCAGTTTCCTTTTCCTTCTTTTTCTTTTCCCTGCGCTTCCGTCTTTTATCTTCCTCGTCTGCTGCTGGTTCGGTAGGTTCACGCATACTCTCAATAGGTTCTGCCACGTCGGTCATGGATACATCCTCGTTGCGATCTTCGTCATCGGGAACAGGTCTGTCAGGAACTTCTGATTCTTGCTCTTCATTCTTTGACTTCCTCTTCCTCTTCTCTTTCTTTTCCTTTACTTCTCGTTTCGGCTTTTCCTTGTCCTTTGCAGAATCTTCGTCCATAGTCTGGCTCTCTTCGGGCGTTGCGTCTGCTTCCTTGGATTTGGCCTCGGAAGCCTCTTGCGCGGGCTTGATGCCGTCATCGTCGCGTTCGTCATTGGTAGCTCCAGTTCTTCGCTTGCCTCTTCTGACCTTCTTCTTTTTTTTCGGCGCATCTTCTCCATCCTTTTGTGTAGTTGGCTCTTCTGTCTTGGGCTTCTTGCTATCAGGACCTGGTGTTCCCTTGTTCTCATCTGAAGTATCTAATTTGCGCTTGGTATTTGTGGGTGGTGTGTCATCAAAGTATTGGACTTGAGGAGTCTCTATGTGCATAGATTGAGGTATGGGCTTTGCGCTCGGAGGGACGTATCGCGAAAAACCGAATGCATTCGTTGCAGGAGTAGGAGCGGTGCTGTTTGTAGTTTTTGATGATGAATGAGGGGGGGAAGCATTCGAGTTGCTTCCACCCTTAGAGGGAGGTATATATCTGGCGTACATTTTCTCGAAAATGCTATGTAGAATCGATCGCGATGGAGGGGCCCGAAGTGCTTCAATTCCCAAATTTTTGGATTGTTCCTGGTCTTATTGAGGTTCTGCCGTCTTACACCGCTAAAATTATAAATTGATCCGCTTACTGGAACAGTGGAGGAAACGCTTGAGTAAAACAGGTTAGTCTGATCCAGAACAGCCCAAGCTCATGCAGAGGTGGCTTCAGTGTTTGGAATATCTTGTCTAAAAGTTTACCTTCTTTTAATCGATATTTTCTTTTCATTACCAGTATGACATATGGAATATGAAACATCTTGAAAATACCGTTGATATTATTCAATCAATAGAGATTACACTTTCTTTTGTAATACCCTAAAGTCGGTAGTGACCTAGCGACTTCACTGGTATGCTCGCACCCTGCTCAGCTCGCTCAAGCATTGAACTTACTCTGTATATAGTTGCTTGAGTACAAGTTGAGATCACGACAGACATCTCATCACAATAACCAATTAACAAAAGTCTTCAATTAAGCACAGATATTTTAAGCCTCAGCAAGCGCTGACCTCGGTACACACTCCATCAAAAATCCAGTCATGCTGCATCCCCCTTTTCATCCACAACCGCCATCATGACACGCCGCACGTACAATATCGCCATGGTCAGCGACTTCTTCTTCCCGCAACCAGGAGGCATCGAATCTCACATCTACCAACTCGCTACGAAGCTCGTCGACCGTGGCCACAAAGTCATCATCATAACTCATGCCTACGACGACCGAAAGGGCGTGCGGTACCTCACAAACGGCGTCAAGGTCTATCACGTTCCTTTCCTCGTCATCTATCGTTCAGCAACGTTTCCAACGGTCTTTTCATTCTTTCCCACTTTCAGAAATATTTGCATCCGCGAGCGCATCGAGATTGTGCATGGCCATGGCAGCCTCAGCAGTCTATGCCATGAAGCTATCTTGCATGCTCGTACCATGGGGTTACGTACTGTTTTTACAGATCATTCACTCTTTGGCTTTGCCGACGCAGGAACAATTCTCACAAACAAGCTCCTCAAGTTTACTTTGAGTGATGTTGATCATAGCATTTGTGTCAGCCATACTTGGTAAGATAGCAATCCATTGACCGAACTATAACAGTATTTATTGACGAGTCTTAGTAAGGAAAACACGGTCCTTCGCGCATCACTCGATCCAGTCATGGTCTCTGTGATACCAAACGCTGTTGTTGCAGAAAACTTCCGTCCCAAGGATGTCCCAGCGTCACCATCTCCCCAAGCCACGATGTTTGGCTCAGAAGGACCAGTCTATCCTCCACCTCAGCGTATCGGACCTCGCGATACCATCACAATCGTCGTTATTTCGCGCTTGTTCTACAATAAAGGCACTGATCTCCTTATTGCCTCTATTCCTCGTGTGTTGGAAAATCATCCAAACACCCGTTTTATCATTGCAGGCTCTGGCCCTAAAGCCATCGATCTTGAACAAATGATCGAAACAAACGTGCTACAGGATCGTGTCGAGATGCTCGGTCCCATCCGTCACGAAGAAGTTAGAGATGTTATGGTTCGAGGCCACATCTACCTCCACCCATCTCTGACCGAGGCTTTCGGAACTGTCATTGTTGAAGCCGCCAGCTGCGGGCTTTATGTCGTGTGTACACAAGTTGGCGGCATCCCAGAAGTCCTCCCCTCGCATATGACGACTTTCGCCAAACCAGAAGAAGACGATATCGTCCTCGCCACAAGCAAAGCCATCAGTGCGATGCGTGCCGGAAAGATTCGTACTGAGAAATTCCACGAACAAGTCAAAAAGATGTACTCATGGCAAAATGTTGCTCTGCGCACGGAGCGCGTTTATGACGGCATTTCGGGCACCATCCCTGAGGATGAATTCTACGGCGTTGATACATCAGGCTATGGTAGCCGCATACGCAATTTTGCTCTTATAGATCGTCTGAAGCGCTACTATGGTTGTGGTATCTGGGCTGGAAAGCTCTTCTGTCTTTGTTGTGTTGTGGATTACCTCTTTTTTCTGTTTCTAGAGTGGTGGTTTCCGAGGGACAACATCGATATATGCCCCGACTGGCCTCGCAAGAGACCTGCCGATGATGATGCTAGTTCCAAGAAGGGCGTACATAGTAATCGGTCAAGCACATCACAAGGGGCTCCGAAGCTCGAATAATTCCAGCACTCTCGACCTGATGATGGCATGATGAGATATGAATATTGGCAAAGGCGCAGGGAGTTTACCGCAGTGTGATCGGGCATGTCACTGGCTTATAATAAAGGAATGAATTACGTATAAAGGAGGCCTCAGTCAAAGTGACATGAGTCTGGATCGGTTGGTGATTATCAAGGGGCTAGCTATTCTAGACGCTGTACACAATAATAATAAAAAGTATATGCTGCTTCCCTTTGCAGTTTATGAACCCGACATTCAAATGAAAGACATAGTGGTCTTTCAAATTGGTGCAGATCAGGACGATCAACCCCGGGCTCCGACGCGACGCCTTTTGGCTGTTCCAGTCTCACGTTCACCCTCATCTTCGTCGTCGCCCGTTTCCTCGGCGGGTGTAGCGACGCTAGCTGGACGAACAGCCGAAGGCGGAGGCGCGCTACGCTCCTTTTCTGCACTTCGTAGATCACCTAAGAGCTTCTCGACCTCAACAAACATGCTGCGGGTATTTTTTACAACGCCATTCTCGTCGAGGCGGTAGCCCACTACTTCTTCCTCCTCCTCGTCCTGAGAGCGTTTCATAAAGCCAGGCCCAGGGCCGCGATCGGGGTCAGCATTGTACATAATGGCATTGCAGAACATGTGAACAAGTTCGCGCTCAAGCTGGGCACTGTTGATAATACCTTTTGGAGGAACAAGCTCGTCAGATATAGGTAGCCACACATGCGCAGTACCAGGATCACCGCCGGGAAGACTGGCTGCAGCCTGAACAGCCGCCTTATTCCCATGCTTGATAGCAGCCCGGATGGATGTTATATCTTGAGGCTGCAGCACAATCTGGCGATAATTTGGCGCGTCCTTCTCACGGAGCCTGGTGGCAAACATGTTCGCATCTCGGTGGCTAGAAATCTGATCCAGAGCAGATGACGAAACTTTAGTGAAACCTCGCGTCCAAAGAACTTGAGTTGTCTCGGGCGGTGGGTTGACCGGTGTAATTTGTCTTTTTCGTTTATGGAGGCGCGAAGAGACACTGCCAGGAGTCATGATCTGAGGCCGACCAGGGACGCTCTCATCGGCGGTAGTATCCCCTGTGTCTTCGGCGGGCCGAGGTGTAGCATCTTCATCCTTAATTTTGGGTGCTGATTCACTTGTTTGAGTCGGAGGCTCATCAGTATGAGAGAGAATGGATTGGCTTCGCCTGGATCGAGTGAGAGAAGGTGTAGAACTAACTGCACGAGCCTTCTGCCCGGCTCTGGCAGACCGGCCGCGCGCAGACTTAGAGACGGTCTGCTCGACTTTCGAAGCTGCTTTGGGCGCTTGCTTCCTTGAAGGTCTTGGTGTTGATCCAGCAGAGCTCGGTAACGTTGCAGGCTTTTGAGGAGGACTGACTGGCTCAAAGGCTGGACTTTGAGGTGCCACGCTCATATGACTAGGACCCGGAGTAGACGGAGTGGAATGTGGAGCCCATTTTGTTCCAAACCCGTGAGTAACGTGAGTGGGTGTTGCTGAGATGGGCGTGTGCGGTGCTGATGGCACCCCAAGCTTCTTGACCGGAGTATTTAGAGCCTGGCGAATGATGTGGCCCAAAACGCCAGGTCGTGGAGGTTGATTAGCGTATTGTGATGATTGGGCCTTATCAGTTTTAGATGCCGATGGCACAGGAGAGCTGACAGGTGAGCCATGCTGAGGTTGAGGTTGATATCCAAGCGGCCAACGTTGCTGAGGAGGGGCAATGGAGCCAGTACTTGCTGTAAGAGGAGCTGGGGAGCCTGCGGCAATCTGACGGACTTGCTGAGTCTGCCCTTGGGGGGGCTGGATAGGGCGAGGATGTGGCACGGGCGTCGTGGAAGACGGACGGGCATGGAGTGCTTGGCCTCCGGGCGACTCTGCAACTGGTCGTGGAGGTGCCGGCTGTAAGGGAGGGGCTAGCTGACCAGCATGCTGCGGTGGTGCCAGGCCTGGCTTTGCGGAATTTGGCCGCGGCTTCTGTTGATGCTGTTGTGGCAAAGACTGAGGCTGAGCATGGGTGATAGGTTGAGTTTGAGAAGATTGTTGAGCCTGAGCATGCTGTGCGTGTGTAGGCGTTTGGTTTCTTTGGATTTGTTGGGTATGTTGTGTCGGCGTAGCGTGTTGAGCCCGAGGAGTGTGGGGAGCTGGTTGCGTTGGTGGTGGTGGCTGAGTAACCTGAGGAGGGTGAGGGCGTTGTTGATGATGAGTTTGAGCTTGAGACTGTGCCTGGGGAGGTTGTGGAGCAACAGGATGTGGCCGAGCCTGCTGGGGTGTTTGAGGATGAGATAATGGCTGAGCACCAGGTTTGGGAGAGAATGGGGCAGCTTGTTGTGGGTACCAATGCTGTTGCGATGGAACCTGCTGTGGGTGTTGCTGAGGATGTTGTTGTAGATGCTGTTGTTGCTGCGCTGGCGGAGGAGCTGTTGGTCCTTGGGCAACGGGTGACTGAACCTGCCGAGGAGGGGGTGTAGCTGTTTGTGGCGGTTGATAAGGCTTCTCCCACTTCAGAGCAGCTCCTAAAGCCGCATTGCCATCCTTCAGCTTGGCCCCGCTGTCTGGTCTAGGAGCAGGGCTCTGCTTAAGAGGTTGTGGCGCCTGTAATGGTCGTGGTGTTGTCTGAGGGACACCTGCTGGAGGCTGAAGCACCGATCCGTTAGGATTCGGCGGAGTTGGCGAGGTCGAAGGTCGGATCGGAGCTGTCCCAGTGGGCATGTGGCTAGGCGGTGCAACTGTTGGTTGTGTTGTGTGTGAGACAGGCGGTTTGGGTGGGATCACAGGCGTCTGTTGTGTTGGGCCTCTTCGAACTGGTGCCGCCGAGCTTGTTGCCATAGCGGGTGAGGATGTTGACCCATTAGGCGTAACGGAAGACTTCTGATCACGAGCAGCAAGTACGGGTGTCCCATTCTGGCTCGCGACTCTAGCGCGTCGTTCTCGTTCACATCGCTCCATTGCTTGAATTTCCTTTTGGGACATCTCAAAGCTGCGCTCATCCTCTCGAATTTGCGCGACGGTATTATCCTTATATCGCGCATATAAGCGATCAATAAGCGGGGGGATTTTGTCAACATGTTCGTAAATCTCCTTAAGTGTTGGCAAAGTTGGGCTCCCGATCTTTCGTTGTCGCGAGTTTGGTGATGTCGTCGGATCGTCGGTCGCAGCCTTCTCATACTCACCCCTCAGTTCGTCCCCCAAGAGTCGCAGAAAAAGATGTTGAAGCGCATCTGGTCTTAATCGTGCGGGATCATAGGTAGATCCCTCCTTGATGAGCGCGTTGTTGATGAGTTGCTCAGAGATACGCGCGAAGACCCCATTGTCGAATCCTTGGGCTATCAACGACTGGAATAATAGCAGCGACTCGAGGGGCGTGTGGAAGGCTGGTTGATTCATGCCCCGCGGTCCACCTCGCCAGCTATCCAAGGGGCCTTCACGTCGAGCAAGAAGATGGACTGGCGCCACGGTCTATGGTACTCTAGTTAGGCGTCTGTCGCGACACAGGTATAGCTACGTCATGGTCGGGGTCCTCTCAATCAAACACGTACAGGCAACCTTAATCAGTGACTCCAAAACCGTCTATGGCGACCTCTAGGCCTTTCATCGGGTGCGTTGGGTTTCTTGGGCTTCTTGTTGCGAAACGCGCTCGATCGTCGAACCAATGGTGTAGTAATTTTTTGCTCGTCTGGGCGATCCGTCTGTTGGAATATCACGTGATTTAAATCGCCGATAATGTTGACTGATGGTTGATTTCGATGATGCAGGGAAGAAAAATTGGGCTGAGTTCGTCCAAGCTGCATTGACGCTAAAGCCTGGCTCAGCACGTGATGCCCCTGAACGCCAACACGCAACAGGCGCGGCAAGCGATCATGGACAACGAGAGATATGGGTTCTGCTCAATCTATCAACTTTACGAAAGATCCGCCTGGACTTTTTGAATAACGCGAGAAGAGTATTTGGGTGCCTGATCACGTCTATTGCGTTGGCAAGAAGTGCCGGTTTTGGCTATGATAAAGGATTATTTTATCCCTGACAAAGCAACAGTAAACTCCAAACCCATGGTATCATATTGGAACTTGGCATCAAGATACACTTGATGCTTGCCTTATTCCCCCGCCGTCCATCCCATGAAATCCACCACCATTTAACGCCGTTGCCCTCTTAATCCAAGGATAACAAGAATAAAAGAAAGTAGTCCTTCATAAACAGGCAAGAACAAAACCTTAAGGAGAAAGCGAACTTGCAGATCCATTAGTACTGCGTCTGGCCTCTTCATCTGGGCTATCTCCGTCTCGACTGTCTCCATCCTTTTCAGTTGGAGATCTTGGCTGGTAGCTGAGACGCAGCTTTTCGTCCAGTAATGTGACTAGTCTCTCTGAGTATTGATCCAGGAGACCACTGAGGACCGTCTCGTTCATGGCTCTGCTTCGAATAGCCCGGTCACCGAGAGCTGCTGCCGTCAGTCGCAACTCCTGATCTAGCTCTGTCAGATTTTCTTGGGTAATGGGCTCCGAGGAAGCAAGCTTCTTCCTGTATGATCTAAGTTGACGGCAGGTTTGTTCTGTCGCCATATTTAACGAGCCAAAGCCTCGCAAGTTTGATGAAGATGCCTTTTTACGTGCACTGGTGCCTAGATTTGGAAGAGAAGGTCGTCTGGTAACCTTTGCCTTTGGAGACACTGGGGGACTATTCCGCGGGTCAGCGGAAGGTCGTCTTGATGGTGTATCTTCGGCCAATGTGCTACTAGGGCTTGTCGGGAGCCCTTGCGTAGGTGTTCTGACGCTAGCAGCTAGGTTGAATCGCGAAGTCCTCCGCTGTAGTGTTCGGGGTGGGGATCTCCGACCAGATGTCGGCGAAGGTCGTTGAAATTCAGCTAGCTCAGCCTTCGACAAGACCCTGCGAAGTGGCGGCCGTCCTGATACAGAGTCTTTGGCGGGTGACGGCTCTCTACTCGTGGAACGAGGCGGAGAATCGTTTAAATCCAGACCCCATATCATCATTGTTCCATCTGAAGCGACACTCACAACCTTGCGGCTTCCATCATCATTTTCGATAAGGCAAACACCGTTGATCGCTTCAGTGTGACCCCATTCCCGGTCCAAGAAGCTCCCTGTCTGGGCATCGTATAGTCGAATGGACTTGTCTGTGTTGGATGTTCCGAGGAGGAAGTCTTGGTCTTTGGGGGGCCATTGCCCAAAACAGAGCGAGTCAAGAACAGCCGACTCGCCTTTTGTCTCGTCTTGACATTTGAAGCAAGAGATCTTACGTCCCGTGTTGAGTTCATATTGGCAAATAGACCGATCTAGTAGAGAGACAAAGACAGTTCTTTGGCCCATGCCCAAAACCATTGAGCTAGGCGAGGCTCGGAGAGAAATTACTCTGGAAGGGATAGCGGCAACAGAATCGGGATCGCCCTCTTTTGTGATGATATCGTAAATTTGTAAAGTTCGGTCAAATGAACAGGTTAGCACCTTGTCTTCGGACGGGATCATAACCTGCACGACCTTCGCAGCGAATTCCAATGTCTGAAAATGCTCGATGGAACCACCTGCAGTCCGGTGGAAGAGCTGCGCAGTTCTGTCTCGTCCACAGGACGCCATGAGAAATTTGCCATCCCTGTCATAGACACTGACGGATCGGCAATCAGCTGTATGTGCCTTGATGTCTAAAACGGGTTCTTTTGTGGCGATGTCCGTCATTCGTAACACGCCCATTCTATCGGCGGAAATAAGAAGTTTACCATCATTCGTTGCCCGGGCGCAGGTAAGTTGATTAGCCGAGTCCAGTTCGTTTTCTGGTTCAGTCATTCCAATTGGTACATCAATGGAGGCTTGGACTTGACCTTCCAATGTCCAGAAGGAAACATTCCCAGAAACTGTCCATGTCAAAAACGAAGCGTTCAAATCATTTGGTCGCTCCAAGACCTGTATGCCTGTAACAGACTGTCCATGACCAGGGATAGGAATGCTGGCCATTGCCTTGGTATTCTTGCCAGGCACATGGCCTGAGCTCCAGATGTCGATCGACTGTTGCGAATCAATGGTAATAAGCTTGTGTGCCAGAAAACCTAGGGCAACTTGTCCTGTAGAGCAGAATGTAGCCTCTTTTATACACGCGGACGGTGGTTGAGCGTCCAAAACAGCTTCAACGTCAAGCACGGCGAAATGGCCATGTCTACCACCAACGTAGGCAATATTGTCCTTGACAGCAATAGTCGAGATGGAAAAGTCCAAACCAAGGACCTTCTGCAATTTCATCTGTCTGTCGTCCTCCGCCATGATACATACACCACCCGTTTCCGAGCAAATGATGAGGCTGGAGTTTTTAACGACAGCAGCGCAAGTAAAAGTATCCTCCAAGAGAGGTCCTAGCAGGATGTTACGCCCCGGTAGGGTTCTTTGAGAGGGTGGAGTGGAGGCCGGCTGTTCACTGAAGAACTTCTGCTTCGTAGGCGAAATAGTCGGGCCATCATCAGGTTTCCACATCTTGACATGGCGGACGCCAAATGTTATGAGAGAATTGCCCATCCATACCATGTCTTTCACATATGATGTGCATCGGTTTTGTTTGTAAAGCCTAGCCGCGCCTGTTCGAGGGTCGACCTTCCAAATATAGAGAAATCCATCGTTGGCGGCTCCTAGAGACGCAAGATATTGGGTGTCTGCAGACCACGCAACGCAATTGACCCCAAAAGCATGTTCGCTGATCGATATAAGAGGGCTGTCAGAAGAAGTATCATGTAAGCTAAAAACCAGAACTCGTGGGGAGTATCCAGTCTCGCCAACAGCTAAATATTTTCCATCGCGGCTCAACGCCAGGCATGTTGCAGCCTTGATCCGCTCGCGACTTGTCCAGGTATTGCTAGGAGACTCGTTCCAGTCCGACGAAGTATGTGGTGAGTTAGGGAACCGTGGGCCGACACGTCCCCGGCTGTCGTTTGCCTTTGGTGTTCCCGAGGGCGTCGTGGGTGTGTTTTGAAAGGTTGCTACGGAATAGAGTGGGACGGCGGTCGGTCGGGCTCGGTAGAAACGTTGAGTGTGATTATCGCCATTGACATCCACCACCACAACAGCACCCCCAGCTATGTATGCAAAGACAGACGGGAGAGTATCGAACCCTGTTGGAGAGGAACATGTTGTGCCAATGACACGCTGAAGGGAGAGCTTCGAGGCATCGTGTGTGCGACCACGCATAGGCGACCTAGAGGATCTAGAAGGGCGAGCCAGAAAGGGAGAGTTGGAAGGAGTGAGTTTTAAACGACCGTTGGAAGGTGTCGCAGCCATGTTTCCTCCATTGACACTTGATGATGGTATTTTGGTGGGTTTGTCGTCGAGAAGATTGTCTAGTGTGGATTTAGATGGTGTAAAGGTGAAGTATCAGAAGCGCAAGCAGCGAGGCTTGAAAGAGCGACGAGAACACCGAAATCGTTTCCGTTACGATAAAAGAACAACAGTAGAACTAAAGAATGAACAGCCAATTCCCATTGCCCACGAACAAAAGAGCAGCAGAAGCAAGATGATGTTTGCAAAAGTGGATGGCGGGCGGTGTAAGTCGGGAAGCTGCTGCGGGCCTGTGGGGGCTAATGGCAGCGAGATTCAGAAATCAAGAGATGGAAATATCTAAGGCTACGGATGAGGAGTCAGTTGCTATAGCGGAGAGGTCGGGATAGTGACCTCTTTGGAGCGAATTAGCCACTTACAATGACTGGCAAAGTTTGGTTAGTGAGCGACAAAGAAGATTGAAAATAGTAGCAACATTGGATCTGGGCTCCCAACGAAAGCGGTTGGTGAGGAGGAAAGGGAAGAGAAAAGAAGGTTCGCACCAGCTTGTGGGATGGAATGCTGATGACTCTCATTCAAACCAGCCCCAGGCCATTCCCTTCCCGTCAATATCATAGTCTAATCATACCTATCAAAGACCAAGTCCAAACTGCATGTCCTCGGTGGGCGCCTAAGCAGTTGTTCTGCTGGGTTGTTTACATGGACCCTTGTCTGTTCGTTGTCCAGGGGCCTTGTTGCTTTGATGAGAGCCAAGTCCCCGACGTTTATCTCACGGGCTGTTCTTTGGTATCGGCAGTGGCCTGAGCAAGCTGGTTCTTGGCGGCTTGATCCTTGCCGTCTAGCTCTCCCGTTAGTGGGTGTCACCTCACAATCACTTCAGGCCAGGACGGTGGTAAATATTGAACCCAGAGTCTTTGTTGGTGACAATGATGTTGAACCCCTGGATACGTTCCCAGCTCTTCTGTTTACGCGATAGTCGTGATTCCTCAGCTACTATGCAAACACCTTTTCCTTCAAATTGACAAGAAAAATCAGTTTGAGCCGCATGATGATCTCTCTCTCGCTCTATGTCTTCTCACAATACCCCATCTCGTTGTCGAGCCAGCAGCCGCTATTACCAACCAGCTGACACATTATCAATAACAACAACAACAGTACACATACAACAGAGAGCCACCTCTGTATCTTTGCGATAATAGACCAAAGAAGCAAATCCCACTAAAGAAATTTTCATCCCCGGAAGCAGCCTTACTTATTCGTCTATAGTGTTCACCCACCTGTCTAATCCCGGTCCTTTGCGAAATGAGGATATACCCAGCCCCATCCCGTTCTACCAGCCCTGTATCTTTAGTCTTGCCTTCAGCTATTCTGAGCTTGTGATGTTCATGCCAGTTAATTCTGATCTCTCTCACTTGTTCTTATCTTGGTTTAGAGTCCTAGCATTAGCCATGGGAAGCTAGTCAACTTATGAGCCCTAGCTCTTAAACGAGGGAATCCATCTGTACACAGTTCCGTTTTAACAACGACCTGAAGACTCGAACGCGTCGTCATCACAGTTGACTGTTGGTCTATTATTTGGCAACACAGCTTCAAGGCACACAAGCAACCTTGGGGACATCCATTTCGCAAGATCCCTGACGCCAATGGCTCAGGCTTACTAGAACAAATTAAATTCTGCAACTACCGTTGCTCCCGCTCTTTCTGATCTGTCATGCAAACCCCAATATTCTATTTGCAACAAGCTTCTTGCCTTATAAACCGAGCTGTTTCAGATCCCATAGTAGTAAATATCCTACACCCAGCACCAAATATATGGTTAGTCCAACTCTCATCATACAGCAAGGCCTTCTTCAGAAGCCTCGTCCCGCTCAAGCCGCTCTAGTCCTGTTCCAACTGCGCCGTAAACACGTAGAGGTACGGCGATCTCAAAACTCTCACATATTAGATTTTCCACTGCCACCAGGACCGTGCCCCCTTTTTCATCTTGTGAAATCTGCTCCAGTAATGGATGTGGTGCTCGTCTTTCGTGCTCAATAGGAGAATCGCTTCCCGTGGATGGCACCACAAACTCGATACGAATCTTCCATTCCAAGCTGACACCACTGGTAACGAACTCGGGAGTTGCAGTGATGGGAATTGTTGGCTTGAAGGTGACTCGTCGTGAGTACATCGTTGCTTCAGATGAAGACGAATAAACTTTCCGGGTCACTCGGTGGATGCTCGACTCTGATCTTATTGCCAACGACGGGTCTACTTTCTCTGATGTTTCCAATGTAGTGTGCACGGCGTAACACGGAATGTCAGCGTCTGTAAAGTCGATAGCCATTGTCACAACTTCCCCCAGTCGGTAGGCCGGCCTCGTGAGCATCACTACACCAACCCTTTGCCCATTACGTGCAATTTCGAACCGGTTCGGGCTCTGCTGTCCGCCAGAGGTCATATTGCTTCTCATGATTGCCATATGAATAGCATCGTGTGCGTTGCTGGCTTCCTCGAATGCCGATGGTCGCCTAGAGTTACCAGCGGCCGGAGAAAGAAGAATACTGCCACTCTCATCTCGCGGTCGATGGACCAGGTCTTCCACGTAAAGTAAAAAGTCATTCAGGGCAGGCTGTTGTCCTTTGGCTCCATTGCCGTTGGTTTTTGATCCCTTATCACTGCTTGAGGAACTTTTCACTTGGGCCTGATCCCGTAATAGGATGTAAGGGTTCATCAGGTCATGTCCCAATATCTCACCGTGGCTGTTAACACTTCCCAGTACGCGGAAAGGAACTTCAACAGACTTCACTTGCTGCTCCTTTGTTCCTCCAGCCCTCTGCGTGCCAATAACCAAGCTATATGTGATTTTGACGGCCTTTCCGCGATGGGACGGAGGAAGACCTTTGGGTAGTCGAAAAGAGTACTCGAAAACTCGACTCTCTCCTGGTGCAAGCTGCAGATCGACAAATAAAATGGACTGTGGTGTAGTCAAGAGAGGCACAGATTTCGAGTTCGCAACCCCTCGCATCTCCTTGATTGTGCTGAGCTCCCCTCCACCTAAGAAATCGCCCAGAGAGCTGCTGATGCGGCCCCATCCGAATCCCCCCAGAAGACCGCTGTCGCGCTTGGACTCGAGACCAACGACACCACCGCCTTGGCCAACTATAGCTTTCTTTTTGACTTGGTCAAATTGGCTGAGGCTGACAAGGGACCCGTCCAACGAGAAAGAGCCGTGTAATTGAGCATACCCCATCATCAAAGATTCAGGCGCTCTCGACTGCAGGGCCGGCATACCAAGGCTTCTCCTAAGTGGGCGTGCATGTCCACGATTAGTCGGCTGCTGTGTCACGTATTCCGATACCAAAGTTTCTGACGAGTTATTGCTGACAGAATAGAACTCTCCGCTACTCCGCGGTGTGCCTCCGAGGACGCCGCTGCTTGCTAGAATGCGGGCCGCGGGTGCAGGCTGCTCATTGATCGTCGGAACGCCGTCCTTGAGGCGCATTGACAGTCCGCTGGAATCGCCCACAGCGTTCCTAGGGCTGAGCATGTTTTCGTTTGTTGATCGTCTAGATAAACTTGGGCGTACTTCTCGAGCAGGCGAGGGAGCGGCAGGAAAGCGAAATTCCGGCATTGGGTTTTCCGGCATTTGCTGCGGCGATGATCTTCGTTGGCCGGCTGTAATAGGTGTGTGAGGAGTTGTTGGCGGTCGCGATATGCGACCGAATCGATCAGGTGGTGGATATGATGCGTGGAACAAAGGAGAGCTCGAGAGACGAGGAGAAAATGATGCTGAGAAGAATTAGCTCCCGGTTCAAATAGTACTGTGTAAGCGACGAACCGGAATGAGGCCCAGTTGGGAGCTGACCCTGCGCTCGAGGAATTATCTGTAGACTTGAGGCCCGCCCATGGCCTCGATGTGGTCTCTGAGGCCGTGACGGTAAATCATTTCGTTGTGTGTGGTCTTCCACGGTATTATTGGATCCTATCGAGACAATGGAAACAGAGCGCTTATGAGAGTGGCTTGAGCGACCATCACTCGAGCCTGCTGATGAAGGCCATTGGACTGAGCCAGTACGGCTATGTGATTGCGATGCAGGAACGCTTAAAGAAAGGGCAGAACGACGATGCCCTCTGCCGGAAGATGCTGACGGTGGTGGCGTTAATCCTTGGTTTAACTTGGGGCGGCCATGCAAAGGCGAGGCCAGTCGACTTCGTTCCGATTGTTGCGACTGTGGTTTTGGCTGGCCTGGTATTGGTGCCGCATTTTTAAAGGTAATCGTACATTTGACTTCCTCGCCGGCGAAGACAGTCTGGTCGTGCCAACGTATGAAGACACGGATATTGCTGGGAGCTTCAGGAGCCATTGCGGGTAAGGAGGCCGCTCAGCGACGAGCGCGTACGTGGGGGCGGCTATGAGACGGCAAATGCAGCATTTCTATACGTGCGCATGTTCGAGTTCGAAGCGGTGGAGGATCCAAGGACGTTGACAATACAATGTTGATGAAAAGTGAAGAGCTGGTCATCGAGGGAGGAGTTAAACTGCAACGTCATGGGGTATTCCGCGAAAGGAGATGGAGGAGGTTCGCGTTAGCGTCTTAGCAGCAAGCTATAGCAGCCAATCACGGCTTGGCCTCCAGGTACAAGCTTAGACTACGCCGAGTCTTGACCGTCAGAGCTCCACTGTCCAACCAAAAACGATAGCCCGGCACGACAATCAATGATTTAAGACAAATGCGTCTGAAGTTGCACAGGACAATAAGAGAGAGCGGATTATGTACTCGGTTTGAAAGATTATGAAAATGCCTAAAATTTCTTTCTGACATGACAAGACGGCTTATTTTTCATTTGTTGCCCTGCGCTGGTCATCCATGGGTAGATAGTTTAAGACCTCCATCTTTACGACAGGATACCAGAACAGTAAGGGTCCTTAATAGCATAAACGCTCGCACTTCGAGGCAGAGATTTATCACTGTAAGATCAATCATCTGTCAGGTCAACAGCCTCTTTCCCATCTTCCAGTCTCACAAACTTCCATGGTCGAGGCGTACGGGGGTTTCCCGATGCCTCCCGTTTGATCTGAGAAACCTCATCCTTGACCTGAATTAGGTTAGTAAAGTAAGCCCAAGAAGGTGACACCAGATGGCCTGGCTAGCCAGGTCTTAGATGTGAGCCATTGCTGAAGTTCGAATAGTTACCTTACCTGAGTGTCATGTAGTCTTTCCAGAGCAAGACGGCGAATGTCACTCTCGGAGAGGTGAGAAAGGGGATCTTCATCAAATCCAGTTGTAGCCGAGAGCTCAGGTGACGGAGTGCGTGGAATAATCATCTCATGTTGGAGCGCTTCTGCATTGAAAGTTAGAAAATGGTGTCGAAGAAGGAGATATATTCATCGGTGCAAAAGCATACGGTAGGATCGGTAACGAAAAAAGATTTCTCCCAGTAGGCGCATGTCCTCGATCTTTGATCTAACAGGACACGGTTTCCGGTCTGTTTCAGCCAGCCTTGTCACCTTCATTAGATCTTTTATCCGATAGGTAAGTATTCAATAACTTACAGGGTTGCATGGCTTATTGCTCTGCCTTTCAGTTCCTTCTCAGCCACCTCCACATCTCGTCCTCCGTGCCAAGTGAGAGGTTTCGGGCAACTTGACCCTTCGAACCACCCTGTGATAAGACGCAGACGGATTGTTCCCAAGGTTTCTGCTTGTTTGATATCATTGTTGAGGCGATCAGTACTGATGTGATCGGCTGATGCGTTGTTAGTGGAGATGGAATGATACCTACATAGTAGGCAGGCTTACAAGTTTTGGTAATAGGAGCAAAGACAAATTTTCTGGTAACCACTCTCTCATTCTCTGCTAAGAACTCAGCGCCTGAGATGGCGATGGTAGATGACATGCCAGGAGGAAAAGGTGTCCCTATGCAACGAGATTCCATCCATTGGCCGCCAATGAAGACCTCGACAATGAACCTGTCGTGGGAATGAGGGAGTCGGTACTTCCTAGAGACCGTGACTTCGACGGCAAGCTCAGCACCTGACTTGGATTCGATGTAGCAGTTTCTTGTAGGGATCTCGTTGCCTTCCTTGTCAAGGTTGATCACGGGTTCTTGATCATCAAGGGGGTCATATTCTGTCGCGAGCTCCCCGGCTACTCGAACACGTGCAGTGACAAGAGGAACGTCGTCTAATACTGCCATGTTGAAGTGAAACAAACAAAGATAAGAAGCCGGAATGTTGCACGGTGTAAACCTTTATGTGCTGAGTCGCGAAGAAGAGGATGTGAACATTAGGCGATCAGGCTGAGTGTGAGAAGGAAAGGCTCCTGCCTGGTATTACGAAGAGGAGCCAGCGCCTAGGTAAGGCTGCGCTGTGAATCAGTGCCAACCTACAAAGGTAAATTAAATGTTGGCACCCGACTGCAGCTGCCCGTGGCCACAGGCAATCAAATAGGTGCCTCACTCCCATGGCAAAAAGAGTTCCAGAAAGTCTTTCCACAACCAAAATATACTTTGGAAGAAAGGATTAACCAGCCGCATCACTTGGTGATCGATCTGAGCGGGTATTCTACATCAAAGCCAGGGTCATGACGCCCAAGAAGAAATAAAGCGTAGGCTATAGACCAGATAAAGATGGATACAGGGGCTTTTGTTCTCTCGCGTATTTTGCTCGCTTTATTTGATTGAGGCTATCTCGATAACTAGTGGTTTCTAATATTAGTATTAGGAAACCTAACTCATCTAGCATAGTGCTGCTAGTTACCTCAAGTACAGCAGCTGCTCGTGGACGGAGCTCAGGTCAGTCAGACCAGGTTTCTCACAGTATAAGAGCCAACGCATTGGGAACAGCTTGTTTTAAAGCATTCATTTTGTAAATCCTAAAGAAAGAGAGTAGCGAGGATCTCTCTGTTTTGAGTAATGACGGCTGTGATGCAGGAAATGAAGCAAGTGATGCACCGATTGCCAACAAGGGAATATAATCATTATTTTGACCCTCGAAACCAAGCGCATCTGGGAGAAAGAAAGAGTACGTAGACCAGGATTGTTAGGGCCAGCAACAGAGCTTAATGCTTTGATTCATATCTGGAGAATCTGGGGCATGCGGGGTCTTGCAACTCCCGAACACTACCGGCAACAGGCCGACTCATCAACCGTCCCAGCAACATCAGCCCATAGATTCAATGTATGAGATGTTGAGAGAAATACTAGTCTAGTCTAAGTCCCACTACCATTGGGCCGGGCGATAGGAGATGCCTGTCAAACCAAGCCCACGGCATGGTAGCCTATCATTCCTCCACATTCATCTGCCATTATGATTCCATGGTAAGCACAAGTCTGGGGTCAGATCTACCTGCAGACATCTAGCTTGACACATCTAATCCCACCCCAGGAAAAGAACGGAGCCGCCGCCAACCCAACAAGTCCCTGAAGTCGGGGATGAGGAGAAGACTGCGGCCTGCGGCCCCGTTTGTGGGGTAGTCGTACCTACGGTATGTACGGAGAAGACAAGTGATCTGGCGGGGTAAAAAGCAAGCATGAAGTCGCGGATCCGTCAATGCCGCAGGTTTGAAGATAGCGGATGGGCTTCATCAAGGTGTGTATCCCTAGGTTAGGGTCTCCAATATCGTCCTGTCATCACCAATCTCAGTAATTGCGGCTCTCGTTTGTGGGGAGCATATGATCTATCATGTCGCGTGCATCCGGACTGCCGTTGGACCAATTTTGCGGAGGCGATGAGCAGGGCTGAAAGGCTATGTAAGTTTGCAGCTCTCGAGAAAAGCTATCATATTGGAGGAATGTTGTTGATATGATGAATCGGGTCACCTTAAAGGTGGCTAGCCTCTCAGAAAGTGACATAGACACTCCTGAAGCGCAAGGCTACTGATCCAGAAGTGCTGGTGTATGGTGGGTGCCTGGGAAAGTCGCCATGAGCCGCAAACCATGAAGAACGAGGTGCATGTTTCCCATGTAGCCATGTTCAAAGTTGGCCGTAACGGGAAAAGGTTCAGAGCGCTTAGAATTCGAGCCTGGGGAGAGGTTGAATCGGAGGCGGGGTGGGTGTGTGGGGCCGTCCCCGCCTTTGCCGGCGAGACGGAGACGCAGCGGAGCCGCAATTGCTCATGACCACCAGCAAACCTGCGGGTCCGCGAGCCAAAAAGAACTGCACGAGGCTTTCCAACGTCTCGCCGGCCTTAGGGAACGTCACGGGGGGTGGTACATGGGGAGAAAAGCTAGACAGAATTGGGAATGTACACTCGGGGCTAGGATGAACGGCTGCCCCAGGAATTGGAGAGCCACTCATGACCTTGTCAAAACACAGAAGAACGAGGGTCAGCTCTTTGTTAGTGCGGGGTCCGTTTGATGCTCGCTCACCTTTACGCCGAGCCTTTCACAGGACCCTCCTTCGGTCTCCCAGCAACGAGCAGCGAGAGTCCATAGTTTTAAAAAAAGATTTAATGTATTCTGTGTTTTCTGTGGAGTTTGAGGAGGCTCGCACAAGATGCACCGAAGGGGTAGGTGAGGTCACAGAGGGGTTTTATTTAGGGAGGGGAACCACATTGAATGGCACTGTAGATGTGAAGATCTGAGCACGGCCCTCCAGCAAGAGACCAGGTAGTGCTAGTGTCAGTGCTGGCAACACAGCCATCGAGGAAACGAAGATTGGACATCAATAGACCTCGTGGATATCCAGATTCCGCAAGGTCAATGTGGGGTGTGGCCCCTGGAGTAGGTAATCGACATTAGGGTAGCCAGTATTATTAATGAACTGGCTAGGAGATTAAACATGTATGCCAGTATATGTTTAAACAAACAGCTTCTAACGTCTTACACGATGACGCAGCTCGCTTAGGCTGTGGAGGGAACGACTTTCTTGTGAACCCTTTTGAATGAGCAACAATTATAGAAGAATGCATAGAAGGCAAGTGTGTTTTTGATACCCAATGCAAGTGGCATTCGTATTGAAGAACAGTCGAATGATCTTCCCAAGAACTACGGAAATGGGTTTGTCATGTAACCAGCGCTTGGCCAACCAAGCTGAATCAACCGAGCTGAGGGATAATTGATACCCAGTACAACTCCGCGGCCTTGGATGGATCATGGACTGGAAGAATATGCAGAAAACGTACGTCCATCGGCAAGCGCTAATACATAGCAGGATTACCTTAAGTCCGAAACAGGTGTATTGCTGAATAGACGCAACCTGAGGCTGGGGTTGGCAAGGATCCGAAGTGCGGTTCGATGTATATTCCCGCTGAGTTTGCAATAAAGTTTATCTTGATTATTATGTAGTTTGTCCAGTAAGACGAATTATGGGTTGTTTTAGCAGTAGTCTTTTCACTGCGTACGGCATTATTAGCAAATCACACCGAATGGTTAGTTAGTTGTCGCCCAACGATGAAACCGTCCAAGCTCTTTGAGATTGATGTGCGGATCAAGTCTGAGGTCCCCAGTGAGAGACCCTGTCTTATTGCGGCACATTACCACCTTTCAACTGTAATTGCGTGTAATTATACCTGGTGTCGGCTCCGGGGGAGGTTGTGCATGCATCATTGATAACCCAGGTTGATTTGTCAGTGTTCTCAACGGTTTTGAGAGACGCCCAGTTCAGAGCCATGAAGCTTTATGCAGTGGTTTTGAGGCTTTTCATGTCATCCAGTGGCAGCACGAGCCATCGCCCTGCCTCGTGAATAAAGCTATGGCATACTTTTAGACATCCTTATCTGCTATACCGAGCTTTGACAATTCTGTTCACTTCGAATTTCGTGTGCTTAAGCTTGTCCTCTTTGGCGCAGATCCCCTCCTCGAAGGCCCATAAAGGCCCCTGCAACCCCACCATTGGCCACTGGTGGCTCGGATGTGGGGAGATAGCTTGGAGCATGTGGTGGCGGCATCCATGTCTGGACCTTGTTTCTGCCGGCTGTTGTGATTTGCAGAAACCGTCAGATCCATCCACTTTGGCGGGGAGTCCACAGAGCTGTGGAAGCAAAAGGGTTACAGGCCATGACAGAACCAGTAGCAAGATCCGATGAAGCAGTTGGTGGTAGTCTATCAAGGGACAGTTCATCGGTCCAGTGATCAAAGGCGCTGGGCACGTTGAAGTACTGTAGTACATATATACTGTAACGTTTGCTGACATTACATATGACTGCTCCTTTCTAGGTATGTAGCAATGCTTGAATATCCCTACTCTACCCCGCGGTTCAGTCAAATCGTTGCCTGACATGAATGTGATGTGGTCTGGGTTTGCTTGGTACCGGCTTAGAGGAGAGCTCTGCCCTTGAGCCGTTCCGAAACCACTTCGGAGCAAGTCCTGTCCTTTCGGGTTTTGCTGTAATGTGATTGGGCTAATGCTGCAGTCGATGTTAACAGGACAACTTACGTGACGTTTCGACTACTAACCATGCTAACCATCTCCTGTCCACCACCGCCACGACAATGCTCCGCAAAGCTATGGGGTGCCGCCCGTCCGCTGGGGGTCTCAGTGTGAGCGGTAACCAGTGCAATCCATAGCATTTCCTTTTTCAGGTAGCAAGAAATAGTACGTACCAGGTCATCCATGTTCATCCAGGTGTGAGAGGCGAGGCTGTTGCGGGGAAAGTTGGCGTCACTCGAACTTCACCCCTCCTCCACTCCACCGAGGTTCACATACGGCACATCGCACCCCGATGGACGCCCCCTCTTAGTCCCCTACTTCCATTCTTCCACAGAAAAACCCCGCGTCATTCTCAAGAATAAATACTCCCTTCCCGTCGTCAACATTTCCAGTCTCCTTTCCAGATCATCTCATCATCTCCTCTTCACTCTTCTCTTCTATCGACATCCTCATTTGATACCCAGTACCCTCCCTCTCCTCTACAACATCTCATATATCATACACAATGGCTCCCCTCACTGTTGAGCTGTCCACCCCTGTTACTGGTACCTACCAGCAGCCCATCGGCCTGTAAGTGATCATGGTATCGAACTCTGTTGACTCCAAAACTAATACGATTTAGCTTCATCGACGGCAAGTGGACCGAGGGTGTCGACAAGCAGAAGTTCGAGGTCATCAACCCCTCCACCGAGGAGGTCATCACCTCCGTCTGTGAAGGTACTGAGAAGGATATCGACTTGGCTGTTACTGCTGCCCGCAAGGCTTTCGAGGGTGAATGGAAGAACACCTCACCTCAAGCTCGAGGCAACTACCTTCTCAAGCTTGCCGACCTTGCTGAGAAGAACCTCGATCTCCTTGCTGCTGTTGAGTCTCTCGACAACGGAAAGTCCATCACCAACGCCCGTGGTGATGTCGGCGCCGTTGTTGGCTGCCTGCGATACTATGGTGGCTGGGCCGACAAGATCGAGGGAAAGACAATTGATATTGCCCCCGACATGTTCCACTACACCCGATCTGAGCCCGTAAGATACCCCTGATTCGAATTGCATTGGTTCCCTGGTACTAACACATATCTCAGATTGGTGTCTGCGGTCAGATTATCCCCTGGAACTTCCCTCTCCTCATGCTGGCATGGAAGATTGGCCCTGCCCTGGCCACTGGTAACACTGTTGTCATGAAGACTGCTGAGCAGACTCCTCTCTCTGCCTTGGTCTTCACTCAGTTCATTGAGCAGGCTGGTTTCCCTGCTGGTGTTTTCAACCTTGTTTCTGGCTTCGGCAAGACTGCCGGTGCTGCTCTCTCTGCCCACATGGATGTCGACAAGATCGCGTTCACTGGTTCCACCGTCATTGGCCGACAGATCATGAAGTCTGCTGCTTCTTCTAACCTCAAGAAGGTCACCCTTGAGCTTGGTGGCAAGTCTCCCAACATCGTTTTTGACGATGCTGATATTGAGGAGGCCATCAACTGGGTCAACTTCGGTATCTACTACAACCATGGCCAGTGCTGCTGTGCTGGTACCCGTATCTTTGTCCAAGAAGGCATCTACGACAAGTTCCTCGCTGCCTTCAAGAAGCGAGCCGAGGAGAACAAAGTCGGTGACCCTTTCAACGAGGAGACCTTCCAGGGCCCCCAGGTCTCTCAGCTTCAGTACGACCGCATTATGGGTTACATCAAGGCTGGTAAGGACGAGGGTGCTACCGTTGAGACCGGTGGTGAGCGCCTCGGCACCAAGGGTTACTTCATCAAGCCCACTATCTTCTCCAACGTTCGTCCCGACATGAAGATCATGCAGGAGGAGATCTTTGGCCCTGTCTGCGCCATTTCCAAGTTCAAGGACGAGAAGGAGGTCATCGATCTTGCCCACGACACCGCCTACGGTCTCGCTGCCGCCGTCCACACCAAGAACCTCAACACAGCTCTCCGAGTTTCCAACGCATTGAAGGCCGGTACCGTCTGGGTGAACTGCTACAATATGCTTCACCACCAATTGCCTTTTGGTGGCTACAAGGAGTCTGGAATTGGTCGGGAATTGGGCGAGGCTGCATTGGCCAACTACACACAGAACAAGTCGGTTGCCATTAAGCTGTACTAAGCAAAGCGGACTGGGCATTTACGGAGGAAATATGGGCGGCGTTGTAACTGCGTGATCAATTTGTACATGATTCAATATTTAGTTTTACGGCTTTGACGAAGAAATGCCAAAAATTGACAAATCGTTCTCATCCTATGGTGTGTGGAGTTGGTGTTTTGAGTTGTGCATATACCCAAACATATTCCACTGAGCATTCCTTCCTTTGGTCCTAGAATGGTGTAAAAGGTAACAAGATTACAGAAAAAGAGTGGAAGCTTTGGTTGAATGCCGCAATTTCATCCTCCTGTTTTGTCCAAGGGGCTGGGGATAGTTACCAGCGTTTTCTATACTCTCTAGGTATATTGGTCAAAGAGTTATGTAAACTTATGAAGATATTACTCATGACTTTAGGAACACCACTCTTGGACTCAGGCTGAAATTATCCCATTGTTTCGTTGGGTTACGGATTGTTGTGAATATTGGTCGGCTACAGTTATCCCGAAGCTGTCGTCGGGGCAATACCCACCGAGGTTGGAGTCATAACTTAGTACAGTATCTAGACTGCAAGGGCCATTAATCTTCACAGAATCGGACCATGATCTTGCATCTTGAAGACGACAAGTCAGATCGCTGCTTAATGGTGACTCAGTAACAGCCACCCAACTTTCCTTGGAAAACTCTCGTGAATATCATGGGTCAAATTGTTGAATTAATACTGTATTAAAGAGACAATTTCTGTTAAAGGATAAAGAACAACCACTGCTGCTACTTCCTGGTAAACCAGTCCTTGAGAAGCAAAAAAATATCAGACGTTGGTAAAAGGTGTTAAAATAAACTTAGCAAAAGATATCCTAAGTTTATCCTAAACTTATCCTAAACTTATGCCAAGTTACCTAAGTCTTTTCATGATTTAGGATCGAGGTCCTAAGTTTTTTTTTTTTCCTTCCCTAGCCAGTCGCCCCTTTTAGTTTGTTAAGGTATTGCCCATCTAATGAGCAGTGATGCCTCTGTATCGACATCGAAATCATTACCCGACATGTCACAACTGTCTCATCCCTCCCCTTCCATCATCATCACAGGTTCACCATTACCTCCCATCAACAGCAGGTTGGTCGGTTCCCCACTCAACACCAGCATTGCCACCATCATCACCACCGTCCCAACTGCTTCCACCATTGTCACCGCCATTGCCATCGTTGCCATTGTTCCAATCGCTTCCACCATTTTCGCCACCATTGCCATCATTGGACTGGTCATGCTGGCTTTGTTGTCTGTCGAAAGTCTGGTTCCGGAATGCGTTGATCGACGGAGCATGGAGACATTGAATAAGGTCCACTACATCCTGTTCCACGGAGGATAGTTCCTTAGTGACGGTGCGTTTGTAGTTTTTGGCTATCGGTATAACACCCCCGGCTGACGACGCCTTGGGCTCTTCTTGTTGATGCGGCAGAGCGCGGTGGCATGAGGACCCTGACAAGTCTGGCAAGCAATATGCTTATCTGGACAGTCTCTTGCAATGTGGTCAAGCACGCCGCATCTGATGCAACGCAGTCTAAGTCAGGTAAGGCTCTTTCCGTCACCCTGTTCACTGCAAAACTAACGAGTAGTAAAGGAAAAGATCATATTTTCACTAATCGGTCACCCATATTACCCTCAGGGTGACGGGAAGCAGGGGATGACGGAAAGACCCTTGCCTGACTTATCACATTGTCCGCGGGTGTGTCCATACTCCAAACAATTGGTGCATTGGCATTGTGGACAGTCTCGTCTCATGTGACCCGTTCCACCAAAATCTCTGCAAGTAAACTTGGGGTAATCCTGCCAAGTGTGACTCTCTTCAAGGTTGAGTTGTGCATTGCATTGGAACCCAGCATGCCCTTGTCCACCACACTTGAAACATGACCATTTGCTATCAGCCTTGGTGCAATCAAAGGTGAAATGTTCCTTGGTACATTGTGCACATCTAAGTTCGGATGGGCATTTTGTTTGCACTATGACCTTGACGATGACAGTTTTGGCAACTCCGCGACCGACAGTTGTCCGATGTATGGCCAGGAGAAGTGGCCGCATCTCGTATAGATGCGTCATCGGAGTCGAGGGCGCCTGCAACTGAAACAAGACTCGCTGGACGAAAATTCAGATATTTTCGACGCAGTGTCGGCTACCATGTGCGCGAATGTTCGGTGTACGATTTGGTGGTTGGTGATCGCAATAGTGTCGATGGAAAGCCGACGACGGATATCTCTAACGCAAGAGATTGAGGAACAGAAAACAGGAAAGGAATAGAAAAGGAGAAAGGCAAAAGAGGAAGCGAATTAATATAGTAGGTACAATAATACATGTCTAAAGGCCGTAAAATAAATGGTGGCATCTAAGGTATATAAGTTGCTCAACAGTGACTAACAGTGATTGACAATAGTTTACCTATTAAACAGACATATCTCTTTAAACACTACCTTTCTTATTAACGCATCTCCACTTACCTACCTAGGTACTTTCTTCATCACATTGAAGATATCATTGCCGCTGGATAAACTCTACGGCGCATCTCTGCTCTGCCCTGTGAGTTCATTGCTCGGGCTTCGCTGAAACTCGATCGACGTGTCGTTCAAAGCATACCTCCCTGGCTTCAGGAGAGTCGAGAGGTCTTCGCTTTGTCTCAGGTTTCAAATGATAATATTCCGTGGAAGGTGAATACCGTTGAGGGGGATACTATTCCAAGTATCGAGCAATTTCTGAGTCCTGTATCAAGTGGGCTAAGCCTGAGCATCCGGAGGCTGCTAAACAGGAGTACAATAAGCAGGAGAACAATGGCCAGACGATCCTATACACTCAATTATTCGTGCTCATATGCACGGCTATCATATTGTTCGCGAACGTAAACATGACAAGACAACGAGGGCAGCCAAGGGAGTCATGAATCAATTTTCAGAATTCGCTAATTGTTAATCTCCCCTTCTGAACCCCTTCTCAGCTGCTCTCCTCCTAACTTCTCTCATCCTAAAATTCTTCCCTTCTTAGCTTCTCCCCTCCTCAAACCTCTTCCCTTCCCAACCTCCACTATCCTCAAAACCTATCTTTTTTATTTAACTCTCGAACTTATCAGCCCCCGCCCCCTCCACTTCATTGCATCTCCGCTTTTGAAACCAGCAACACACAGCTGTTGCCAGTCTCTGAAATCGGAGCAAGGCAGGGGGAGGCAAGAAGAGTTAGGTTCTTGATTCTAAGGGATAAAAGGATTTAGGTAATTTAGCCTAAACTTAGGTTACTCCTTCCTAAGTTTGGCATATCTCTCTAGAGTCTTCTGATTTCTCGCTCCCTGAGGCAAGGATCAACTTTGACTTTTCAAAACCGATCACTATCATATATCACAAGCGACTATCATATAAACGTTCGCATCATGACTAACTATTAGCGAACACACCCAGAATTTGAACCAGTCTAGAATTGCAATGATTCTGCTGCTGATTATTGTGCCCGCCTCATAAAGGAAGACGGCTATTTCTATTGCGAAGATCCCCATGATTCCGGTACAGGAGGTTGGGATCCCGACGAGGGCTTCCTTTACCCAGAGCTTTACTCATCTTTGACTACCACCATCGACAAATATCCTTTCGAAGCTTTTCCCAATGGATCTCCGGAAACACGGCCCAGAAACCGAGGACCCAGCTATCAATCGACTTTGGCGATCTCACAACAACGGAAAACATGTTGTACTTTTAATCCCTCTAAGACAGTGATGCCGGGCTCAATATCAAAGGTACATAAGAAGTGACGGATGATGTCCTATTCAGACGTTGCCTGGTCCATGCAGCCAAGAGTAACGGCACCTTCCCTCCCTGGTTCCCCGAAGATCCCAAAATCCAATACTATTTCGATGCTGCTAAACGATCGGTCACCATTGATTGTTCAGAGGACAAGAGCCCTGAAGACCCCCCGGGTGTAATGGAAAGGGTCAAGATTGAAACAGTCGACCCTGCTAAGCTGGGACTTGCCAGAACCAAATTCAAGAGCGACCGATACGCAATAGAGATGATAGATGATATCGAACTAAAATTCATCATTCAGCAACATACTGATGGTCATATTCCTTCTGAGCTGATCACAGAGGAGAAAGAACCTGGTCCAGCCTCCAAAAAGAACTGATCTAGTCCAGTCGCCGTCGGTGCGAACGCGGATAGCTCTGATGACAAGTCCTCCTGCAGCCAGTACGTAGTCAAAAAGTTTGCTAAGTTTAGATAAATTTTATCCTAAGTTCTCCTAAGGTATCCTAAAGTGTCCTAAAGTATCATAAGCTATCTAGTATTATACTAAACTCTCCTAAACTCTTCTAAAAGTCCTTGTAACTTAGGATCGAGGTCTTTATGTTGGAAGAACGTGCAGGTGAACAGTTGTAAGCTTTGACAATAAGGTCAGATTTGGCATTGCTGGTTTTGTCACTTGCAACAATATAGTTTTAGTGAAATGACTTGTTCCAGTGACTCGACATGCTTTTGAAATTTCTGAAGCTTATTTTGGGTATCTTGATGCTTTACGGTTGCTTCTGAGTATTGACTGAATCAGCTATTCTCATATATGAAAGCTACTGACTGGTCTCTGTAGAGCATCGGTAGTTGACACTTTACCTCCTGATACTTCCATGTATTTTAAATGATAGCTGCTCACAGTCGAGTCTTTTCCGTTCATCATTAGTCGAATAGATCCAGTCCTTTAAGCCATGGGAAACCAACTGTGGTTTCAACTTTTCGCCCAATATGTCTGCTCGCCACCGTGAGTCTTTGTTCTATCGGCTGCGGGAATGCGCCGCGAGGTAGGCCCAGGTAGGCTACTATCTTGACGTTGACGGGACCAAGTTCCATTGTGCGATGTGCTCGAAAGAATCCTGGTTCTCGAGTGAGGAGACACATTTGCTTCAGTTGTGGGAGTTGAAGCAGTACATCTTACGTGGTCGATTTCATCACAATCTGCACATTGTCATAGTGTAGTTTTCGAATCAGGTCGATGTATTGTTGGCCTCGATATGAGCATCTAGCCCTTCTTCCTTCCGTGAGGCAGAATGCAAAGTACCGCAAGTGTGGCAGTCCCTTCTTGATGCTAGTTGAAATTCTCTTGATTGAAGCTTCCTGTAAAAATGATAAGTGAGCAAAATTACCAGACATGGAGGACGGGTACCACAACTTACAAGGTTATACACACCATCCTCTTCGCAATCATGCGTCTGATACGGAACATGCAATCCAGTGAACACCAATTGTTGGAGAAATACAAACCCATTACCGGCAAGCGATCCAATTTCATGTTCAGGCATCCGTGTATTCACATGAAAACATTTGGTTCGCTGTCCAACATAAAGACCCAGAATGTTTTTGTGATACTGAAGTGTTTTGGCATATAGCGTGAGATAGTAGAGAGAGTCTACGCCAAGATAACGTACTCCGTCATTTCCACACCTGTTCAAAAGGGCTCCCATAAGAAATTTCATGTCTACGCCCGGATCTCCCTGTGGCGTTACCAACCGAATGTCTCGAAGTCGGGAGGGACGATGTCCACCCAAGCGTTTAATCGTCTGGGCCAGCTCATAAATTTCGTAAGGGGTCTCAAAACCTTCCGATTGCCTAAAGTTAAGATCAGTGTTTAAAAGCGAGAGCTGTGTTACGGCTTCTGCGATCTTGATCATACAACGATGGTCGAAAAGTTCGTGTCGCCAATCTTGAAAGGTTCGAACATCTTTTGAACGGCCGAACCGTTGACAACTATCTCAAGGTGGCTTAAATTATCAGTTGATTACTTTCATGTTCATATTCTATTGATGTAATACGTGCTTACCGAATAACCTGGTCAGCTGCAAATTCACCTTGCAAGTTCCGCACCATGGTAACTTGCAATCTTTTGGAAGGTGTCCTGTCTGCTTGCATTTGAAACATTCCTGGTCATTCACGTCTGCGGGTTCGTTTGCGTTTGCTCGTTCAAGGTTGAGTCGTGCATTGCATTGGAACCCAGCAAGCCCTTGTCCTCCACACTTGAAACATGACTGTTTGTTGTCATTATTGGTATAGGTAAAGTGTAAGTCGGTGCATTGTGCGCATACGGTCAGATGGGCACTCGTTCGCACTATGGCCTTGAGAGAAGCAGTTTCGACAAATCCGCGATTCACTGTTGTCGGATATATCGTCTGTCTGTTGACAAACCGGAATGGCGCAGCTGAGACTAGGGTCATCGGCCAATTCTTTGTTGCAGTCCGATGCCTTGTGATCAAGACTGTTGTATTTGTGACAACACCATTGGCGGACGATTAGGCCATTCTTGTTGTGCCACCTGTAGATGCGATACAGTTCGAGTTCTCGCTTCTCAGTGTCGTCTTGGACCTCCCACCTAATAAATGAGCCCCTGTTCAAGAGGCAGATGGTGTAAACACGGGCGTGAGAGAGCGCAAGGGCTGTCCGATAGTTCTCTGCTGTAGCCCGATGTTGGAAACAAGGGTGTAATCGATGAATACCACATCTTCCTCGTCGCCTTGCGCAGCACCAATAGTAGATGTCTTGATCTGGTGTCGTTCCTCTGACGAAATGGCTTAGACCCCGGGGGGGGGGCCAAGAAATTGTAGTATATACCTTACTTGTATTGTAAGTAGTAAAAAGACTTAGGTAAATTTAGTATAATTTAGTATAGTTTAGTGTAATTTAGTGTATTTTAGGGGAGCTTTAGGATAATTTAGAGGAGCTTTAGACATGGGACTTCTTCTCCAAGACTTGTAGCCCGCCATAGTATAGAAACCTGAGATATGTCATAAAGATAGTTTATATCATTGCGCGACCACTCTTATAGTTTTCAAGGTGGAACTACCCTACTGGCTTATGTAACCCATTCAACGTCCTTCACACTATGGCATTCCTTGATCCATTGAATGCTTGGGCAAATGAAAACTTGTATGTCAGTTGAACACTTGTTCATTGGTTTTTTTTGTTGTTGAGTTTTCCTAACATGGATGATTGCATACTGTTTGGGCGTTTGCCAAAAATCAAATGCTTAAACAATGACCAGATTTGGCATTGAATAAAGCGACTGCTGGCTTAGTAGGCCTGTCTACATCTACGCAGGTATAGACGTTTGCAGTTATTTGCTTTTTGCATTGCTACCTGATATGCACATAGCCTATCTATCTACTAAGGCAGCAATGACAAACTAATGATGTTTATGGAGGCAATCGTCTCAGAAGGACTATTACATCTCTCTTCTAGGAAAGGCTTAATCCTATCAAACCTCCGTTTCTTTTATATCATAGACATGTGGAAAACCGGCAATGTTTGTACGACTACTTCTGAGATGATGTTGACCGCCTCGATTTGAAATGAATTCAGACCACGCCAGCACAAACGATTAGGTTGATTCGGTATCGGTATCAAAATCATCATCGGAATCTCCAGAGTTCGGAAGCAGACATTGGCATATAATCGTCGTCAGGGGCTGGATTACGGACTGGAATCTCTTCCCTTGTCTTCCCCATACTGGAAATCTCATATTCTAGCCACCGCCCTTGTTGCCTCTTGAAATATGGTCCATAGTATTTAGATAATATCTACCAGCGCCTGCTGGCACTTGCTGGCACTCGCTGACACTGGTGATGCTTGCTTTATTGAATCACGCCTCACTTAACTACCTCACTTTCTCTCCTTCTCTCTTTCACTCCTTCACTCCTTCACT
>JAADJF010000059.1:161503-307662 GCA_012932015.1 Fusarium acutatum
TGCCTCGGCGGATCAGCCCGCTTCCGATAAAACGGGACGGTCAAGGTTCGCCTACTATGGTCATCGCCATCAACCTGAACAATACGTAAGTTCGTCCCTCCTCCTACGACTTCCGCGGCTCATCCAACCGACTCAGTTCTTCTGGAGTTGCATGGGCTGTAGGCAACAGCGAGCCCAAATTCGTCACTGGATGGGAAACGCGCAGTGGTAATCCGTCCACTGAAGTGAATGTGCCCTCAGCGCTATATTACGGAGGGTCCAATAACTACGACAACCCGGAATGGGGCTTCAAAGTCCCCCATGATCCAGCAGTTCTTACCTGGCGGCGTGTACAAAGGGCAGGGACGTAATCAACACAAGCTTATGACTTGCGCTTGCTAAGGATTCCTCATTGAAGAGCAATTCAAGCATCTCATCGTTGCGACAAGGATCTCCCAGATGATATCCGGGTATCTCCTCAGTTGGCCAACGCCAAACGGATTATGAACAAGCTCCATAAGAAACCATTTTAGATCGTTGGAGACTACCTGAAAACCCTATGGCAGCACTCGTGGAACCACATTTCTCAATCTGAGGAACTGGGACCGAATCTCAGAATGAACGTCATCATTTGCATGCTGTCACTTGCGAATTGGCCATCTTACACCCGAGTTGAAATCACCAAAGCAATAGCATATGCTGGTCTCCCGAATCAATTCCCCCGTGGCAGATTTGACGTAGCACGGATATTTCAATGGCAGCTTTCGCTGTCATTAATGACCCTGCAGAGCGCCGTGACCTCCAGGTAAGCACAATGTGTCATTTCCAGTTTCCGCTTGTAGCTGATCGTATACAGAATGGTGATATGCTTGCGATGCTGGCGGTGGTACCGTGGTATGTTCTCTCATTCCCTCCTATTGAAAAGTTTCTGACAATTTTCTAAGATGTCGCCTCGTACTCTGTTTTCTCTCGTGTCCCATTAATGGCAACATAACACACCTAAGCTCAAGGCAAGTTGCATTTGCATCTGTCTCATATCAGGACTAAAGTTGTCACTGCAGCCAAAAATTGTGATGCCTCTTTTCTGCTGTCTACATAGACTTCATTCCCAAGGTCATCAGAGAGATGATCAAGGGGTATTGGTTGTTGATTAATGTACCTAACACAATTATCAATAAATGAGAATAGTGGTCACACATGGTAGTTACGAATGGCATGTATACTTGAACAGATTGCAAAATTACAATGACCCCAGTAGACAAATGTTGGTGCGGAGGGTATGTCACTTCAAATTAAGCAGGTTTTATCCCTAAAGTGCAAGGTAGAATAGGATAAGAAGTTATGGATCTGAATAATAACTATAACTTTTGATAAGTATGTATATCGCATAGCTTCTTCTTGAGGGTATTAAGGAACTTCCTTTTGCTGCTTGACCCGGTTAATGTGAACTCGGTATACGATAACTACACCGTCGAGACTAAGGTGGTGCTCAGCAAGTCCATGGTGTCGAAGGCCTAGAAGAAGACTGAGTCGCACGGTCGAGGAGACTGGCTGCTACGAGTTCTGAAGAGAGCCGTACCACAGGGTCGTGAAGGGGAGGAGATCTATGTGGCCAGGAAGGATATCATGAACTGAGCGGTGTCGTTGATCCAGCCCCTCTTGTTGGTTGAAAGCCTGCGTTCTCGAATTCCCCTTCCCGTTGTTGAGCATAAAGATCGTGGCGTAGACCGCCATCTTGACGGCTGGGTACCTCGCTGATATCGTTGTGGTTTTCGGCAAGTCCGTATACGGGGCTTTGTTGCAGTCGCAGAACCTAGACAATACGGAGTACTTGGAGCAGACGGTAACGTTTACCAGGTCTGGCGACCATGAGAACTTCGATGCGTACACGTTTAACTTCTGCATCGCCATCAGAAGTGACTCGGTCTTTGACACCCTTGGGGTCCCGCCCTGGTACCTAAGGTAGCAGTCCCCCCACCCCAAATTCACGCGCCGCTTATTAGTACCTTATTATCTTTCAGCTGGAAGCCCAAGCTTGACGCGTAAAAATGCAGCGGGCCTACACAAACGTCATAGTTCGGCAGTCGTTGCTTTTACCTTCTTTACCTTGCCTTGGCTGGCATCTTAAAGCTTCCAGCAATATCCTCCGAGATTTTCAACTTAATTTCCCTCAGAAGAGATGTCAGGTTGGTCTTGGTCGCCTAGACAGGCCATGCTACAAATGCGCCAGCCAGAGATGAATGGCCAGCGTCCTACTATTCCGCCACAGAGCCTACCAAGCATGCCAGCTCTCAACCTACCTCATCCACCTGCTCCAAAACCAACCTTACCTGTCTATAACCATCAGCCTGTCTATAACAAGCCTGGTCCTCTACCTGTTTCCAACAACCCTGCGCCTCCTCCTGTTCCTGTTCCTGGTCTCATCCCCAATAACTCAGCTTCTCCTGCCTACTACAACCCACCACCACCATTTGTTCCGCACACATCCGGGGCTCAAGCACCAGGCGGTCCACCTTCACTTGTGAATACCTCACCTATGGCAAGAGGAATGCCTTCCGGAGCACCGCCAATCGCGGCTCCAGCCCCAGCTACGACAACCACCAGCTCTAGGAAGCGCAAGTCTGATGTTGGTCCCGACAACACAAAAGAGGGTCTGTTTCCAGACAATGTGCCGGACATAGACAGCGAAGATGAACGTCTAGCTCTTCACGACTCAGACACTTGCAATGCCATTCGTCGTAAGATTCGTAACTGGATCGATTCAGGCGCTCAAAAAGTTGGCGAGTTTCAGAAAACCATTGGAGTCAGTGGCAAATCCTACAATAGCTTTATGAACCGAGCTGGCACATGGGATGGCGAGAACACCGATACGTACATCAAAGCCCATCTCTTCTTCAAAAAGCGCGAGCTTCAGGGGCTCCCCCTCAAGGCCAACAAACCTAAGAAAGCAAAGACAGCCGCTTCGACCAAGGCCCTTGAAGAAATTCTTGATGTGAGCAATGTTGACCCCCTTCCTGGTGAGGCAGATGGAACAGTTCCCATTTACGACACCTGCGACGAGATCCGAAAGAAGATTCGACCTATGTTAGCCAAGGAGGGAATGACTCAAGCCGCTTTCATCCGCGCTCTCAATAAGAACCTCCCCGAAGGAAAAAGCGTATCCCCGGCCAATATGCGGTACTTCATGGGCCGAAAGGGAGTTCGTGATGGCAACACCAACATCACCTTCTATGCGGCTTACGCTTTCTTCGAAAAGAAGCGTATTCAGGCTGGCAAACCCAAGACACAATTCCGCCAAAAGATGGAGAAGGCATGGGGCAACAAAGGTTTTGATATTGAGCATGGGGCCAACCAACAGTACACTTGTTCTGCTGGTGAAGAGCCGGTAGTGGATGAGTTTGGCAAAATTGACTTTGTTGTGACAGGACGACGGAGGTGAGAAAGACGCACGTGCTTGCGAAAAGAAGAGGAGAAAACCTAAGAAGGGGAAAGTTTTCAAGCCTGTTGATGTTGTCTGATACCATAGCATTTGAGCTGATTTGGGTGTGTTATCTACATAAACAGAAGTCTGAATAGGAAGGAGAATAGCAAAAGGGCGAGTCTGAGGGGTCTGGTTCTAATCTATATCCAGCAAAGGAAAAGTATTGTCGCCCATGGCCTCCTCGATTCTCTTCATAATTGCCAGTACCTTCTCCTCTTCTAACCGGCGGCCAATTACTTGAACACCTACGGGTAATCCATGCATAGCATTCGCATCATACAGTTTGTATGCGCCCTGTGCGATGCCGTTGAGACCATTGAAGCTAAAGTCTTCTGGCAGTTGATCCCGCGTCCTGTCGACATGTGTCACAGGCAAGACGCCAGCGGTATAGTCGAGCTATCCCAGATCAGCTTCGTCATGTTAGTTTCCGCTGTCGATAAACGTACCAGGTTGAACATGAAGGTGTAGCCACAGCTGCTACATGCATCATACATGCCCCTATGGGGAACAGCTGGAGTAGCATTGGGAGGGGTGATCAAGCAGTCAATACCGGAGTTATCCCACCACTCAAACCATTTCCTCTTGTAAAGCTCGCGCTTGGCATTGAGTTGCCAGATCTCGTATCCGGATTGAGGGTGCCAGTTCCGCAAGAGTCCAGCCCATATGACGTCTCCTCGAACATACTTGACCCAAAGGTAATGCAAGTACTTCACCGGTCGAGGAAGGCTGAAATAGAAGCTCATTTGGGCAGCACCTCGATCGTTCCGCTCTCCCCAACGAAAGAATGATTTGACAGTTTTGAGGCCGTCGCTGCAGAGAAGGATTGAGGCTAGGCATAGAGCTTCATAAGGAGAAGGAGGATCAACCTCCACGATCTCGTGGCCTGCGTTTCGTAGAGCAGATTCGGTCATCTCCAATGCTCTTCGGCAAGCGGGACTGGGATCCACGACGCCATCTGTTCGAAGGATTCCGACTCGTAAGTTCCTCTTCTCGGAGAACTCTTTCTCGATATCGGTTCTCCAAGGTAATGGGTGACAAGAATAGTCATAAGTCCAAGGTTTCATCTGGATGATCGATCGAGTGAAATAGGTCAGGTCGTTGAGCGTACGCGCCATGGGACTGTACACTGCAGGAACACCATCCTGCCCTGGCATGCTTGTTACCACTCCTGTCTTAAGCCATCTTCCAGTTGAGCATTTAAGTGCATAGCAGCCAGAGAAGTGAGCTGGGCAGCGAACACTTCCAGCAACATCACTTCCAATTCCGATTCGGCCTCCCAATGCAAGCAAGGCACCTTCACCTCCTGTTGAACCACCGGCAGTGTAGCTTTTGCTGTATGGATTCGATGTCTTGCCCCATATGTCATTGGATGACTCGAAACTGAGGAGCGTGATGGGGACATTGGTCTTGACATACGGAACAGCCCCAGCGTCTTTGAGTATTCTGACAGTATTTCCATCTTGTGTAAGGGGCTTCCTAGCGTGTGTGCTCATACCTACAGTGCTGTCGTATCCTTCCACTTCAACCGTGTCTTTCAGGCTGACAGGTATACCAGCCAGAGGCCCTTTGAGATTGAGGGAGCCATCGGTGAGCCATTGCTCAGCCGAAGAAAGCAGGACTTCTGTTACACAGTTCGTTCTTTCGTGTGCCCTGAGGGCAACCTTACCATATGTATGAAGAATATCCGAAGCATTACTTGAATCTTTTTGGACAGTTTGGACTAGTTCTTCGATTGGCCTATTCACAATCTCTCGATCCAAGATAGTGAAAGGAGCAAGGTATGATGCCAGTGTCTTGATGCGAGATGTTCGTTCTTCTTGCTTGGATTGGCTTTAATAGTGTTAGTAAGAAATGTTATTCGAGTAAGCACTGTTGAGCTGTATGGAGAGATTGGCAATCGTGAAGGGGCCCTACCAAGCTCGGCGATGTTGCAGGTAGTCTAAGAGCACCATAATGGTCAGTCCGTTCAGGAATATCAAGCAATCCGTTCCGGTAAGTTTTAAGCCAAATTAAATAAAGAATGCAAGGAGGGTTTCCATGTCAATAGAGACGAGCTCAGTGGTATAGCAGTGTTACAAGGACGAAATATTGTCACGAGACAGAACAATAGATAGCACTCTTTAGGGAGCTTCCTGATGGAAGGACCCGCTGATAACCGATCAAAATCCCCGCATCAACTCCGCTGCTATTATCTTCAGTCTGGGGAATTAGCACCAATAAGTGGAACTCTGTCGGAATGCAAAGGAAAGACGGACGATGAAAAGGGGTTTTTTCGAGTATTGATGTATTCTTGACAACGAACGGTCGTCTTTGAGTCTGAGTTGAAAAACAAATCTTGTGTTTATCGTTTTAGCTCTTCTGTTGTTTCGAAGTTCGTGTGGTTACACTGCATACCTACAAGTGGTTGATAGGAGTTGCACCTCCGAAGCCTGTGGAGCCTATCACTTAGATAGTAACTTGCAGTTCTCTCATTTGATACTGGATATGCACCACCACTAGGCATAAGACAGGAGACGTAACTATTATTTGTTGATGTAAGAAGTAATTGGAATGTGCTGTGATGTTAGTCTTATCCGGTTGTGTAAGTTCAGGCAAGCATTGACACATAACCTTGGCACTTATGTGGATAGATGCTCGTCAGAGAGTTTGTATTAGCGAAATTATGGCAAGACCACTCACTCATGAACCTTGTATTCAGTGTCGACATTCAAGGAGGCCCAACTGGGCATGTAGATCGACGAGATGCTTGGACTTGTAGGATCAAGTTTTTGAGCCAGTCTGAGGGTTCATACTCCGAAGTGTGGAACTGGGTTATTACTTGACCTTGTTAAATAACACTGAGGAGCAAACTTTCATAAGCCAAAATAACTTTATCATCCTGGAGAGCCTGGGCTCTGTCGCAAGCTCTTCTGGGTAGAGTAGACTAGCCTAGCAATATAACCTTCATATGTATTTATGATATATCTCGTTGGTCGTCTTATCATGAGCCTTGGGATGCTTTTCGTAGGTATCAGGTAAACTATGGTGATTCTGAAAAGGGAATAATAATCTTGAAAATATTCATACTTTTGCATTTTGCATTCTAACATTAGACACATGAATACGAGTCTTGATAAGGATGGTTCTTGGCTACATAACTAACAAAATAGAAAGAAAAAAGTCGATAGTCAGCAAGAATACAGTGTTTGTTACATGTAAAGCAGGCCATGAATCCCCAATTCACTCACAAGAACCTTCAATCCCAGTATGATCTACCTTCGTCTAGATACCCGACCTCGGGTAGGTTACGATCGGAGGACTAAGCCCCGTGCTCCGGCGCGGAGATCGGATGGCCCGTGCGTGGAAAAGAGGTTGGGTATCAGAAGCTTTTGTACCTAGTTCTCCACTAGTATGAAGGTCACCGTCATATGAGAAGAGCCTGTAACAATCTTTTCTCTTTCACCAACCACCATCATGTCGGTCGATCCGCAGCAGCTGTTGGACACGGTAAGACATGCGGCTCTTATCCCCCAAGGCATTTTACTTATTGTGCTGTAGCTCTCGAGCCAGGTTCGCCAATACGCCGACGTTGCTTCCGAGTTCATTGATAAGAATGTCGACCGCGCCGCTGTAGTTGTCAGAGAGACTCTGTCCACCTCGGAATGGGTGCCAGAGTCTGTCAGGCCTAAGCCTGCGGTGAAAGAAGTGGTGGCAGTCGTTTCTTTGGGGCGCTTCGAAAGGCTCCAGAACTGGATTGCCGAGCACAAAATTTTGACTGGAATGATTGTCTTGACCTGCGGAACCGTCGTTTATAAAGGATACTATGAAAGTCGCTCAATGAGAAAGACAAGACGAGCGAGAAGGGCACGAAATGGCGGGCGCACTGATGTCGTCGTTATCGCCGGATCTCCATCTCTTCCTTTGACAAGGTCTTTGTCTTTGGACATGGAGAGACGGGGTTTTATCGTCTTCATCGTTTGCAACGCCGCAGAGGACGAGTCCATGGTTCAGGCTATGAAGCGACCCGATGTTCGACCTCTGAGCATTGACACCACTGACGTGAGTTTACCATATAGGCTTTTGTGTGACTATTCTGACATTTCCCTAGCCTCCTAACGCTGGCTCTGCCATCGAACAATTTGCCCACTTCCTCCAGTCACCTCAAGCTCCTGGCCCTGGCATGAAGCCCAACCAGCTCACTCTGAAATCCGTTATCCTGATCCCGAGCCTCCACTACCAGACGTCTCCTATCGCAACAATCCCACCATCCAGCTTTGCCGACCTTTTCAATACCCACCTCCTCCAGCCCATCCTTACAATCCAGGCTTTCCTACCACTACTCACATCCCGCTTGAACCCCATCGGAGAAAAATGGATTCCTCCCAAGGTTCTTGTCTTTACTCCCTCTATCATTTCCTCAATCAACCCTCCATTTCATGCGCCTGAGGCTACCGTTTGCTCGGCCCTGTCCGCTTTCACGGAAGTCCTCACCGCCGAACTTAGACCCCTCGATATTCCGGTGACCCACATGCAGCTCGGCACGTTCGACTTCTCCAGTTTCGTCCCGACTCGTGGCGGTCCCAACCAAGGCCTCGTCACCGCAGGAAACCCTGAGTCTCCTCTTGTCTGGCCTGAGGGCGCCCGACACGTGTATGCTCGAAACTTTGTTGCACAAACTAGCTCTGCCATCTCCGGGGGTCGTATTCGTGGACTGAAGGGAAGCTCACTTCGACGCCTCCACAACTCTGTTTTTGATGTGATTGATGGTTCCATCACTGCTGATACCGTACGAGTTGGCCTCGGTGCCAGCGTGTATGGCTTCGTTGGACGATGGGCCCCCCGAGGTCTCGTCTCATGGATGATGGGCATCCGCCGAGTTGACGAGCTCTCCACATGGAAGACAAGCTCCTATGAAGGTTCAGAAAGCAGTGACGAGGACGATGAGAGCGAGAAGGGCGAAGGGGAATCAACCGAATTTGTCGCCGTTCCATCAGATGCTAACGTCTGGCATGCTGACAATGAGGGAGCTATGTGGACTCCCCAGGCATCTGAGACCGCTTGAGCGATGAAGATTGAAAATATGCTGGATGTCCGATGTAAATTGGATCTGCATAACACGCATTATGATGGGACATGTAAAACGTTCGATTTTGTTACATATAGACGCCGTCACGACTCCAACTCTTGAATGATTTTAACACTGCGGCCGTTGGTAAAATACAAATCCAGTTGCCTTACTTTCGACCATTGCTTTGAGGTTCACAGTTACATCAAGTTCTTGACATGGGATTCGTGTGGGTATCATCATCAACTGAGTAAAAGTACAACGAGTAAATATGTGACTTAGTGACCTCTTCCGCGGTAACGGCCTCTTCCTCGCCATTTGCCTCGACCACCATGACCACCATGACCACCATGGCCTCCTCTATGTCTGCCCCCATCATCCCGATCTCTATCTCTCTGCTGGTCGCGTGACCTATCCATATCATCCTGCGCAGAATCCATCCGAATGTCGTCTTCTTTCTTCTCCTCCGACTTGAGGGTTGGCTTCTCCAGATCCTTTGACCACTTGGGGTGGGCGCCTTCCTTGCATTCAGGTCCATCAGGACAAAAACCCGCCAGGTAGAACACACAGAGCTTCCTACGCACGTGCTTCTTTGAACAGTTGGGTCCGAGGGGGCAGAACCCCATATCGTAGTGAGGGCAGGGTGGCAGCCGACTTTGGGGGTCGATGTGCAGGTATAGGCATTCGTCACCGTTCGAGCAATACCCGTTTCGCATGAAGAAATTACACTCTGGCATCTTTCGAAGGTTGTACTCGTGGAGAAACTCGCAATGCTCGCCCTTCTTGCACAGGCCACGCAGCCAATGTTTACACACAAGCGAGTTAAGACCACCACTCGGCTGTGACGTCTTAGAATCAGAGACGTGTCGTTCAGGACATCGTGTGCCGTTGGGACAGTGGCCCGACTGGAAAGCTTTGCATATTGGCCGGTCGGGAGACAGGCCGACCTGGTACGTTTGTCGAAGGAATGGCGAGAAGCGGAAGTTGTAGGGCGTGGCAGAGTGGTTGAGGATGGCGGCGGCAGGAGACTCGACGGCGCCGGGCATGGTGTGCGAGAATGGCACAGGCTGATCGCCTACAGAGGATGGAGTAGTTGATTTATTGCTAGTAATATTCTTTCAAAATTCCGCGTCGGGTGGTTGTGGATGCTGCTTGGTGCGCACTGTAATAGTTGCTCTGTTGATGTCAAGGTCAAGATTTAGGCCAAAGCCTTGGTCACCAACATTTTCCAGAGCTGCAGGTACAGTGCGGCGATCGAGTTTGTCAGCGACCAGGATCGCCGCTAACCCAACGTCACTCCACACAAGCTTCCAGTCCCTAAGGTACCTTGAACTTGTGAACTTGAGCTTCGCTATCCTCACACGCCCATTTTTAAGATATTATCTGTTTGATGAGACAGCCCTATATTGTTTTAACTGTTTAAGATCCCTTCAGATTGGGAAATGAAGGAAGGGAAGTGTTTACTTTCATGGTAAATTCTTGTCATCGCCATCGCAAGGGTTTTAGCAAGACACAGCAGGAACCAGGCACCTCCTGAACCTCCATCTTGTCTTCCATCCTCAAATGCTGACCATGAAAGTCTTTCTGCCTCAGCAACCATAAAAGTCGAAGAAAATCACGAATCAAAACCAAGACTCGCCACGGAGCCTTGTTCCCCATACTTCTGGCCATAAACGATACGACAGTTCATGTAACGATGGGCTTTCTTATTCCTCAGGCTCTTATAAGCCTGAGAAACCATCTCTTTTCGCTTCTCTTCTGGTATCCCTAGGGTATTCAACGGCTTGATAGCCATCGAACCAATCAGATCCACGATGTTGGCTTCCATCAACTTCCCCAAGTCTTTCATTCCTTCGTCCTGTGACCAGCATGAGATAGGCACTTTCTCACTTACCGCCTGAACTCGAGTGAAGCCAGCGGCTATGAGACTTTTCCGAACGTCCTTCTTGCCAAAGTTGGTACAGCCGTATTTTCGTATCCCCTGAGCGCATGTGTCGAAGAAAACTCGCAATGGATCGTCTTTCTGCATGGTGCCATCATCGCAGCGAACTGTGTAGTCAAAATCTTGAAACTCGATCCATCCGCCCTCCTTCAGATGTCTTCCCTTTATTAGCTGGGCATCACATATCAGGCATTCAACTCACTCGTGGGCATTAGCAACCATTGTGTCCAAGTCAAGAAGAAATCCGACCATTCCCCTGAGATGAACCATATCAAAGTCCTTACCATTGGCCCAGTAGGGGTCCTCGCAGTCTTCAACAAACATGGATGCATTCGGAGGCATCGATTTAGGCTGAATGGATGATAGATCGGTTCCTATCACACTGGTCTTGTCATACTCATCGGCCACTGGGTCTTGTTAGAAAGGCAACTGGAATATTTCCATATAAGCTTACCGTCTATCACCCATGCCCCTACAAATTGTAAGTACAAAACAGCCAAGATTGTACTTGTCACTCACCATTTCCTGTCCCGAGATCGATTATCTTCTTCGCTTCTTTGTCAACTTCGGACAGAAAGAGTTTACCATCCTGCATCAACCAGATGGTTAGCTGTTGCTTTGACTCTAATCGCTGTTGCCCAAGAACTTTGGCATACCAGAAGCTGCTGCATCAGGAAATGCTCAGCTAGCTCGCGACACTGCTCGCCTTCGTCATTGGGTAGCGGATATCTGCCAGCCAAATAGGCGTGATAACGTCGGCCGTGAGAGTGCTCATAGTCGAATATGCTGGCTGCTAATGAAGTGCAACAGCTTGAATCATCGTCCTGTTGCAAGCATTCAGAACGAGCATCGTCAAACACGAGCTCAAATTCATCCGTGTCTTGGTCCGTTGGGGTGTATATTGTTTCAATACCCGGCTCGGAAATGATCGAGAAAGAGTGACTATCAGTCTCTGGCATCTTGGTTGTGAACTCGTGGAAAGAAATTGAAAGGAAGACCACACAGCTATACAGAATAGGGACTCGGCACTGTTTATCATCTTTTGGGATGCTCTACTACGGTTGCGCCACATTGATCATCTCTGTGAAACCAGCCAAGTACACAAGGGATGAGCATTTCTGGCTTCAGTATTATCAATGTATGCGGGAGGTCATATGCACGTTTGCTACCGTGATGGTGACCCCTCCTTCTGGCAGGACTTCACCTCTTAACATTGGTGAGATGGGCCTCATATGGTATGTTTCGCTACAGCCTACATGCTTGTGCGAGTTGTTGGTGATAAGCTATGCGGATGGCGCATAACGACAATATGCGATTCGACTGTTGGTCCGGATTGCGAAGAAGGGGGGGCCAACTGCGTTTGTTTGTTTCCCATGGAGCGCCGTGCCGAAGTAAGGCGAAGAGATCCCTCAATGAACCTAAAACTGAAACAAAATTCAAGTCAGTTGGTCATATTACATTCCATTGATGGTGAGTCAAAAAAGGAAGTTGATTGTGGTCATGATATCTAGGCTTCGTTGAAGATGCAAACAATGGTCAACACTATCGTTTGACAGATCTCAAACCAACATTGATTGATCAAGTAGGATTCGACATGGGTGTACAGACCGTCTCTCTCGTCGCTTACTGTTGGGCAAGGTTGCCTTACACATGTACGAAGGAGTCTTGTCCGCCCCCAGCTCTCCACCATATTGCCGATCACTTGTTGGTCTCACATGTTGAACCAACACTTGCTTTTTCGCTCTTCACTAACAAGTATCTGCGTCAGCCATTGATGTTTCCACACTAACCACCGGGGATTACCTTTCGGGTATCGTACAATACTAACTTAGTCAGAAGGCACAACAGATACGCAAATGCATTTCAATACATGTGCGTTTCTTGGCTCTATCTCAGGTGCCAAGCAGCCAGACTTGCATAGCCCGATACTATATTGGGACAGAGTTTATATGCCCACTCAACACCGTGTCTAGCATCAGCAATCTATACCATGACTTATTGGTAGGTCAATCTAACAGATCTTATACCTCTTGTCGAAGCGGAAGCTAATCCATTTAGGTAATACAGATATGCCCCAAGCAAGTCCAGTCGAAGAACATTCAGACAACCAGCCATGTCAATGGGATGCCTTCTGGTACTTTTCTCAGGGAATTCAGCAGTCTATGGGCACCTGAAGTCCCAAGGTCTATGCCACTATGTACAAATCATTAAAGTCAGCGGGACCGTCGTTGAATTCCATTATAGAGCACGGCTTCTACTCCGTAGAAACGGCGCTAACATTCATCCCCATCCCAGAAGGACTCTGGTGGGCTATCAACTCCAAATCCCCAAACTATCACTGTTGTGCGCAAGTGCTTGCTAGAACTTAGGTACATCAGTCAATGGCTTGTCTCAATTTGAATTGCAAAGGTACCTATTTATGCATATACATCCATGCGATGACAGATTCAGGTTGTTGTGCTTGCCTCAGCCTCGAAGCTGGGGATTGATGCATTGACAAAACTAAAATCACTCGGGATTGTCACTGTTAGAGAGGTAAAAGCACCCGGCCCTGGCTCAACTGTATCAGACAAGGGCAAGCTAACAGTGGAAGTCAGAGTGTTTGGCCCACTGAATATTGCGCCCAAATCTCATCGTCGTCCCCTGGCGGTTTTTATTATGGAACCAATCTCACCATCCGTGGTAGCGCGTTCCAAACGTCCGTCGACCTTCCAGAAGTTTGATGGCAGGGCGGATCCAAGGAGCCGCACGGTTGTTGAACACGCTTATCGGGAAGTTGTGTTATGACTCGGCGCTTCTTGTACAACCCTCGTCCAAAGACGCTGTACCTGGATTGTCCCGGTCGCCAAAATGCACGTTGCGACATCAAGAACAATGCTGCGTGCGTGCTTCCTGGCTGAGACAGTTTCATCCCTTGGACAACAATGCTGCTTTTCAAGCAGAGCGATGAGCTCGCCTTGATCCTGCAACGATTGATTGGAAGCCGAGCCCTGTTCAGCATTGCCTTTTGTTTCCCCGAGGCATATGACACCTCGGATCGCATCGCGGCTCATCTTGAAAACATGACAACGCCTCGCTATGCTGTTTTTAGGTATTGGAGATGTGTCTCATTTGCGGGCCTGCATGTCAACGTGTTTCACCTTCGCAAATCATGGCAGGGCCATTTAATGGCTCGGAGAGGCCGCAACGTCAATGCTTCATCATCTTCATTTCCCTAGCAAAGATGGAAGCTCATCTAATGGTTGGAAACATCTACTGGACGGCCCCAACAGCTCAGGGTCTTGTACGGCCTGCGCTCGAAGAAGAAACGAGTATTCTCGCCCCGGATTTCCAACTCCATTCGAAGTTGGGCTGCCAAGCAAAGCATCCGTCATTTCATGAGGCACAGATTACACCTTCTTAACAAGGCCCGAATTGGCGTGGTCAAAGCATCGAAAAGTCGGGCTAACAACAAACGAGAACAATTTCACGGTCTCCCAAGAAGCCACAGCTTCCTCAGCTCTGACAACCAGCAACACTCTTGTGTTTCTTCCAATGCCTCCCCGCAATTATGTCATGTATCATGGTTCTACCGAATCCAGGACCCTCCGTAATTTGGATGCTAGTCCCTGCTCTCCGGGCATCACCTAGATGGCCGACCCTCTATTAGCTGGCTGCGACTGGTGTTGAGTATTATATAGCCTTGATCCTTCTCTGTCGCAGTCAGTCATGACTCTCATCGGCAGTTTCTGGTGCCTAACGTTGTTGACCGATACATCAACTCTTATTTCCTTCAAGATCTTGACACCAGTTAGTTCATCTAGACTCTTGCAGGTCGGGTTATTAAATAACACTCACGGTCATATTTATTTTTCTCTCATTTTTGGCACTTGCCTTGTGCATTTTCTTTCGAATTCACCCGGTCTCTCAAATCACTCATCATGAGCTCGTCGCGCAAGTCGCGGATTGCTTCGAGCATGTCCAATGTCATGTTCACAAATGCGGTTTACTTTCCCAACTACCGGATATACCAGGGAGATACTCCAGGAATGCTCAACTACAGTTGTATCAACCACGTTTACTATGCCTACGCCAGTGTTTCAGCCGACGGCGGTGTTTTCGTAAGTTCTTTTCACGACTTATTTCAAACGTCTCGGCATCGGGGGTACTGACTCGGAATTTGCATCCAGCTAAGTGATGAGTGGGCGGATGCTGGTGCACCTGTTGACGGTGTACAAGGAGGGCTAGGGTCTCTCATGCACCTCAAGCAGAAGCATCCCCATCTTCGAGTTGTTCTGTCAATCGGGGGCGGCAACTCCTCGGAGATTTTTCCCCTGGTGGCATCTAGCACTCTCTTGCGCGACAATTTTGCTAGATCAGCTAAGGGGCTTGTTGAGGCATCAGGTCTGGATGGAATCGACAGTACGTAGCGCTTGAAACAGATCTCCAGTTCTGGCGACGAAGCTAACAAAATGGTTTCAAGTTGCATGGGAATACCCGTGCGATGTCCAACAAGGCTACGACTTTCTTGCACTTCTAGCAGCTGTTCGCATTCATCTACCAGAGGAGCATTATGTACTCACCGCTGCGCTTCCTGCAGCCAAGTCCATCTTACAGTTCCTTGATCTAATGGAGATCGCCGAATACTTGGACTTTATCAACTTGATGGCCTACGATTTCTTTGGTTCGTGGACTCCAAAGGCTGGACATCACGCTCAACTATATGCTATGGACAAAGAAGAAACCTCAGCTTCTTCAGGGGTTTCTTATCTCATGTCCAAGGGATTTCCCCCTAAGAAGATTCTGCTTGGTATTCCAACTTTTGGACGAAGCTTCCTTCACTGCACAGGAGCAGGACACAAATACAAGGGCGTGGGTGGTGCGGAAGATGGCACGTTTGAGTACAATCAACTACCACGCAAGGGATGCAAAGAGGTTGTCGACAAACGCCATGTTGCAGCACACTGTACCGGGGCTGATGGCGGATTTGTGACGTACGACAACCCGGATACTGTTAAGATCAAGGCTGGTTTCTGCAAGCAAAAGGGACTAGGGGTGAGTAGCCTAACTAGGGGTGCGAAGGCCTCGGTGTCGTGCATTCATGTCTTGAACACAAGAACACCGCGACTCCATCACCTTCTGCCTAATTTCGTCACTGGATCGCTAACAATGTCTTCACAGGGTCTCTTTTACTGGAACGGTCCTGCTGATTCCAAGGACAAGTCTAGGAGCTTAGTTGCGGCTGGCTTCCGCGCTCTTCATTCGTCCTGAAGTCTTTACCGCTCCTTTGACCACATCCTGCATTTTGCATATACGGGAGTGATACGGCGTTTGTTTTTCTCAGTAGACGGGCATATACCGGTGTTATTTGATCATATTCGATTCAATTTTCTACCTTGGATTCATGGAAAAGCGTTTACATTACGAAGGTATGCTAGGAAAACGGGGATTCTGCTGAAAAGAGTCAAAAATAGAGGCAAGGATATGCCATCGGGAGAATATATATAGACAATAGACGGGAACGGCGTTTTTTTGGGCAGGGAACAAAGGCACTGGATGCCCGACTCCCGTCAAACATAAGCTAATGACTCACTGCCTAGTTCATTTGACCTCTTATCACCTTACATAGTGATACAAGATGGACGGTGGCCCTCTTTTTCTATCCATAGTCGTCCAAGGTTCGAGCTGATTCAAGGAAGCGATGGATAGAAGACGGTAGGGCATGTGTATGTCACATCAACGGTGAAATCAGGCTCCAAAGTGACTGTTTGGGCGACAAGAACGAGGCACCATGAGGCTAGCGATGTACGTCAGAGTGCATTGACATGAATCCTTACAATGTAACTCTTCAGTGATCCGCAGGAAAGTCTTGAGCCAGAGGTCGTATTTTCGGTGACATTCCAAACTGAGGTGGTGTTTCGAGGTTGGATTTGTCTCTTTGAAGTCAGTCACATGTCAAGTCAGGATGGGCGATGTGCCCCTGCAGGGAAACCGTTGCAGCTACAAGAAGCACATCACGATAATGACCAGACTTGATCTACTAGCACTTAAAAATCATCAGTAGCTACGCGATTCACGATTATTTAGAGATGTCTCTATATTAAATCATTTCAATTGATATCAGGCCCGGTTAAGTCGGTAAGAAAGTTGCTGCCTAAGTATTGTAGGTAGGTAGTTGCTTGTGCTTGGGTTAGACGTGCATTAGATAGTATCCACGTGGCGATAAGATAAAGAGCTCCCTCCGTCATCCCACGGCTCTACAGCCTACAGAGCTCGGTAGCTTTACACAAACAAATAACAGTGTCAAAAGACAAATCATCGCCAATTGAAGATGCCCCGGGACTGGACATCGTCTGCTCATCACTACAGAAGCCCAAAAATACACACATTCTACCAAGATGTCTGGACCCGATAGGGTTCCGTCTCCCCCGGAGGCTGCGACGGAGTCTTCTGTACAAGGCCCGGATCTGCAGTTTTCCCATAATCAAACCCCAGACGAAGAGAATGAACCTATTGAGAGCACGATGCCCCCTTTCGAACCATTGTTCACTCTTCTGACCAACTCAACTACAAATACTACTGTGCATCCTCGCGTCCACTACGTCTTCTCCGACGACGACTCTTCGATCCTCGCAGCTGGTGCTCAAGACCCGTCGCACCGACCTCTTGTCGTAGATCTCGCGCCAGCTCCCGAAGGCGAGTCCAGCAGATGGGCTGTGTCCTGGGCCGCCAGTCTAACGCCCGATTTCGCTGTAACAAACTCCAGCGTAGCTGTACAGCAGAGCGAGGGCGAAGAGAACGGAGGTGCTGGCGCTTTAATGCTCCGTGTTGAAGGCATCGAGCGCGAGCCCGTTGAAATGCGACCCGAGTCCCTACCTAGCTCTGGCAGTGGCGTCATAGGAGGGGAGGACGTCGATGTCTTAGCCGAAGAGTTCCGCAGACGTATGGGAGTGCTAAAGAAGGTGGTTGATGAGGCTGAAAAGAGGCGTCTGGTAATAGGGCAGGATGAAGACATTCACGATGCAGAAGATGATGGTGCACCTGATGAAGCGGTGGTAGACTATGATGATGACAAGGGGAAGGCGAAAGCGAAAGCAGAGAATGATTGATAGGAACTCACTCGAGACGTTCCGTTTGCTCTGATGATTTTGAGATTCTGTATCGGCAAAGACGGAAACGTGCCATCAACAGTAGTAAGTTGCATACTGTCAATGTTTCCACCATGCTAACGCATCTACAGATTGTGATTCTACAAGATTAAACTTTTGAAATTTCGACACCGACAATATACACAGATGACCTGGTAAGAATATGGTCATCACAGTTTCAGGTGGACCAGACACCTTTGAATATGAGTGAATACAGCTTGGCGTATAGGGTTTGTCTGATACATATGGGTATCGAGCGTGTCAGATTGTTAACTAGCGATTTGAATATTTGATCAGAGTCAAAACATCACGATGCACCAACACAAGTGAGGAAGCGAAATGTAATTAAAAGTTCATACTATAAACGCCTCGAACTAATGCAAAGAGAAAAGGAAATCAAACGCCAGAAGAGTGGCAGAGTCAAACCCGGTTGTATAAACAAAAAAGAAAAAAGACGGGCTATCGGGCTATAGCAACAGTTATGATCCAAATCCAATGGGAATACGCAAAACACAAATACAGCTCTGACACTGCTTTTACCTCCACACGATCCCGGCTCACTTCTCTAGAGTGCGTATATATTCCTCAATGAGTACAAGTATCGCCTTGTCGTTATTCGAAGACGATCGCCTCCGAGCCATTCTCTCATCGTTCGACTCCTACCTAGTTCCGCGGTAGCTGAGGGAGATGGAATCGCCCTCCACCAACACTGTTGAGCAGAGATGCTGTGTTGTCGGCAGCAACACGACGGGCTAAGCGAGCAGGTAGGACAGCAGTGTGCATAACCGGCAAGCTGCCAATGGCTGCCTCGATACTTCGCTTCTTGTTGTTGTTGTTCTGTCCCTTGATGACGAAGATGTAGATGAGAACAATAATGACAATAACAACAATGATAGCAACTGGACGAGTTAGCAAGATACCTCACATCAGGTTGGGGTTGCGAATACATACCACAGATACCCAAGCAGATCCACTTCTTCTTGCGTGTCTTGCGGGCAGTGTTGACGGCCACACCAATCTCCTCATTACCCTTGTCGAGGTTCTCAACGACTTCCTCGCCCTTCTGTTCAATTTGGGTGACGGCAGCTTCTTGCTGAACAACGAGGGTGTCCATATCCTGGAACAATTGAGCCAGCTCAACCATTTGCTGCTCGATCTTGATGAGAGCCTTGTGACGATCCTGAACAGCGCTCAGAGCAGCACGGGCACGACCCTGGCGATCGCTCTGCATCATAGCCTGGCTAAAGACCTGGCCCCCAGTGGTGTCCTCGACAGCAGCCTGAATCTCTTGCTCCGAGGCATCTGGGCGCACAATGCGATACTGGCGGGCCATCTGATCCTGTGTGCGTTTTCGGAATTGCGACTCGACCTGCTGGTATTGGGTGATGGCAGCCTTGAGACGGCGGTCGATGCGGGTGACGTGAGGGTTGTTCTTTGGCGACTTTGCCTCAGGGTTAGACTTGACGGTGCGGACTCGCTCGGTAAGCTCGCGGTAGAGAGACATGGTATCAGCGGAAAGTGAGTCGAGCTGGCGGCTGGCGGCACTGGAACCTGAGCTATCGGCGTCGTCAAGAGTTCGCTGTTGGATCATACGAAGTTGTTCCAAGTTCTGCTCAACAGTGTCGATTCCACGGTCGATGTCGCGGCACTCATTGAGAATGGCGTTGGGGTCGCCTTGGCCAAAGCCGCCGGCGTTGTGGGCAAGGGGAGCCATCTCAACGCTACCTATCCCTCAAGCCATGTCAGTATGTGGTGGAAGTGGACAAGCCTTGGAGTCCAAAATTCTCACCTCCATAACCCTGAGCGGGTGGGCTGTTGTAGCCACCGCCATTGCCATAACCATTGTTACCACCATAGCCCTGGTCGGGGGAGTCGTATGGATTTTGGCCACCGTATCTGTTGTCAGAGTCAGTAAGCAGGCCGAATAAGCTATATGAATCAACTCAGGCAAAACATACCCGTACTGTAGCAAAAGTTAGCAGATTATTCATGAAAAAGGTTTAGACAGTTGGAACAGAAAACAGCAGGTCGCAAAAGGCGACAAGCTCAATTGGTGTCGCATGGGAAACACTCCAAATTGGAGCGGGATCAACAGGAGAGGGTTGGATAGGAGGCGCAAACTAACACTCATTGTAGTGACTGAGCTGGAGCTCTGCTATGTTGTCTGTTTTGGTTTCGACGAATTTTACCTCCTTTCACCGGAGGTTGGTCGTTTTTTCGAGGATTGTCTCTGATTAATTGTTTTTCTCTCGTCGCTTTTCGAATCGAGTCGAGTTGCCAAGGAAGGGGTTTAGTTAGAGTGAGTGTTTCTCGTCGCGCAGCAAAGAGAAAGGAGTAAGGCTCGTGGATATATACGATCAAAGAGAATAATGATCGAGACTTGCGTAAACTACTGGCGAGATAGAAAAAGATAAAAAAAGGAAAAGACGGCAAGTAAAAAAGAGAGTCGAGTGAGACGAGGGAGGGTATAGAGTTAAGGTCAGAAAAATAAGGTCAAGGCCAGGTACAGGTGCAAATGAGACATGACGGGAGATGGCAAGGAAGGCCCCAGCCAGGGCAGGAATGGGAGTGCGAGCCCAGCCCAAGTGCGAGACGAGATTAGTGGAGGTGTTGAGTAGCAGCGGCAGTGGCAGTGGCAGAGTAGCACATAGCCACTGAAATGTTAGCGGGCCTGGGGGTGAGGGTGGAGGCTAAAGGACTGGCGCTTGGACGCCGCTCACTGCCTTTAGCGGGCTAGAGATTACCTTAGCTTAGCCCTGTTCCGTACAAGCACCATGCTTACTCCGTATTGTGCAAGCCCCTTTGCTTTGCCCTCTTGGATGGCGATGCAGGGTCCAATAGTTGGGATAAGAGATGCAAATCTGATTCCAGTTCCGACTTCTAGTGTACGACGGCTACGTAAGAGACTCTGTTTCTCTGGTTGTTTTGACCGAGCGCCAAGGTTCGCATCGTCATGATCAGCTTCAAAACAGCCCCTTTGATCGTACGCGATGCTATGATAAAGGTGCTCAAAACCAGAGCTGCAACAGCCAGAAACACTTTGAGAGTCTGGTCAATCATGCGACACTTATTCAATTGGATTATCATAGAATGGCACCAGAGACCTACAGCAACCTAGCTATAAATGAGCTTAACATGATTTTGGCTTAGAGGGAGAACAGAAGACAGATTCAAGCATACATGCTACCGTTGAAAAACCCCGTTGATCTCATCATCTTATTTTGTCTAGCACCCCCTGAGCAAGGGGGCAATCCCGAAATAACCACTGTCCCTCGATAGCGTCGTTCATTGGTGATGCATTCTCCACTGTTTCACCCTTGGCCGCCTGCTTTCCATTAATCCTGGTTTCTTCAGAGTCTGACTGAGAATTCTGTAACAAGTCTGGTGTTTTATATCCAATCTCTCTTTGTCTCCGACTATCATCGCATCCAACGGCACTATCCGGCATCATCAACAAAAGCTTCAAACTCTGATTCATAAACAAAGTCTCTGGTGTCATCCGCTAACTGAAGCAATTGAATCTGTTCATCTGCAGGCTGACAACCTCCACCTGAGTGAGCCCTGCGATCCTGCGCTAGTCCTTCAGCTCTGCAAAATGGCGCCCACCCTTTCGAGATTGACCTTGACCAGGGAGTCTCGAACAATCAATCAACTTAAGCTTCGCCGCGTGGGTCTGGAGCGGCATTGCCAAGGAGGCTATTCGTTATTCGTGGTATTTTCGGATCGAGGAACCATCATTCATCTTGTCCTGTATCTGGTCTATATAGAGTCGAACACGGAAATGATTACATCCATAGCATATCAACCATATAGTGAGAGCAACTCTTTTACTAGAGGATAAGTCGGGATATTTTGTATGCACCTCGTAATTTCTCGTTGCTTATGCCCTTGGCCAGCTCCACCAGCAAATGTATGCTTCGTCTTACCCTGTTGTTCAACAGACGGGACAATTGACATCCTTCCAGCCATCCATCCCATATTTCAGCCGCAGAAACTTGTTGCGCAGCACAAACCAACAGACTTTCCAAATCCGTTTCCGACGGACTCTACCCTAGGCTTATTCCGAGAACTCCGTTATGGCCAAGTCATGACTTCGTATATTCTCGTAATAGATGCGGAATTGACTGTCACTAACAACTTGGTATGTTACTATTGTGATACTTCAAGGGAATGACTCTCTTTCTTACTTCTAACATCTTCCCATACCAAACCAATACAACACCGTTATCGTTCAAGAACTCCACGACAAAACTACGGCTCTAACTCGATCAAATTCTGTGTTCCCACTATAGCAGAACGTCCACATATTTGTTGCCCATGCTCAGAGAATAGCATATCCAGACACGTAGCTGACACTCATGTCATTCGGGTATTCGACCAAGTTGCTGCGATCATATTTGATGATATTAAATCGCCCCTTGTCTTGAAAAGCATCCTCTTGTCGGATGAACTCCAGAGCTGCCATCACGACGCCAATGGGATGGCGTCCACAAACAGTATTTCGTGTTTGCTTAAGACTGGCAAGGAAAGCATCGTGGCTGCCACTCTTGACGGCGTCCATGGCTGCTTCGTCGATGACTCTAATCGTCTCATAGATAGGTGGACCGTTGGGTTTAGGGCCTTCTTTTTGCAATTGTTTCAAATCAGAAGGACTCTTCGTACGTGAGTAAGGTAGGTAGCTGAAATTGTCACCCCAGTGACAGAAATCGGAGCTGATGATGAAGGCGTTCTCAGGATCTCTGAGGTAGGGCAATAGGGCTCGCCCTATGGCCTTCTCCTCTTGCCTGTTATTGCTTCCCACGAGCACGGGCACAATCTTGGGGAACTTATCAGGCGAGTCAAATGTTTCCTGGCAGCGGAGGTAAAGGATCGGCATATGCATCTCAAGAGAGTGTTCGTTAACCTCCCCCGTTCTGTCCATAGGCTCCATTGCTACTGCACCCTCGAGCTCAGTGGCCAGTTCTGTGTCTATCTCCAGATCACCAAAGGGTGTCGCATATTTCTCAAAAGTGGTTGCCGCACATCCCTCGAGGTAGTAAGTGTGGGATGGACCCAGGACAATGACACGTTTGGTACGGCTCAAGTCGAGAGTCTTATAAGCCCAAGCTGCACACGGCCCAGAGAATTTATATCCCGCATGGCTGCAGCGCATTGTCGTCAGCTCAAAATTATACCGATGTACTTTCGAGGTAAACTCACGGGGCGATGATAACACGGGCTCCGGGAATGGGCAGTGCAACTCCATCCAGGCTCTCCGGAACTGCCGCTAGATAGTTCTGGAGCTCACGACGCAACGGCTCTGCATCCTTTTTGTACCATGAGCCGGCCTTTAATGCTGGCCGAGTGGTCGTCATGATGGTTTCGAAAGTATTCATACCAAAAATCAAATGTCACAGGGACGATCTGCTAAAGGTTTAAGTAGAGTAAGATTGAGATGAATGGGATCAAGGTTGGGTAGGAACGGATGTATGTCATGACGGGACCTCTCGTTAGTTGCCCCGCCTTACACGCGGGGTACAGCATATGTGTGTGTACCAAAGGTAAACAGGTAAGGTTAGTAGGTATGGAGATGTAGATAGGCTGAGTTAGATGCGGCATGATTTAACCAGATACACTTATTAAAATGTGACAAATGGATGGATGGCAAGACGCGGAATTGTCAGTAGACTATTTGTTAGCGGCATGGGCCACGGCTTGCTGCCGATGAAGATACCGTTGCGGTATAGGATCTACTCCGCATAGTTTACCAAATATAACTTCAGATACTTGTCCTTGAACCAGACTATGGATAACAACTACCTAAGTAACTCAAATAGCAATAGTAATTCTCGATGGAGGTGAGAGATATGTCACACAAATGATACTGTTTGCTTTCGCTGCTAGTCATGGTCTGCCAACTACATTTCTTATCCATCAACCCATGACCCAGGCATTGTGGTTTCGCCCTTCTCTACCATCTGCCAAAACTCATATGCCATGCATTCAAATTCCGGTGCCCAACTTATTTGCCATTCCTCAGGTGTTTGACCAAACTTGAGTTTCAAAAGTCGAATAGGTACCCAATGGTTTTGATTCCACATCTCTCGATCAGCACGCTCTGCTCGTCGAAATGTCATTCTGTCACTCCCTCGGGGCATAACATTTCGAATCTCGTTTCTAGACGCCTCTATTGCACTCGCATCGAAAGATGAGCGGAAAGATTTGTCGAGTGTTGCAGCTTCTTGTTCTCCATATAGCATTAGGTCAACTCCACTCTCTTGCAAGATTGAAACCCACTTCTGGATGCATCCCTGGAAAACATTGTCCCAGTGAACGAAACTGATATCCGGTGACAGATAGCAAAGGGCTCCGCCAATCACTGAAATCAAGGGTGAGCCTTTCCAACATGGAACTTGATATGAGTCCCAAGGTTGGATTTTCTCAACTGTGTGCAAATCTTTCGTGGTAGCAACTGAGGCTACCCCTCGTACCATGTCACTCCAATGATCTCTGAAGGGCGATAGCCACCACATAATCCAGTCTCTCTTAAACGGAATGACTTCATCCGCGAAGCGAATGCTGAGAGCCACAGCTATGGAGTGCACGAGTGAAAAGCCAGTGCGGCTTGACTCACTAACGTCGAAGCTGGTAAACTTCTGGTCTTCGGCCAGAAGCACTCTGAGTGTTGTAGGATTTTGGCAATGAAAAGAACCGAGCCGAAAGGCTTCCAGGCGATGGATTAGTGGGTCATAGTAGTAGTTAGGCAAGAATCTTTGTCGAAAGATTCGAAGGTACTCGTCACCATAATCGCAAGTCCTGTGATATTCGAACATACGCAGAAGCATACTGGTCTCTGGCTCATCCATGTATGACTGGAATAATCCCGCAATCTCTAGCCATGTTTTCTCTGGGTGGCTTCGACTGGGATCGAACACTGGCGGTGCCAATGGACTCCTGGGGGCTTGTCAGGACTCATCTTTCGACTATTACGTTGAGACTCACTGTCCATATGGTCCACATTTCTCAACCAAAGCTTCCCGAAGCCCCAACCTAAGAAGCAACTGACAAATGTCTAGGTTTTTGCTTTTCGCAGCGTGCTGTGAGCCAAATGAGTAGTCAATCCCAACGCTGTCCAAGGTTGGTGTCATACATAAAGAAGCGAGCACCCAGACTCATCTTTGTCGAATGGAGAAGCTTTCCGGGTTCCGAATAGTTCAAGAATGCCATCCTTATCTCCTTCTTTTATCTTCTGGATAATAATAGATTCGGATGAAACGACATTGTACACCCGATAGTTGTACGTCCAGCCATAGCCAGTTGGAGTCGATTGTAGTTCATATACGGATGATGAAAGCCAACTTGGCAGTTGAAGATACGCCTGCCATGCACCAGTGGTGGTGGCATATGCCATGAAGAAACGGCCAAATCTTGAAGCGGTATATTTCTTGTTGAGCTTTGCATCGTCTTTCGGCTTACGTGACAGTTGACCTTCGTCAATCGCTGTGACATCGTAGAGAGATTTACGTTCCGTTTGAGCTTCAATTAGGGGTTTCTTTTCACATTGAGAACTTTCGCAATGGTTCTTGAGAGCTTTGGTGAGTTGATTCGTGATTAGATCGGGCGTCATTATCGTGATGGTCCTTAGCGAATATACATTAGATCCTACTGAGCAACTGGAAATGTGGCCCAGGCCCGTCATGTCAATACTTACATACTCCAGGCCTGTAGCGCTAAGCTCAGCAATGATATTGACTCATTCAGTCTGGTGGTGAGCCCATCTGAGCTTTCCTTTCCAATGACGATCCTCACAGCGGCTAGCTTCCGCTTCAGGCCAGTCTTGACTTCGAGTTTCGAGGATGCATAGTCCGCGTTTCTTCTAAGTGACTCTAGCGCCTCCATTGAAGCTCGTAAGTTATCTTGCACCAACGAAAACGTAGGCAGCATATTGAAAGATTGCTGGTTAGGGTATTGTTGATCCAGGGTTTCAAATATAGCTTGATAGCCTTGTAAACGTGTCAAAAGAACCTGTGTTTCCTGAGGTAGATATTTGGCTTGATCCCACAACTTCTTCATCTTGATGATACATTTCCCAATTTCTGTCGAGACTTGGACAAATGCAATAATGCTTGCGGCGGCCTCCATCCTCAGTTATGAATCAGACGATGAATGCTTATGATATGAGCCAACAGTCAAAACAAAGAATCAATAGCAATGTACAGTTACTACGAATATGAGAAAACAGCCAGCTTCTATGGGTTGGACGAGTCATTTAAGAACGAGTTGTCAAATCCCAACAGACAAGAGCACTGCCTCTACAACGAATCTTAACCAACAAGACTGTTACCTTTGTGGGACAGAGATGACCAACCAGCCTACTTGATTAAGTCTATCCATGTCGCTATCCGGGGTTGAAAGGCGCGTAGAGTAGTGGCCATTGGAAGATGGGCGGCAAACCGCAGCACATGTTGAATTATGGATGGGTGCCTTGGAATGTTTCACATCATGATCAGGCGATGTCCCATGATAGGCCTCCCAAATATGCCTACACCTAATTCCACTAGTATTCGGTTTTCTATGTTCTTGGAGACGGACAGTGAGCTAGACATAGGTATTCACAATGGAAACGGTATGGAATTCTGTATACATGAGGAGGCGCCCGGCGCTTTTTAAAGACGGGTACGGGTACGGGTGCGGGCCGTTGGAGGCGCTAAACATCGTCAGCTCCACCAACTGTGAGATGTATGAACATGGAGGCATGGAGTTCTGCCTAACTACCATAACCTACAGTTCTTATCTTACAATGTGAAATTGCTTGTGGCAGAAAAAACACAGAGCATGTAGACTATTCAATTGCATTTACCTAATATACGAGGATATGGCCTTTTAGATTCTAGTTTGTTGCAACAAATTTGGCAACCTGGCATTCATTCTTCGTGACCATGTTAAGCATCGCATAAGGTCGAAGCACCTGTCCTGTCGGTGGTCATGTATGAGCAAAACAAAGAGTCTTTGCCTCATATAGTCAGCTTAATAAAGCCAGCTTATCTTACGGAAAACTGATCTACCAACCAATGCAAGAATTCCCTATCATGAGATCCCGCAAGAGATGAATTCTTAGTCTCAGGGCACGCCTTGCAGCACGGCTCGTATTCCCTGCGTTGTGGCTTTCGGTGCAGCCATACCAGGTGTGCCCCTTTCGATAGTTGGCATGCGCCAGGCAAAGCTGAAAGATTGAGGCTGGCTGCATGACTGGGTTAAAGACAGCGATATCTAACGCAAGGAGCCACACAGAACGGTAAAGATGTGCAACAACAGCCGAGTAAACCAGTTACCGCGTAGCCACAATGTGATATGTGGTTTGACAGTTGTCTCTCGGAAGAGCTGTAACCGTTCCGGGGATTTTTGCAATGGATATCAACTGGGGCTCGAATAATTGAGCTGCGGTAAAGACGGTCGAAACCCGCAGCCCCACGATTCAATGGATGCTCATCTAACGACAAAGCTCAGATGGGGAACTTGAGCTGATGCTGTTTTCCTTGCTAGAGGTGGGAAAATAAGTAGGGTAGCTTGTTGAACACATAAGATGTTTGTTATGAGTGGAGGGTAGCAGCTTAGATTGGCACTGTAGCGTCGGATTGCACAATCTAATTGCGACAACATCAAACATCTGTCGGAGATATCAAAATAATAATAGAATGCCTAATGCTAAGAAAAGATTCACAGAAACTTCCCATGTTTCTAGTTTGCAAGTGTTTCTCCATATCAATGGATGCATCTGTCCAAGTGAAGTGGATTGGATGGAGCTATCCATTTACCGAAGTCGGAGTCAGCCCCAGTGGCGAACGGGTCTATTGCCGAACCGGCTGACCAGACTCTTCCTATTGAACTTTGTTGGAATAAATCCCGAACCGAGTCGTCGAGTATCTTGGACTCGAAGTCTGTTGTATTCAAGCTTTGCCCATAGGTAGTCGAACTAAGCTTGTACGTACGTGATAACGTTTATCATAACTCGCTGAACTGGGTGCTAGAGACCCTGGAGAGTATTAATTCACACGCTGGCTGCCTTTGAATAGCGGGCGCTGGCGTCGACAGTGGGCTAAGACATGCCGTTAACTAACGATCTATAGCGCCAGCCCTGTCTCACCTGTCTAATGTTTCCTAGTAGAAACTGTCTACGCTAATGACGCTTCTAACTAAAAGAAAAAGAGAACCGACATCCCAATCTGATCTAGGCTGGTAATGCCTCACCCGCGACCGAAAAAGCTCTGTCACCGTGTTAGTCTCGATCGTCGAATGCCGTGCCGTTTTAACCATTGAATTGCCACTAAGAAATGACAAACTATGCAACAAAATTAATCAGCTCGCTCTTTGACGTGAGTTTTCTTCGTCTCGTTGCTTCGAGCCGAATGTTTCCTTTCCCTGTGACAATCTGTTGTACTTGACTGTATGACACGGGGATTTACATACCTGAGAAACATCTCTCACATTTGTGTAACCAGCCCTTGCTTGCCTCAGTCTGCAGCTCCTATCCATTCTCATCCCTCCCTGGTCTAGGGATCAGCCTCCACTGCCGCATTCCGTCATCGTAACTAACCTAAAAGTCGCTGAAATCTCCTGCAGCCCGCGGCCATTTCACTACCTTGGGTTCCCCCTCCAGCTCCCGGGCTCTTTTTTCTCCCATCTTCAACACCAACAAAACTTCACTTTCATTATCCTTTTCCCACGCCAAGAGTGAGCACCCTCTTTTGGTGCTCGTGCCATTTCTTCTCCATGGGTATTCTTCAAAAGATGGCTTGGTCCAAGAGTACCAGGATCAAGGTGATGATAGCCATTGACACTTTGTTTTTCCTCGTCGAGATCGTCTCTGGCTTCCTTGCCCACTCGCTGGCCCTCATGGCCGATGCTTTTCACATGGTCAGTTAATCGCATCTGTTTCGCGCTGCACGCGAATCGATGGATAGAACATCAGCTAACTCTGCGCAGCTCAATGATATCATCTCGTTGGTTATCGGCCTCTGGGCTGTGTCCGCCGCACAAAAGACCTCCACTGACGAATTCACCTTTGGCGTACGTCCTCCAAACCATTCCGCGCCCCCTTTAATGCTGATGCGCTTGTCTAACTGTCTTCCAGTGGGTTCGCGCAGAGATTCTTGGTGCCTTTTTCAACGCCGTTTTCCTTATCGCCCTCTGTGTTTCCATCGTCCTCGAAGCATTGACCCGATTTATCGAGCCACCCGAGATCAATAACCCCAAGCTCATGCTCATTGTTGGTTCTGCCGGCCTGTTCTCCAACTTTGTCGGTTTCTTTGTCCTCGGCGGCCACGGTCACTCTCATGGACCTGGCGAGCACGACCACGATCATGAGCACGGACACTCTCACGCCCATGTCCACGACGAGGAGGAGGGCAACGCCGGTTACCAAACCCAGGGCACTCTTGCAGACGAAAGTGGCCGTGCTGCCGAGGTTCTACCCGAGGCCGTGATCCGTCGTGCAACAGCTTCCAAGAAGTCCAACGGCAAATCCAGCGAACAGCGACATAGCCGAGATGCATCCACAAGAGGCCGCGACTATCATCGATCCAGTAGGAGTGGACATGCTCGTTTCGCTAGTCTCGATGACTTGAGCATTCACCCAGCAAGTTTCCGACAAAGCATTATCGAAGCTACGCGTGGCGAGACCAACGAAAGCACTAGCGAGAGCGAGACCGACGCCGAGAACTCTCTGATAATGGAAGAGGACGAGGCGCATGAGGAGTCACCTCTTCTCAAAGACGTTGCCAAGAAGGGTTCTTCGCTTGGTCACAATAGAAAAGGCTCTCACTCTCATTCCCACTCTCGACGACCTAGACGAGACTCGAGCGTTCACCACGGTCACCACCACACTCTTCCCAAGAAGGCTGGCAAGAAGGACAGCCACGGCCATAACCACGCTGATATGGGTATGAATGCTATGATTCTCCACGTCATTGGAGACATGCTTGGAAACATAGGTGTCATGGTCACAGCTCTCATTATCTGGCTGACGGATTGGCCTGGCAAAGTCTACGCTGATCCCGCCGTCTCTCTGTTCATCACTGCTATTATCCTCAAGACCTGCATTCCTCTCACCCGAGGCACTGCTCGTGTTCTCTTACAAGCCACTCCTGAGCATATTAGCGTCCCTGAGATAAGACAAGACATCGAAGCTCTTCCTGGCGTTATTACTTGCCACCATATTCACGTCTGGCAACTCTCAGATACCAAACTTGTCGCTAGCATGCACCTTCAAGTGTCTTTCCCCATTGATTCTCACAGTGGCGAGAAGTACATGGAGCTGGCCCGCCGAGCTCGGAAGTGTCTCCATGGTTTCGGCATTCACAGCGCTACGATACAGCCCGAGTTCTGCTTCGACCAGAAGCACTCACACGATGTAGAAGCTGCTGCTCTGTCCCTAGACGGCCCTGTAGATATCAACAAGGGTGATAGTTGCCTCCTTGAGTGTATCGATGACTGCCAGGCCCAGGGTTGCTGCCCTGCCGACTCGTCATCCAAGGCTTCGTCAACAAGACGATGTAGTGAATCGTCGCACAGCGCCACCAGCCCTCATGCGCACGATCATGACCACAGTCACAATCACGGCAACAACCACCAGCACTAATCCACTACCTAACACATCTGGTTTTGTTCCGGGCTTTACTTTTAGGGTGTTTTGGCCCCTGGCGCCCGCTCCTATTTTCTGTCTTTACTACATACAACGAATAATTTCTCCTTGGTCTTTAAACTAAAAGGGTTTGGCGTTCTATCGTGCGGAAAGATAGACTCTCGAATATGGGGTAGTCTTATTGTTGGGCAGCATTTGGCACGAGAATATGTGGTATTCGAGAGGTAGATGGTACCTTTTTTTTTTTTTTTTTTTGTGTCTTGTACGATAGATAGTGTAGGCATCACGCGGATTGAAATTTTCTTTATTTTACAGCATCTATTCTCGCCGTGTTCTGCCATGAACGGCTTCTAGCTTGCGCTGTTGTGCTATTTCTTGAAGAAGGATGTCTAGTTGAGTTTTTCCTGCGTAACATGGTATCGTCCCTAAAGGCACAAATAGTAATCACTAGCAATGCACGTCTGTTTATTTATTTGTTTTGAAAATATCCTCGATGTGATACAACGCCACCATTCAACGCCATTTTTCTCTGATCTGCATTTCGTCCCGATTTGTATTTACCTTTGATCATACTCAATTTCCTCATTCATAAAGGGCGTCAATCAATACCTACGCCTGCGGCGGAAGTATGAGTTCATCACGGCTACCGACTTCGATGACGCCTGCGTCACCCTTGAACAGATACTCCACGCGAAGAATCTTGTCCAAGCCCGGAGCTGGGTCCCAGAATCCTGGTAGGCGACTCTTGCGCACGTCATGGGGGATCACTAGGGCTGGGCCGCTGGAATACGATGATTCGTTGATAAGGGCGGCAACGGCGATTGTGACATCGGCAACTTGATCGCTTGTTGCGAGGATGCCGTATTCATCAGGGATGCCGTATTTAGCATTGAGGATAACGAGACCACCAAGTGTCATCTGATGCTTCTGGCGACCCTCTACTGGATGTGCGAGGAGTGTTGTGATGTTGTCTGCCTCGTATCTATGCCGAGCAATGGCGACTGGTGTCCCAGTTGAAGAGACATCTGAGCGAACGCGGCGATGAGATCGTGAAACTCGTTGACAGCGACGATAGTTAAGGCCAAGTTGCACTGCCGCAAGTCCAGCAAAGGGTAGTGCACCAGCCCAGAAAAGGATACTGGACCCAAGGAGCGACCGTGGTGCTATGAGCAGAGGGACACTGAGACGCTGACCAAGGCGGGACCAGTAGATGGAGAGGTGAAGGTTGTGCAGACTGATGCCGACTTCAAGACCAACACGCGCGAAACGGCCAATAGACCACAGATTACGGAGGGCAAAATACTGGTCCTGGAATGTGTTGGAACAGAGCTCTGCCTCTACACGGGCTGATGAGGGTAGACCAGGATCCAGTGATGTCGGAGGAGTTTGGAAAGGTAGAGTCAGGTCCTTGCTGTATCGGACAGAGCCGGCCAATGAAGTTGGTGTGGCGGATGCAGAGACAGCCCAGCTTCCATGCTTGCAAGAATTAATCTCATAGTTGAGACCCCTAATACCGCCCTCATCGCCAGGAGAGTCTGACGAGCCTGGTACAGGTAATCGGTCTGATGGTCCTGTTCGGAAGCCTAGTTCAAAGTTCGGGGTCGCTCCAGGGGCTTCGGCATTAAAGAAGTCAGGACTGATTCTTGAGTGTTCAGAGAAAAGATGAGAGTATTGATTGGATCCGAAGCTCCAGTCGCCACTGTCTGCGCGCAGGAATCCTGTTCCATGTCGCAGATTATGGTAGAGACCTAGAGCAACACGCGGTTGAATCGACGAGGGATCACGAGACGATTGTATGCTAGTCTCGGCTATGGTTGGTTCTGAGAACTTGGGGAGGAGAAAGTGATGATAAAGACGGCTGGTGACGGAGAACTCTGGGAGAACATCTGACTCGAGCTCAACAGCAGTCTTGATCCACCTAAGCTTTTCAGGGGATGATGAAGGTGAGCGGTTCAGAAACTCTTGTCGATATCGCAGAGAGGCCAATGGAGCGAACTTATTCTCAACGAGTTGTATGAGTCTCTGTCTGGTGATCGGAAGGGGTAACAGAGGTTGATATCGATCGTACAAGAGTGATGTTGGTACCAAGGACAGATCCCGTGTAATGCCGTAGGTAGATCCAGTTACAGTCACTGTGGGTGTTGCGACTTGGATTCGAGGCTGTGATGGACTCTCAATTGTCTCCTTCTCTTCCTTTGAAGCAAGACTTGCGAGTCGTGTAACTTGCGGTTGAAGAAGTTTCTGAAGTGCTGGTAGGTCGATTGTGACGGAATGACTGAGAGAAAAGTCAAGGATTTGCAGTCTTGAGGTGCCAGTTCCCGATCCAGAGGCATCAAGTCGAATTCCTAGATCAGAGCTTGTCTGTATGCCGTTCTGTAGCCGGTCCCAAATAGCTTCTTTAAAGGCGACCTCGTATTCTGATTGTGATGCGCCTGTCTCTTCAGCTTCCAGGAACTGGTCGAGGTCATACTGAGCTCGTCGCGCAGGATCAATGAGTGTTTCGAAGGCATCCTGAACACGGAGGAATTGCTGGTGAGCTATGGGGCGCAAATGCTCAGGATAACTGTCCGGGTAAAAGAGGATAAACAGACGGTAGTAGGCGCTCCGGATCTGCTGTTGCGACAACTCCGAAGTGTCTCGTGGGAGACAAAGAAGGTCGTAGAAATTGGTGTCCAGATCCTCTGCTCCAGGTGCTAGATCTTGTGTATGAGGCACAGGTCCGTAGCCACCTTCAGTTGAGCTCAAGGCAGCCTTCTCATCGGTGTCTGGATCTCCCGTCTCGGAAACACTCGTTCCACGCTCGTAGATCGAACTAGCATCATCGTCCCAGAATTCGAACTCCTGCTTTGTAGCAGCAAACTGTTCGTTGAGGGAAAAACGAGATGAAGCAGCTCGAAGAGCTTGCGCAGTAGCTGGGGCACCTGAAGACAGGCGGTGCTCGTCTAAGTTTGCTGAAGAGCGTACTGAAGAGTTTCTGGAGACGCCGCGACGAGGACGAGCGCGGGGCACTCGAAGACTTTCGCGGCGGGTGTCTCTGTCGTGGGTCATGATGTCTGATTAATGGTGTTGAGAGAGAGAGAGGCAGACGACTAACTCTCCATTGAGAGAGAGCAGAATAGAGTGAGTGAGTGGACTACAGATTAAAACAATAATAGAGATGTCACCGCCTCGGACTGATGGCAGTGAGTGAGTAATTCTCCAATCACGATACACAAGAAAGCGGATGGATCAGTCAAAGGCCCCTCGCACGATCCCGATGTGGGTTGATCCATTGTTGGGAGTTGGAGAGGCCACTAATGTAAGCACCTACTGACGCAAACTACAGGGGTCGTCCTCGAAGTGTACAGTGCAATAGAGTATATTGGCAAGGAGAATTAACATTCATCATCTATCTATCAAACTTTGACTCTCGAGCTTATAAAATAAAACAAGGCTATCAAAATAGCAAGTAAGGTAGTGAGAGAAACAACACTTATATCGTTACATTCTGTGGCCAGCCCCATTCTTGGGTCTTTAGATCCACGATGCCCCAGTCTTTCCAGGGACTCATTCATTGAGACACGATGAATATGTGGCAGGTTTAAGGGTGGATAGTAGCGGGGTATTCAATTCCATTGTTTCTGAGACTGCTCTTATTTTACTGGGAATTTCTATTAGATTATGTCTCTAATAAATGTCCGACTTGGAGTCAGTTCGTGTCCACATAGAAATGAAACAACGAGTCATCATTCTATACCAGCCATACCCAGTTGCTCAAGATCATCCATACTCCACATGTTCATCCATAGACCGTCAAACAACAGCGTTGCCAGGTCATCTCGTACAACTATTGTACCCACATGAAATGACAAGTAACTTCCGATTACTATCAACTATCAGTGTCCTCAGAAATGCAGTGTCTCTTCATGGCATGGCCGAACCCTCTGAATATTCGAACTGCCTGTGGAACGTAGCATCAGTGTTCGATAGCACGGTTCGCGATGTCATGCGTTTCAATGAGCTAAGCAAGGATTCCCCAGGGTCAAGGATAACTATCCATGTCCTTAGCGGGCTGTATTATTGTAGAAACAAAACTTCCTGTAATGGGAGCTGCCCAAGTATGAGTATAATCAACCCCCTCAATTAACTACATGATATTGTAAAGACCTATTAAAGATGCCTTAGAGAAGAGGAAAACTTCTGGTCTTGACTCAGGGTGCCAAAAAAAACAACTACCTATCCACGTAGTCTAAGCCTACTAAGTAATGCTAAACTCCCCTAAGTCTCTTCATTATTTAGGATCAAGATATAAGTTTTTTTGGCCTTCCCTGGTATCCTCAATGGATGATCTATCGGTATCGCTAGCACTGAGAACTTGCGTAGGATCTTTGACTTAGAATGAGTAGCAAAAAGTCGGCAACATGTTAAATGTCCCAGTATCGTAAGGATGACTGCTCTCCATAGCAAGGTTGCTTCAGTAAGGAGCCAGAGTTATATTCGGAAGACAAAGATCAGTACCAATAGCAAACTCATGGAATTAGATGACTGCTATCTTAATAAAAAAGGATTCGTAGTACCGCAGCCCCTTTTATTGGTCTTGTTCAGGCTCTCCTATGCTCAAACATTTCCGTTAAACCTTGCTTCAATTGGATATGTCTCGAATGATCTTCAACGAAGAATGTCCTGTCAAGAAGACATCTAAATACTTGAAAAAGTGTGACGTTACAGCATATATCCTCTCAAGAGTAACTGAAAACTAAGTGATCATCATGATAGCTCGTTTCTGATGAGGCTGCATTGCATCAAGAGTGGCGAATTAGTCTTCATCAATGACAGAATACTGAGGAACGAAGTGAGACAACTTGCAAATATATTGTCCTCAAGACCTTATGGTTCTCGAAGTCGAGTTCACTAGCACTTATATTCATCTTCTATTGCGCCGCTATCAGTCAAAACGAAAAGAGGTCGTGGCGATCACAGTCAAGTGTGAGTCGAGTCGATACAAGTCCGTTCGTTCCACTGCCCTTGCCAGTTTGTTTTATACTTCATAGAAACACTCAGAGTCTTCCATACAGCCAAAGCGGTCCAGTCAGTAATTCACGTGTCTTGCACATTCGCACGTCTCCAGTATGTCTGTTATGCGAACAGACTTCATCCCTCATGACTGACTACCGGTGCTGTACTAATGATGACGAATTCCATTTGCCTTTCTCGTTACATTGAATGGGCATACTAGGGCTATTTGGCTATCATCTCGTCACTTGCCTCTCTAAAGCCACCTTGTCGGGAAGTCTTCAACCAACAATCACAACTCCACCCTCAGCCTCCAACAAAGCATCACGACACCTTAGAGAATATTTATCACTAACTATATGCTATTTAGGTGATTTCCCATCAAGAAGGACCCATCAAATCATATCCGGTATTACTAAATTGCCAAATATTATTCTTCAGGAATCTGCAAGGATTAATCTCTTTGGATACTCGCTCGTTACTAAAACATTCTTCCTGAGAACCCTCATTGAATAGTTTTGATAATGACCTGTTGCTTACATTTATATCTAGTTAGAAGCATCGATCACCTCAGACATGTCATCAACCTGTGTCCCGATGGCAGTGTAAGGTCAGTAGGGGATGAAAAGTATGAATAACGTGCATTTTATGTTATCAAGAAATACTCGCGCTCTCACATGGAGACTTCCATCTCTTTCAAAATATCTTCCACGACTATGAGTATCTTGAGAACCGCAAAGACTCCATAAGAAAAGCTTTGCACGGTTGTTGGGTCCAGATGGTTGTCGTAGGATGCCGCCGTTGTAATTATGTTTAGTATTAAAGAGTCCGGCATTTACAAGACTCAATTTCACTTGGCCTGTTCCATATCTCTGACTAGATCATACCAATGTTTACGACTTTCCCCCTGTTACCATTCAACCTCTTCCCGCAAAGCTTGGCTCAAATGAACTCGCCTATTCAAAAACTTTCAAAGGAAGAAATGCCCTATTATGTTTCCAGTTCCGTTGAAATTTCATTTCATATATATAATAACTCAAGAGTACTCAACCCTAACGAAGGGATGCCTGCGAAGTAGGTTGTGTAAGGGTGGCTCAACATGAAGTTACCATTGCTGTCGAAGCTCGACTCAGGGATAGAGATACTTCACCAGCGTACACAGTCACATTTCCACGAGACTTCTTGGTCTTCGTGGAGCCTAAAACTAGTTCAATCTACGATTTATGAATAAAAAGTACTATTCGGTCGTCATTGTAGCGCATCATTCAGGTGTTCTGCGTCCCATCTGTACGATCCTTCGACCTTCAACTCCAACCTCAAATGCACCATGCTGGACTACCAATTATATACGAATCCCCTCACTCGCTGTAATATGCCTCACTACTCGAGATTTTCCGTATGTGTATTGGTCCACCTCTACATTGCCTGTGTCTGAGCTTGTATCGTTCCTTTTGTTTGGCAAGCTCCGTGCGAAGACACTCACCAACTCACTTTGTCACGGCGTCAGGGTAGTCCTATGATGTGATAGTTCAGTCCACGTACAACTCATTCACGTCCAGTTTCATGTTTCAATATTCTCAGCTACGTCTGAATACTTCTATTTACGCTTTTGGGTCAGGCTTCTAGGGACACATCCAAGTATCTCAACACACATCCCCAAGTCCAACCACTTCCTTATACCCCTCAACAGAAGAATGATGGTTGCACCCAAAACTACATGAAATCATGTCGACAGCGTCTATCACACCTGTCAAGTTATCAGTGTCAATTTTGACGGTGTCGATTGGGGCCACGACAACGATTCTCAGCGCTCCAAGACACCAATCACAGCGACGACCCAGCTATCGGGAGCAGCGCACAAGCCCTGACAAGAGAAACTCATGGCCGCAGCTTGGGTCGAGCTGAAAGAGCAGAAAACATGCAAGCTTTTAACCATGGGGGGGGGCTTCTCACACTGGCATTGGCCAGGCTGTACCCTGCTAACCAGTCTCGAAATGCAAGGCCGGTTGTCTGTCCCTGCGAACCTGTTGGCTATTTTCTTTTGGCCTTCCTATCTTGTACATGCAGTGTCGGGGTGATCAGTAGAGAGAGTTGGCTCTCTGGGCGTTTCGACACGCAACTTTATGCAGCCTAACCTAGAGCTTGGAATATTGATTCACAGACCGATGAACAACAACAACAACAACCTGATCAGAGATGAGTGATGAGCCCATGTTTACAAGCAACGGCCCGTTGCATATAGTACAGTCCCCATCACAATCAAATAACGGGATCTCTTTCGAATCACCCGCGGGCCGGAGCGTCGAGCCCGTCCATCCTTCTCGCTTGCCCTGGCCTCGAGGAGCGAATTGCTTAGGCTCTCTCGATACAAGGGAGCTGCGCCGTAACACCTGGAACCACCGATGCCAGGCCCTTGTGCGAGTTCAGGGCATGTTTCCCGTCCGTTGTACGAGACACAAAAGCCCTGGTACTACCTTATTCTGTGTACGACGTCGTACAGCGGCTCGTGAACGAGTTCAACGACATGTGTACGCTCAGGTCGCTCATAACGGGCGGCGGCCTGCAATGCGAAATGCAAATCATCTGCAGCAGAGTGACCTCGAATGACTGACCGATTTCGCAGCAGCGAACGCACGCAGCCCTACAGAATATGCTGATAATGCATCGGATTAGGGGTTATGTTTGGGGTTGCTGTAGCCAGGGTCGTAGCGAGATGAAGGTCAGGTCAGAGAATAGCAATGATTGTCCACCAACACCAACACACACAGTAAGCAAACTGACTGGGCCCTGAAGCATCTGTGTCACTATCACATTCAGGGAGACAGACTGACCTACCTACGCTATTGTTTGCTCGGCCTAGTTTCAGTTGAGTAAGTTGGAGCATCGATAATAATAATAAAAACACCGCAAATGGGCAGATTTCCAAGATTTCGATATCTACATCTCTTGGCAGTAAGAACTGGTAGAAAACAATCGCCGATTGAGGACGAGAATCGTATGCATGCGGGTCCTGTGCTGTACATAGTACAGTAGTTAGTATAAGTTTTAGCTGCTTAATGTACAAGGGTTGTTCAGAACTGTTTCAGCTGCATTTACCAGAAGTGGCATCCATATCAAGAAAGAACCCTTCTGGCAGATGAAAGAAAGAATGGTGTCAAACTCATGATAGCGTGGCCATATCCTTATTCTCAATTGGGTCCAGCAATCAACTTCTAGGATCATGGGTAAAGAGAAGCGTCAAAACAGAGAACCAACAAGTAAAAAAGTCAGCCACACCAGGCTACAATGCGTCTTAGAGGTCAGCCCGCAAGTCGACATGGCGCCATGGATGTCGCAAAGGGAGGGGGAAGAGTATCGGGATCCTGGTTATCCTATCGGAGATTTCAACAATTCGGATATCGATCTTTCCGATACAACGGTTTGTTTGTTTACTCGAGTCAAGAGCGTCAAATCAAAAGACGTGTCTCTCTAGATAGCTTCAGAATAACCTGTTGAGACCCTTGCAACAGTCACATCGTGGCGCAGCGTACATATTCGATGCATGCATACATAGCTCGGTGCTGAATGCGAACAGATCTCTCTGCCTTGCAGAACTTGGTAAACAACTCGATGCCTGCCCCTCTTGTCGGTATAGCAGATGGATGTCCTCTTGTTGAAAAGTGTCATTGTGTTGTCAATGATAGCGCAAGCCACAACAAAAGCCTCAAGCCGTTCCGCGTGCTAGAGCGCGCCATTGATCCGCGTATGGAACCCTCCATAGCCAAAAGCAGCAAGCCACAGGTTGAAGAATCCTCTGCTTTGAGTATTGATTGAAGCCTGTGTTCGATCTGAATGCTTCGCCTCGGTCCACTCGGCATGGGTTGAATTGAGAGCTATTTTGATATAGGAAAGTTACATCGCACGGCAATAGAGTTGATAAAATAACATGGGGTATCGTGGAATTGGAAACAATCAAGAAAACTAGCGTTGACAACGCACGTCCTGGTGTTTGCTGATACGCAAACGCCTTGCTAAAACACCAATGGGCAAGTCGTATATGAGCTGATATTGAGGTATTAGTCTCCTACCCTGAGCCTTGCTAGCTCATCTCGAAGTCGAGGTCTCGTCGACAACTGGCTGGAGAGCACAACTTGTAACTGTTCATCTAACTCGTCTCTCGTCTGAAGTGATTCTTACCTTACTGAGACCTCAGAGTCAAGGTTGTCTCTATATGGGATTCGAGACTTTGACGACTTCATCCCCTCTCCGTAAACCGAAACATTCCATGATTCTTAAAAACCCTTGAACTTGATCGACTTGACTCTCAAATCGCGATCAAGATCCCCACAAGAACCCAACCTGCAAAAGTTGCGGGGAGGAACCAAGACGACGAACCCGAATGACCGTCGCACGAGCCCCAGCTCTGAACAGGGGCCCCGGCCAAAGGCTTCAAGTAAACCAGATCGCGAAAAAAAAAAAATGGCCCCAATTGGGATTTTCTTCCGCGATCACGAAATTGGTTTTACCTCTTAATCTTGCGACATATGCGGCCTCTATTCAGTCTCATATCCAAGTTGCCCAAGCTCCGCAGGACGCCCAGGTGATTGAATAATCCTTTGCTAAGACAAATCGACATCAGCCTTCGGCCTCGCCTAGGCCTTTTGGTGGCTGCTGTTGGAGATTCCAGCTTGGCTAGTTTCCCGATTTGATGTCTCAAAAAGCAAGCATGAAGAACTCTCTGACCAACCAGAGGTCACAAACCAATCTCACCATCGATTCCGAACAAGGCCATGCCCTGTCAATTGTCCCAGCACCATTGTCCGCTCACGAATCAATTGGTGATCGCTTTTACGGCTTGTTGACTTTGGCCAAGTTTCCCCGAACCAGAATGTTCCTTTCGGTCGGTCTTATTCCGGTAGTATCCGACAGCTGAGGATCGTCTTCTAGGTCGATCATGTCCATCATGTTGACAATTGGTGAATGGCACACTCGTAAAATGTCGCGTTGTCGAATCTGCATCCTGTTCGTAAGATTCCCATCAGATTACAGATCAGCCATCACGACAGACCAACGGTATCAAGCCATTCACATGCGCTGCATGGATCTACAGATGGGACATGTTCATGTCAACAGCCGACATGTCGATTCTCATTGCTGATAGGACGCTCGGTGATGGCCTTCCTCACAGCCTCCCACATCCAGCTGACATCTTGAGCCATTAACCTAACTTGGTCAAGAGAACATGAATCCGCAACTGGACGTAGGGCAGATTTGCAAGCGAAGCGGCGGCTATCAACCTAAAGCGACCAGGGGTAGACCCTCGGCGACGAACCATTGACTGCAACTCGTCGTCATGAAAACGCAGGCAGCGAGAAACCAAACCTCATTGAGACTTCTCACTGGATGGTCGGTTCTTGGCCTTTGGGTTGAGATCCAAGATCGTGGTTCATGGACAGCAAAATGCCACCCTGGTCACTCGCATATGCCTCTTTCGGATGCAGAACACATCCCACTCGGTGTTTCTGAAGCTTATCTCCATGTTTATTGTTTATTGTTGTTTTGAAACTCAATTCGCGCGCGATATAAATCCATCGTCCGCGGCAACATGACGAGGAGACAATTATCAGCGTATGCCTTGCTTAGCATGTGATGTGACAGAGCCACAGAGGCGCATGATAACTTGGAACAGTAATCTTGGTAACTTGTTGGGCAAAGGTTTGTTCCTGGTGCAGCCTGGCAGGGTTTGGTACCGTGACCTCTCGAAGACACGTACACTCGCCGCCACTTGACGGCAGACGCGGACGGATGAGGACATCGACAACAAGAGGTGCGGGGAAATTCCAAGTGAGACTGGAGGGCAGTCCAAGCTCCTCTGGTGTAGCGGGTGTATCAGATTCCATGTTACACACATTGTAAGCGGGCAGCCGAGATGGTAAGACCAGCCAATGATATCGCGTAATCGCATCCCCGCGAAACTAAGATTGCTGTGGGCGCTACCCTGGAGGGCAGCAGAGACACATGGCTTCCTTACAAACTTGACGACTTCAAGATTTGTTGCCTGTCTAAGGGTCCATTGAGACACTGGTGATGGAATGCAAGCCCTGGTGTCAACCTCACATAGAGATAGGATAGAAACAATCATGTGCCGCATCCTCTTGCACCCAAATAAACGAAATGCCTGACAAGGTGGAATCAACAACCGCCACAGGCAAGAATGGACCTGAAACACGAATGAATACGATGCAATAAGATCGTCCGTATGAACCAACTTTTCCCGTGAAAAGAGGCGATGGTTGACTTCAACCAAGACCTTGTTGTTTTGTCGGTGGCGGTGACTCAGTAGGAGGTAAAATGCATGGCATGGTATCATGGCCCACTGGACCTGTGCCGAAACACAGTTGAGGAGGCAACGTGAGGTTATCACAAGATCTTTCCGGATCAATCGGTATACTGGAACATTTGAAAATTCCTTTCACTGGCATTTGCCGGCGGCATTGGACAAATAATAAATTTGCTTACGGAGACTTTGACACGAACTGCCGATGGTGTCTCTATCGCCGTCGATCGGGGCGTTCAAGCTGGAGCATTACAAGTAACACCAAGGACCAAGGATGCTTTGAAGGCACCTTAACGTCGGAGACGCTGTGCGAAAGAGGAGCATGAGAAAGTTTTTTCAAATAAGAGGCGGAGCTTTGTATGAGATTGATCAGAGATTTCGTGTCATCGCCATAGCAATTGATAAAAAATTGCAAGGTTGGGTTTTTACCAAGGGCCGTGAAACCCGTGGTGATGTATTTCCGACCAGCCTTGGCACTGCATAAAGTTGAAAGTCAAGTGGGTATCAAGGTTCCTTTTTTTCCTTGACTTTTTTTTTTCCTTGCATGAAACCATTCAGATGAATGGATTTGTGTTCCCTTAGAGGCGTCATGGATCCAGTTAGTCTGGTTCTTTTAACCTTGCGTCGCTGTGGTGAAGAAGCGAGGGATGGACACTTATCGAATTCACTGGGCCTAAGCCGCTAGGAGATGATTCTGCCGATAGCCAAGCCAAGCCAATATCCGCATAAGCACCGGTCACGAGACACAAAACGGCGCAGCGGAGCTATCGAGGCGTGCACAAGAGACGAGATGAGCATGTATAAAAAAAAAGAGGAGAGGAGAGTCCAGAAAGTCAAGAACAGAACCAGGCTTCTTTCGCGTAAAAATGGACCCTGAAGGTACCGTATCTTAGCGCGTCACGACCCGACGTGTGGGGAGACGCTACGCCGAAACAAGAATGGCTGCTCGGGTGATTCAGCCTCATTTCACTCAGAAAAGGAGTCAAATGTGTCGTCACTTGCGCGGGTAGCTCCGCTTTGTGGAAGGCTTCTGGAACATTTGGCACATTAGCGTCATTTCAAGCTGGGGCCTGGCACGTGCATTCGTGTCCATTTTGTGCAAATCTGGACCTCTCTGTGGATAACCTCAAATTGCAGCGTGGTCGGGGACGAGGATGGAACCTCATGGGGCACAGCAACAGTACCACTCTGTCGGTCGAATCAACTCTATCGTGAATGGATCTTACGTACTGTAGACTGCAGACGACAGACGGCACTTGTTGAGCGTATGAGGGGCTCTGATTCCATCGCCGCGGGCCGGACTGCGGGAACAAGAAGACGAAGAAAAATCCACTACGAACCACTTGGTGACATGCACCAGTCGCAGAGGCCCGGGCTTCAATCCTCGGATGGCAAAGATCTCTCCCACGCTGCCGTCTCAGAGAGTGGATGTCGAGGGTGCAATCAACGGGAACGAGGCTGTTGATAACTAATTCGAGGGGGGACCGCCTGTCTCAGGCAATGGATACCGGGTGTCTAGCCCGCTATTTGTTGGTCCTGGGCTCAATTAATGTGATTTTCATGGTCCCTGCACGCATAAGTAAGAACCGCAACATCCGTTAAGTGGAAAATATGTAGTCAGCAATTGCCGGCGGCGACAGCTTCATCAAGGAGTAAAAAAATCTGCATTCGGCGGTTTCTGCGAGGTGATGGAGTGGCCGATGCAGACTCCATCGTGACCAACCTCATGGGCGTGAGCATGTGCATTTGATGATTTTTAACTTCCTTTTTTCCCAAACTCCCCCTCACTGCGGTCAAGGTGGCTCCTTATCTCACGCGTCTCGCAGCAACCCATGTACGTGGAACGTGTTGCGAGCCGCAAATCATCGCCAAGGCCCGCGCGTCTCTGAGGCGTCTTTTGGCGTTTATTCCCATCAGAGACAAGACACGTTTAAAAAGAAAAAAGTTACGGGGTTTGGGAATGGGGGCGCGGGCAAGGGATGGGGTTGATCTCAAGTTAGGTTAAGGGTTCTTTGGTTCAGTGTTGAGAGCTACAGGCATTATGAGTGGTGTCAGCATGAGTATCAGCATCTCGGCTTGGGCGTAATTCGCTGATTGAGCCAAGGCGGAGGCAGCAACGCAACACTATGCACCGCAGCAGGGCGAAGCGAGGGATGATGCATCATCAAGAGAAACAAGATGTGGAGCCAGGAAACCAAGCCGATATCATGTCGTTGACGCCATAATTAAGCAACTCGATCCGAGACTCTCGTGTCTCGCACCCTTTCCATCACCCTTAACTTAACTCTGCAGTAGCCACGGCACTGAGCCAACCTAACGCGCTCTGTCCGAGTTTTACCCCGGGCCAGGGGAAAATCAGAGCATGCCATGCCATCCATACGAGGTGATGCTCTAAAGTGCTTGCACATCCTGACGTATTGACGTGCCTCAGAAGCTTGCCATTGGCATTCTGCAACAGGTGATACCACTTCTGCAAGCCTGCTGCAGGTGTGCCGTCCTTTGGGACTCGTTATCCGTGGTGCTAAGAATCTAGTTGGAGTCGCCAGTAGTGTGAAAATGGAAATCGGCGCAACAACCTCACGCCACCGAGGTTACTCGTGTGTGTTACTTTGACTAGGTAGACAAGTCCTCTTGAGAAGATTGCGGCTCTGTGTTCCTTTTCATTTCCACAGTTTCACGGGAATATGAACGAGACCATTTGGTTTTAGCAGAGCGGAATTCGGGTCCTAGATCGATAATAGAAGGGTCCGAAACAGATTCTAGTCAATGTCTCATCTCTGTAGAGACAGTTGCTTCTCGAGAAGCAACTGCACAGCAATATCGGATCGTGGTTCTGCTCTGCAAAAGACTCTTCCGAATTTGGTGATCCCTGAATTGAGAACTCGGAGAGTGAATGCGGGGCAGAGGCTAGTTTCAAGCTTCCTAGACTTTAAATGGCAAAGTTTCAAGGCTCAATCGCACTAGGTCCCACACCTGCTCCATTGATAGCTTGCCCTTCTCCACTGCTGAAGTTAAGATCCTACGTCACATTTTTGGCATTTTTCAAGGTCAAATGTGAGGGAGAATTGAAACCTGCATCGTGGAGGTAGGGAAATGATGGGGAAATATGAGCTCAGCTCGGCTCAGCTCAGAGAACAGAGCCCCAAGTTTTGTTGGCGTTTTGACATTTGCCTTGCTTCTAGCCGTGGATTGAAGGCGAAATATTGATTTTATTCTGACCATTGATGCGCCTTGAACGATAAGTCAGCCACTTTGCTTTGCTAGGACATGGGTAAGTCAGATCACAGCCAGTAGCGTACGGATACCGACCAAAGCACTAGGTTCACTTTCAAAAGACCGTCAATCGCGAATCTGGCACGTCTTAAGGGCCGTGGTCGAGACAACTCTAGGTACCTGGCGGTTTGGTGTTGAAATTCAGGGACGCGCAAAGCCACCAAGCAGCCTCAATATCATCTGTTCTCCCTTGAGGATGGGCAGGGAGAAGTGGCTCATGCCGTGCCCACAAGCCGTGGCTTACCTATGCCTGTCTTTGTTCAGGCCTCATTTGTTTCGTCTTTTGGTTGGTGGTCCAGAATTGGGCGCTGAACTGTCGCAGTTAGATATCTCAGCAATTGCGGAGGAAACATTTGAGATATTGCCAAGCGGGCAACAATTTCAGCCAAAAACTATCCAATGTAATTACCTTCACAGACCTATGTCCTCCTTCTCCGGAATTGCTGTTCCTGGCGTGAGGGGTTTCTGAGCCCAAGTGATCATCTCTGGGCAGCTAAACAGTAGAGAGTTTGAACCATACTGAATTACGGTTACCACTCCCATCAGTCTTGATCCATCAGAGTCAAGAGCAAAGCCGAGATCACCACGGTCAAACTCTCGGACCCTAGGGAGGCACGTCATGATAGTTAAATCAGCCTCTGGACCATACGAATCGCTTGTCACATATGGGTCAATTCCAATCAAAGAATCATGATCAAGACATAGGTAGCGAATGAGGTATGGCAGACCTAGAAGCTAGAAGATCTACAGGCTGGCACACCTTTGGTCATGGTTCACAGCCAGATCTGGATATCTTGACCCTCCGCGTCGGGAACAGCCAGGGGATCCTGTCCGGAGTTCCTGGGGCTACCCCTCACTGGCATCAAGCTGGCGCATGTGAGAAGTGAGAAAAGAAGTGGTGACAGAAACCCCCAAGGCAAAAAAAAAGAAAAGAAAGCTTCGTATGAGATCAAAGTTCGATCAGACTATTGCCTGTGTGATCGGGCTCAGAAACTGACGATGTACCTGGAAAGGCTCATTTCCAGCACCAGCACCAACACCATCTTCGCCCTTACCTTGACTCAATCACTGTTTCTGCCTTGCTTCAGTTGCAGGTCATGTCAGTTACTGTCGATCCAAGTGTGCCCGTTGCATTTTGAAGCTATTTTGTCAATTCATGCAGCTGTGCAGGGTTCTTGACGCTAAACCTAGCTCGCCCTTCAACTTTGGATTGGTTTCCTTTTCCAAGCTCTCCCGTTCGCCCAGCCACCTGGGTCCGGCCCAAGATGCGCTGACTCCAGAGTCTCATGAAATGCGCGTCTACGCCGTCTCATTGGCCCTTAGAAACTGCGTCGCCATTTGACGCGGGCGCGTTAATAACGTGAGCGCGAGATGGACGGGTTAATAAAGGGGTGCAGGTCTCGCCCCGAGCAGACGTGTGGTTATGTGATACTTTCCGGCTTTCGGGCCCATTTGCGAGTTTTGCTTCCTCATATGGTCGTGTGCTCTCGGCGTGTCTGTCTGTGCCTGTGCCTGTGCCTGTGCCTGAACCTGGAACCAGGCCCGGTGCCTTGATCGTGGGCCTGGCGTCGTTGTCGTGAGAGAGGATTGTGGAGGTTTTGGATCATCCCACGCCTAACCACATCCCGCGCGCGAGCAATGCTCCTGATTTGGTGAGACTCGAGGTCAACAGGAGTATATTCCCCTCCAGCCGATGCCTAGCCAAACTGGATACTTGGGTCAACTTTGACGGAAGCTGTGGTTTGAGTGCCACCGAGTACAAGCGGCTGAAGCAATGTTTCACGGAGGTTGAAATGACTTATAACGAGGCGGCGACATTCTCAGATATCACAGGGACAAATGGAACGGCTGTTGGACCCCCGAATCGAAAGAACATTCCTATGATAGCATCAACGGAGAGTTTTTTTCTCCTCCATTCTTCAAAGACCCTGACTCGTTGGAATTTCAGTTACTCTCTAAAGTTAATCCATTTCGCTTGTCGACTGGGCAACTCGAGAAGCTCATCAATCACTGACAACGAGACTTTTGTCCCGTTGTACGGAGTAGTGACCGACACTTGCACAGGCGGGCTAATAATGTATACCAAGACCATATCTGCGTCATTGTCTTCACAAAATGTTTCCAGTGCTTGTGCCCGCTTGACGTCTTATGCGTGCCATTTATACAAGCATGTTCGTTTTTGACGTGGAGACGTTCTTGTGCGCTGTGGAGAGGGCCAATTTTTTCTCGGCTCCCTTGCAGCAGTAAATTGAGGCGGCAGCATGGGATGGAAATGAGCATCGGGCGACTTATTACGAACTGAGCCCGCTGACGGGCACGTACAAGACAGGCAAGATGAGCGCAAATATCGGTGAAGCTGTACGAGTTGCCATGACTAGCCTTGAACTAGATTTGTTAGGAGGAGTCTGATCCATGGCGAGACAATCAATCTGTTGGTGATGCCGTGAGGTGTAATGTGATACAGCGGCAGATTTCAATCTATCAATAACCAACAGAAAAAAATACTGTGCCTATCGGATACCACCTACAGTGTTATAACGACTGTTGATATGGGCGGGACGTCTGAGTGAGTTAGCGGTAGCGTCGGTCTCCATGCAGCCGCTGCATGGAATATCTTGTTACAATACTCCGCATCCATCATGTTTTATTACCTGCACAGTATCGCCAAGCACCTCCTTTTACCAACAGTTCCATATACCCGCCTTACATGGACGGGGATGAGGAAACTGAGATCGTCTATGAGATGGGTCTGATGCGTATGAGATCCAACCGGATACGTATCGGGCGAATAAACTTGTTTGCGACATGATAGCGATCTCGCTTTATCAAAGTGGCACCTCAGGGCACGGATTTGAGTTCCGATGCTCAGAATAGTTTTGAGCGAGATCACGTCTAGAACAGGGAGATGAGGCTGAAGGTGAGACTGACAACTCGTTCAAGGGAAGCTGCTTTTAGTTGATGAAGCGGGTCGAACAATGACATGCAGGAGGAAAACATGGCTTCGATATGATTTGTGTTTATGTACGGATATGTGGATAGCGTTATCAAAGCTGGGACATATCCGGTTGAGCAAACTTTCTACGGCGGCTCAACAAATTACGATACGCCTGAGGAGCAAAAGCGGGCTTGGCATTATACGCAGCGCAACCTATGCCTACCTACTGCAGATGCTGCTCCATGCTGTGTTCCCAAAACCATAGCATTCAAGGGTTCTAGCAGGGCAGAACGCTGACAGCGTCTCACGACTTTTGGTACTGTACCACGGCCGGGCCGTCACCCCTGAGCTAGGCTAGGCAACGCGAGGAGAGGACCGCGCCGATGAACGAACACAATGCTACGTACAGATACAGTGTTAGTAGTGACAGTGACAGTTTGACGTTTACAGCTAGAGAGCTGACAATCATGTACAAATGACAGCTGCACAGCACAGCATAAGTTAAGTTCACACAAGAGGCAAAACGCTAAGGTCAATCAATCAAGTGATGGCTGTACGAGCCTCTCATCTGGCCCAACGCTTGTCTAGCGACCTGTAGTTCAGTGGATATATTGGAAAGCCAAAGTGAAGATCGCACGCAGTGGGGATTGAGTGACAGTTTTGGATGTGAGGGAGACTGAGAATGACATTGATACTCGAGCACTCAATTACATGCATGATTAGTAGAGATGCAAAAGCCCGATGCGGCCAATTGATTGGTCCGGGGAGGATGCAAGAGTCGATACCTGAAAGCAACGCGAGCAGCGGATAACCACTGGTGGTTACTATAGCACGAGGGCTTTTCAGTCCACCAGAGCCCTTCAGTGATTGTCATAGGCCCTGGCTTTTCTGGCTGACAACGCCCCAAACCCACAGAAAACTCCCTTTGGTCGCCGAGATGGGAAACTGGGCTGACTGAGATGAAAGTCAGGATCTAGACAAGACTCGGGGTAATATTAGTTAGTCTCTGTCCGAGTCTCGTCGCGCAGGTGCCGCGTCGGTATGGGTCTATACTTAGGAACGACACGGTTGTCGAGGAAGACGAGACGAGACGGGACGCGATGGCTTCACGTTCCCGTTGGAGCTGCAAAGTAAGGTAGCTTGTGGGCTTGTGAAGCAACAAGCGCAGCAAGTGGTTCATGGGCTAACCCCAACCTCAATTTGCACACACATCAACTAGCTGCGCCGGGCAACGACGAGTCCAGCCGAGTCGACACTTTTCTACGGAACAGTCAGTCGTCGTGTCCAACGGGAGCTTAATCCGTCCGTAGTGATGACGAGTGTGGGATGTTGGCTAAGTTACGGGCAGCTCGGAACCCCGTTAGAGTGCAGAAGCGTCCACTGTTGACCGGACTTTTTTTTATGTTCATGACACTATCACTGTAAGGGAATCCATGCTTTTGAAGGTTTATTGGACAAGCATTGCATTCGCAACCCCGAGCAACAGGGACGATACTGACAGATGGATTTGCTATTATTGGGGCCTCTCAAACAGGCGCCTGGCCATCATCTTATCATGGAATTGGTGCAATAGTGACAATATCTCATGATTTCTGTTTCGTTTACACCAAGCTAAGTACCAGCCTGTATACCACTGTCACCTCACCACTGTCAATTCAAGCGCATTGACTTTGACTCAATATGACGATTGTTTCAGTCGGCCTCTGGCCACGGTCATGGAGGGCACCCTCAAATCGGTCTTGAGCTTGTCGTCGAGATCTTCAAAAACGTCTTTCTTGGTTGCCATGATTAAGACCAAGTAGTGCATGCAAATGTGACGGTTCTTTACAGCTGGTGTCTGCCGACTCGCTGTGGTGATCCTGTGTAGTGCTCCTTAACAGGTCGCCCAGCCATTGAATGGACGTACAATGCTTATAAACAAGGACAACATGTAGGCCGGCTGTGGCCCTGCTCAACGAGGCCGTGAAGCGGCCATGAGCAGAAGTTCTAAACAAACAAACTGTCGTGGCCGCTTGAGAGAGGACTGCGTTATTGAAGTATATAATAATAAATGTCTTGGTCAAAACTTGAAAGCAGTCAACAAGTAAATAGATTCGGCCGAGTGCATCGTGCCACCAAAAATATTGAGGCTCTGCTTAATTTTGAAGACACCTCTCATTCCACGGCAAGGTCGATTCAACATATAATTCATGATTGCTTTAATCGAACTAATTCGTAGTAATTGTTTCTGCTCTGTATCGGATATATGTCTCTCCATGTTTGCCATCTACGTATTATTGAATCAGATCAAGATAAACCATTCATGATCTATCCGATCTATGAGCATCATTAACACCTCGGACCGGATCACAAAGTTCGTTCCCAGCGTTGGATGGTTTCTCCTAGCCTTGACGCGGTCATCTTCAATCAGTCTTCTTTTTAGAGTCACCTTCACTTTCACTTTCACATTTTTGATATTTTTTGTTTCTTCTTACATGCGGTCTCACACGCCCTTCTCCATTCGCGGATCCCTGCCTCAAGCCCACGCCGTATTTCCCCAGCCGAGAGACAGAACACGCTTCGACACGACACAATTGGCACAAGTCGACAGGCCCAGCGCAGGCTCACACGCTTGATACACGCTTCACCACGCTTCTAACCAAGCCCCAAGTGAGTGCTAGCGTCCGCGCAAAGTTGCTGCACTATACCTTGCACACCCCATGTCGTCCTCCGGTTTCTTGTGCTGTATTGTAATTATTGTGTTGTGCTGTGCAGAGCTGCGTTATGCTGGCCCTCCACTCACACCCAATCCCGTTCTGCTCTCAAAGCCCCAACCAGAAGCTACCTGAGTTTAGCCCCAGCCTCCGAAAGAGCGTGCCTTGAATTAGGTGCGCGATGGTCAAAGTGGTGAGGTCAAAGTAGCGTAAGTCCGCCCGCAAAAAAAGAGAAGAGGCATTTCATTGAGTAACTTGCCTGATATGAAGTTGATTTGTGAAATATTATACATGTATTTATGCGACCTGAGCCGTAAAAAGGGGAGTCAATGATGAACATGTCCTTGAGGAAGGTGTAAAAAGCAAATGAGAGCTCTTTATGGTAGATTTGATGGATCTGTAAAAGCAAATCGAATGGAAGCTTCCTTTTTCCTCTCCCAAACCTCAAACTGCCAGGATTGGTGTTCCCTTTGGTGGGCGCGCGATCCGAGCTTAGGTGGGCAACTCCTGGTGGCCTCCTAGCAGGGGCCGGTTTAGGTACCTGCACCACCAGTTGCCCAGCAAACCGGTACCTGGTCAGCGCCCCCGCAAGCGGTACGATAGGTGGGTTGGCCGTGAAAACAGGGCAGGTCGGTATAAAGGTAATAATTGAGTCAGTACATGCCAGGTCTTGCGAAAGAGACAAGAAATTGAGATACTGAGGATAAGATAAGTCGCTTGTTAGCAGTGCATTCATCAATGTTTGAAGCAAGGACGGATGGTGCATGCATGCAGTAACGAATTAGACTAAGGCAGAGCACAGAGCAAAGGACAGGACAGGACACCCATCTCACACACCCAAGATCCCAGCATACTCCTAGTTAGTTAGACCACACACTCACACTCACACTCACACTCCGCCTGCATCTGCATTTATGTACGGGTACACCTCACGCCCCTGGCAAGCTAGCTAACTTACTTTAGGCCATGCCATCCATGGATGGGGATGGATGGATTGGATGGAGCCATCCACCCATACAAACCATGGATCTCTCCTCCTCTCGCTGCATTACAGTTGGTTAAAACTACCTACTCTACTCGCGTACCTGTCACCCAGTCCTTTTCCTTCTTCTCTATCCTCCTCCTACCTCTTCATCCTCCTTCCTCCCCTTCCTCCTCTCGTTTTGTTGATTCCCTCATTCTCTCATTCCGTCTTCCTCTCCTGACCCGAACGCAGCAGGCCTGAAGACGCTTGAGACGAGGAGAATTCTCAACTTGACTTGACTCCCCCAGGGCTTTCGCTCGACATCTCTCCCTCAAGAAGCCCCCCATCCCGCCCTATTATAAAGGCCAGGAACCACCAAAGGCTGTGAGACTAGGACCAGAAACAGGCCGGACTGTGAAAAGTGAATCAAAGAGACCTTTACTGGTATTTCACTTTTCTCCTTCCACTTCGCCCTCTGTAATTCTTCCCCTCCAGCTTCTCCTTCGACTCTGTAAAATTCCTCGGTTCATCCACCAGGAATTCCAGTCTCCAATCTCAATCCACTCCCTCGCCAACGCCAACGCTCCCGCTCCCGCCGCCGACGAAGTCTCCCATCGACGAGCCCGCTCCCTTGATTCAATTCAGTTCAACTCGACAGCGACCACTCCTCAACCCTTCCCGAAACTAGTCGTCGAACTGAAGACTAGTCGCCAATCAATTCTGGGTATCCCTTGGATTACAGGAAAAATCTAGGTCAAAGTGACGATTGCGAGTTAATCTACTCTCAATCCCGCAGCACCCCAGAGAATTCCGCATCATCCACACACACACACACAGCCGTGATTTAATTAATCGCGACTTGTTCGGTTACATCGCTGTCGTTCTGACTCGATAATCGAACCATCAGAAGCGTTCACGAGCGTAGGAAAGGTATGTCATCGCCGTTGCTGCACGGCGCTGGGGACATATCATATCTAATTTCCGTATAGCTGCATGCCGAGTGTTCAACTCCCGCATACCGCTCTCCTCACCACAACCACCACGCTTTTTCTCGAAATTTGCCCAGTGGGAGACGTTAGCTCGTTATTCCTGCTTGATTCGATTCAGGGACTGTCTCATCTCAACGAGCTTTGCCCATCTCCCCGACGTGTGGCTGTAAGACCTGCCCCTCTCCCCTCGATACCATACTCGTGCCAGCTTGTCATGTCGTCTATCGACCAAGGGATAGTTACATAGGTACATTTCGCCGTGTAATGTAATGCCTCCAGCGAGTCACGAGCTTGGCAAAATCGAGATTCCGCTAGTATTAAACTTGATACTGACGCACATACCGCATTAGAGCCCTTGAGTCGATCTCGTCTTGAACGGCCCCCTTTCCAATCCCTTTTCTTTTTAACTCCACTATCTACATGCTCCTGGTCTCGTTACCAGCCACGGTCACTCTTTTCATCATTTTCACCCACGTTCTTTAATATCTTAATATCCTAATTAATTGGCTTCGCATCACTCCTTTTTGCAGCCAAAGTCACTCTCTTTTGCGAATTTCCGACCACAAGATTCCTGGCGAACAAACAGTCTCTCCTTTGACACCAAGCCACAGGCGCTATTCTGCCCAGTCACCGCCCACCTGAGAAACCCCATCACGTACCACCCACCATGGCGTACTCTCAACGTGACGACTCTTACTTCGTGGAGTCTGAAGAACCTCATCACAGAATCACAGCCCAAGAAGCAGCCCGAATGATGGCCCGTCAACGGCAAGACATCATTGGCGTTGAGCTATCACGATTAGCAGGCGATGAGTACCTCGAGGATATCATGCAGCATATGCGACAAATGGAGGTATGTTGCCAGACGTCCACCCCGTCTCTCTCATCTACTAACAATGTTTAGGATGAGACTCTACCAGATGCTTCCCTCATCGATATGCAACGCGAGATCCAGTGGTTCATGCGACCTTACTTGATCGACTTCCTCATCGAGGCCCATGCTGCCTTCGGCCTCCTCCCCGAGACTCTCTTCCTCACTGTTAACCTCCTCGATCGATACTGTTCTAAGCGAGTGGTGTACAAGCAACACTACCAGCTGGTTGGATGCGCTGCACTACTCATCGCCGCCAAGTATGGTGACAAGAAGGACCGCGTTCCCCAGATTCACGAACTCAACAACATGTGCTGCGGACTCTATGACGCCGGGATGTTCACACAAATGGAGATGCATGTCCTCAACACCCTCGATTGGATCATTGGCCACCCCACCGTCGACTTCTTTTCGCAACTAATGGTAGCAGAGGAGGGTGACGACCAGGAGGTTGCGCACATGGCCGCCTATCTGTGTGAGGTTGCCTTGTACCATCGCGACTTCGTTTCCACCAAGCCCTCCGTTATGGCTCGCTCATCTCTCGCTCTAGCACGAGCTATCCTTGGCCGCTCTGAAGTAAACGATGGAGGTTGGGACCAGACAGAGAACGTTACCTTGATCACATTGTCGCATCACCTTCATCAACCCTCGCCTACACTTGCGCGCAAGTACTCAACAACAGGTTTTTCTCGGGTGTCGCAGAAGCTGGCCGAGTTCATGGCTGAGCAAGCTGCGATCGCCCGTCGAGCTGCTAACCCAGCTACTCCCCTAGCCGAACCCATCAACAAGCACACGAGCAACATCTACAGCACTCCCCAAAAAGGACACAGCGCGATGGGGTTCGATGGTTACCTAACACCCCCGATCACCCCTGACGGTAACTCGTTGATGGCCAACCACAACATGGCTAAGGAGTCTTACGGCTTACCTCCTAGATGCCCAGTCACACCAACACCTCCAAACCATGCGGCAGTATATAGTCAACAACACCAATACGTCGGATACGTTAACCAGCATGACATGAACCAATAATGCTTCTTCATGACAAGATATTGAATCGACGATTCGACCTTCGACGTTCACCCATGTACATCATCGTGGCTTCTACACTATCTTTCCGACATTCTATTACTTGTTCGAAATCATGGCATGGTCGCACAACAGAATGATCTTTCCACATATGTTTTGGCATTTAGCGACTGCTTTCCATTTCCTTGCGATTCAAACATTTTCTCCTCAATATCAAGTCTAGCGGCACCAAAAAAAGGAACACGCGGATCATACCCTTTTTTCATTTTTTTTTTAGCAACTTTATGCATCAATTTTATTTTTCAGGCTCCATACAACTTGCTCTCCCGGTGTGGAAGGAATCCCGCATACCCCCAAGAGGACCAGCGACAGGTCACCGTTCGGGTAAAACTGGTTGACGACATAGATTACACATGAAGGGCCTGGCCAACCTCGAGGCGGAAGAAGTAAAAAAGAAGACCGAGAATGCACCAACACAGGTCCCTCGCGGTGGATAAAAAGGATACCCCCGGATTTTGGGACATAGGCGGTTATGAACCGACCAGCTTTATTAAAACAGGGACGATGGGTGTCTGACCTCGGTCTGGTACGATGAGGCGGCCTACTCTTCACGACAGCAGCACTACGTCTGCATAATTCTTTCAAAGGAGGATGGGGTGGCGGGCGATACATAGTTGGGAAGCCATTGGTGCATGCACAACAACAAACGTCCCCGGGGAGGATTGATTTTGGCATTAATCGTGCCTTTGGTTGGATCTACGAAGTCAGACTAGTTCCTTTCTTCAGGCCCCCGTCCTGTGTATAGATAGTTGTACGTAAAACAGGCACAAAAAAAGAAGTAAAAATTCTTTTAACTTTGAACTGTTCCAAATCGTATTCATTTCTCATTTCGATGATACTTACTCGGTGATTATTCAACACGGCGATCGATTGTTTCACTTTGGTCCTCTCAAGGCTTAAGCCAAGCCGTCATACCGGTGTTTCTGGTTCAGCCTCGTCTTTTGTCTCTGTCTCTGAATCTGTCTTTGAATTCTAGCTGAACGATCTAGATCGTCGATGGATGGAGCGGAGGTTCGGAGCTTGACGTCAGGAAATTTCCCAGTGTGGAGAGACTTTAATTTCGCATCTTTAACAGAAACCAAAAGGACACCAGCTAACTTAGATCAATATCTGGCAACCAGCGTAGGCAGTATGGGGAGCCCCTGACTAGGAGACGCATATGCATGGAACTACTGAAGTAGGGCATATTATTAGCATAGTAGTGGTGTTGTCTTAAGGGATGTTTCCTAAGGTTGAGACTTAATAGTGGCTGGTATTGGCCAGGTTCATGCTACCCCCCTGGACGCTGCAGGTTGGGAGTTGAAGATGCGCTGACTCCTATTGGCTGTTAGTCCAAGCCAAAAGCTCGGGGAACCCCTTGCTATAGCAAGGTCTTCCTGTGGTATATCACTGACTAACATTGGCTGCGCACCCTCATGCAGGGCTGATTCTTTAATTTTGATAGGTCTATTGAATCATATCTCGTTGTGTCATTCTGTGTCAGACTGAATAGTTTCCATTCCTGAGTCGTGTTAAGTTGTGGTGTCGGGTATTGCATTGTAGAGTTCCAGCTGAACAGCAAGCATTCCAGGACCAACATCCTGGATTACGGGTCTCGCAGCGGTAGTTCTATGGATGTCTTATGAGTTACGAGTAATGGAGTGATTTTACAGTTTTACTACATGTTGACTGTTGCCTTGCTGTCTGTTCCGTATGTTGGTTGATATGGACTTTTGGTTGGGAGATGATATGCTGTAGGGCATTGTTCAGTGCCACGCCGAGACAATATTGACTCGTAATTCCTTGCTGCTTATATTTACGTCGACAATAACATGTGCCACTCGAAGAAGGTCGTGCTTCGCCTCTTCTTTAGGGCACATCCTTTTCAGGGTCTTTTGCTTGTATCTGTGCTCTATTTGTGTATTGTTTTCCTGTCTGTTCTTTGAGTTTTCGCAATAAATGTAGTCGTAGTATATGTCGTAGAGGAGGGTCATCCCGTCCCAACATTGAATGCACGTACACCATTTAGATAGCACTTACAGCGGGATCTGAGCATTGATCTTTGCCTAGCTTAATGAGTCACGTATAAGTCTATTCGCCGCATTGACGAGGCGAACATGAGCCCGCATCCTCATGTAGGGTAGCAATGGTTGACTCGGCCGAGAGCGATATGGCAAATTGCGTCTCCACCCGCGACGGAGGTGACTGGCGCATTGAGAGCCCGTGACGAGACGGAAATTAAAAGATCACGACTGACGCGATATGTCGCAAAAACAAACAACACCCGCGCGCCTTACACCGTCTTTTCATATCTTCATTCTTCGAGACTGTATATGGAAGGGGTGTATATAGACAAAGCTCGCCACAGTTGTGAGCCACATAGCTTGTGGCTGTTGAGGCTTTAGTTGCACAAAGTTGTTATAGCTTCTGATTCGCTGGAGTCGCTTATGCATACAACATACAACATACGGATAGAAGGTTCATCAACCATCATGAGCTTATGGTTCTTGCGGCAGTATCATCATATGCCTGGACAACAAGACTTGGGCTGAACTTATGGTTGGAAGTATCACCCATTCCTTTTCTCTTGAATGCCGACGACGGATGATAGGGAAACAGGGCAACCGAACACATTCATTACAAGGCCAATAATCAAAGGTTAGGACGAGTTCACTTAGCAATGAGAGTCACAGCGGTATATATTGAGAAGTGGTAGATTAAAAAAGGACTATTAACCGTGCTCAATCGACCAAACATCATGTCATAAAAGCGCGCCAACTGCCTCCCCCGTATCAATCCAACCTAATAAGTAACTCAATACTTCCATGTTCGTCCATGGATTCTATAAATATGCCCTTTTCGCTCCTAAGATAACAGCAAATGTTTTGATGTCTAAAAGCAAACCTGTTTTTGTTTCGGCTCTATTGAACCTTTTGCTGCTGTTCTTTGCTCAGAGTCATTGTTAGTCAACACTGCAGGGTTAATACCCAAGGTATATGTTGGGGAATAAATACAATCAAGGGCCAAATTAACCAGGCCTTTTCCACGGCGAGAAGACAATTCCTGGTCTCGTGTGAAGCTTGATAAACTCCTCAGAAGAGTGCTAACCCACGCGTTGTCGCTTGATTCCTCGATCCGGTGTGCTGTCTAGCCGCAGATCGTTGCGGGTAATTTCTTCTGTGCCTGCGGGACTTGGAGTATTGTGGTGGCTCACATGGGGAATGGGATGTCCCGTATGTAGTGCCGAATTCGGGTGGCTTGGGTCTGTATCAAGGCTGAAGTTGAAATCAGTGCCATCAGTGTTGTACTGCCCATCGCCAAATAAAGCGTTGCTGTCAAAAAACTGATCGAAATCTGCTGATTGAGGATCGAAGTACGCCTCATTATCCCCTAGACCAGGTACATGCCCGGAAGGACTCAGTGGTCCGAGTATGTTACCAAGTTCGCTAATCTTGGCATCTTGCTCACTTTGAAGACGTTGAAGTTGATCTAGGTCCAACTGGTTGGTGTTGATTTCGTTCAAGGACGGCGGTGCCATGGGAGGTCCCATGATAGGGGAGAGCGAAGGAGCTGGGTTGGACTCAATGGGTGGGGGTGAGACTGAGGTTGAGGTAGGCATAGTCGGCATGGCCATGTGAGCATTTGATGTAGGTATTTGAGCAGCAGCAGGTACTGGTGTGGCAGAGACTGGGGTTGGGGCGGGAGTTGACCTGGCAGATGGAGCAGAGGAGGACTGGCCAGCCATGAAATTCACCAGTTTGCTTCGTTGGGCATTGCTCAACGTGTTGGGTGCGTTGGCCACAAGCTCAGCAGCCTCTGGCAGATCCATGCCATGATTGTTGGTTGCGTTGTGTTCGTTAATCATCTTCAACATCTGCTCATGAGGGTTTGCTTCTAGTTCCTGACGGAGATTAGGGGAATTTGTGTCGCTAGGTGAATTCTCTTGGAGTTCTGTGACATGGCCCATTTCAGGGTTATGATGATTGACAGTTTGGTAGGTTGAATTGACAGGTGTTGACCTGTTCGGGGTAGACGATCTAACTGACTGGGCGCGGCTCTGGTTGGGAATAGGGGGTAGCAGGCCGCGAGCCTTCTTATGAGGTGTGCCGTATGATGAAGGATCCATCTGTTGAATGAAGTCTCCCAGGTCGACCACACTGCCATGTTGAGCGGACTGCTGATTCTGGTTCGTGAGCATGCTCGAAATAATATCGTTTACATTCTGCGAGTTGCCCTGATCCTCCAGTGTCTTTCGAAAGACATTGGCAAGAAAGTTAAGAATGGCGTTGATAGAATTCTGATGGCGGTCATGCTGATTCTGGAACATGACCGCCTGTTGATAAAGATCGTTGTTGTTTCTTTGCAATCGATTGATGGCCCCGAGAATCAATTTCTGTTGTTCTCGGACTTTGCTCAATTCTTCTCGAATGAGGGTCATCTCTTTCTTTGGTATGGGCTGAGAATCACCAGCCGGTAATGATCGAGGAGCCTGGGCTGCAGAGGCCCCTAGCCCAGAGGCAAGGATCTCCTCGGTTGCACCCTCATCCTCACTGTCGTTATCGATCTCAGCACCCTTGGCACCCTTCTTTGCTTTGCTTCCACTCTTGGGTTTGTTGATGAGCCACAGGAGATTTGGATGTCCGCGTCGGAAATATGGGTTTGAGTACTCGCTAGGACTCTTGTTCTTGCGCTCACTGGCTCGCATCGAGTTGTCCGACAGACCCACGCGTTTGTGGAAGCCATACATATTGAGCTGTCGAACAAATGATGCATAGTTGTTGTGTTTGAACAGTTCTGGAATCAGAGTCTTTGCAAACTCATCCTCGTCAAGCACAATGAACGAATCTCCCTTTTCTGACCATCGAATCAAATCTTCGTTCTTGCGCTCTTCCAGGAAACTTTGACATGGTTAGTTTGCCTCTTCGACCTCATGGTAATGGAGAAACTTACCTGCTCAGCTTTTGCACGAAAGGGGGAATCTGCTTGCGCTTTGCTTGCGCCTCTCTCTTGGCCTTCTGGGCCATCTCCTCCAATATCTCAACGTTGTCTTGCTCATTCAAGTTTTCAGAGGGGTTTTGTTGAAGCAAAGCATTATCATCGCCAACAAAGTTTCCCCATGGTTCAACTGCTCCATCATAGGGCCGGGTATTGGTCGGAACAAGCGCACGATTCATTTGCCGTCGAGCAAGCGTGTTCGATGGCGTCGACACAGGCTGAGCATATTGTGGCTGTGCCGGAACCAGACCAAATGAGTTCCCAACATGAGCATTCCCATCCATGATACCATCAGCACCGTTCATGAAGCTCGAGGGGTCGCCCATTCCATTCCAACGCATCACCTGGTCGCCAGCCGGGTTCCCCGCGTTGTACTGTGGCTGCATTGGCTGCGGTATGGGCATCATTGGGGACGCTCCTGGTGCTGCTCGTTTCCTTGGGTTGGGCGCTGACATGAAAATGGTTCTGGCTCAATCGGTGCTTCTTCAGAAGCGGTGAGATTAAATTTCTGTGGATTGGCGCGATCGATGCCTAATCTAGTCGGGTATGGGTTTGAGACTGCTGATGTTGGTCGCCTTGGAACCAGTTCGCCTTGTCGCCTTGATCGAAATCGATTCCACGTAATGCGTGCCTTGGGAGGGCGATGGCCCAGAGAGTAATTGCGACTTTTATTAAGACTTCTGTAATTGCGTGTGCGCAACGTCGTCCGTGGTAAGCGGTCAACGACTTATCTTTTGCTCGGCCGTGTCTGGATTGTGATAAGGGAAAGTGTTGGAACGTCTCGAGGGAGTAGACAGGGATCGCGAGATAGCCTTGGAAGGTAAATGCGAAAAGTTGTCGCAAAAGCCACAGTCAAACGTGATTGATGATGAAGAGGCACAGCCTTAAAGATATGATTATGGAGAAGATGCGCGGGCGCGGGACTGAGATCTAAGGACAGCCACTCGGTTGCTCTATCTTCGTGTACGGAGCTCGCGTAGTGATGCCTTAAAGCAGTGTGAGTTGCGCAGCGCGTCTGCCCAAGTTATGTAGTCTGAAGAAAAAGGCTGGAGTGCAGCCTGTGGTCTCGGTCGGTGGGCCTTGTTCTATATAGATCAAGGAAGATAAGAAATGGTGAGCGGCATACCCATCCTGAAACGGTAAGTAGTAGGCGATGCACAGGCCGGAAGCTGAAGCGAGCAAGTACCGATGTTGCGATTGAACGATGGTGCAGTTTGCGTGACGGTGATGATGCTGGAGTTGATGGTCGCGCTGCGAATGGGTCTTCCGGAGCATTTGGAGCGGGCGGATTGAATGTCAAATATTTTTGGGCCAATCAGATTTCCGTCAGAGACATGGGCCCAGGCCTTCACGTGATGATAAGACGACGTATCTCGATCTTCAACGTTGAAGAAAGCCACGACTTTGTAACCTCTCGGTGGCGTTTTGACAGTTTTTTCCAATTCAGTTCTGTAAGCTCTACCAGAGACAGAATGTCTCACTTTAATTACTTGCATTAATTCGGTCATCAACTATAGGAAAAATAGTCAAAACTTCATCATCGCTATGTGTCCTCGAGGATCGAGATCGCTCATGACATGTATTGTGGGGACGGCAGATGCGACTCGTAATGCCACTTTTCTTCAGCGAACAAGCATTGGCGTCATCCTATCCCATGTCAGCTCAGACTAGGAGGGGCACTATTAAACCTGGCCTGATGCTTTTATGCTGGGTATCATAGACAGACTATTCCTATTATGGTCTCAAACTTCACTTGTCACCAACAGCTTTGAACCACACTTGGCCTATCTACCTGATCTTCTCGGTTACTTTGCTCCTCGACCTGCAAGCGATGCTGCCTGAGCCATCTTAGCATTCCTTGCTGCATCTCGTGCCTGGTCCCATGCTCTTCCGGAGTTTCCCTGCCGAGCATCGCGCGCAGCTCTCTTCTCATCCTTGAGAGCCCGAGCCTTCTCGCGCGGATCAATGACAACAAGTTCTTCTTCTGCCTTCTTACGGTTACTAAGATCCTTGCCTAATTTGTCTGCTGCGAAGCTGAGGGAGTGAGACATCCATCCTTCATCATCGCTCTGATCTTTTTCCTGCTTATCCCAGGATGTACAGCTTTGACAATTTGCAATAAAGTGTAAATCACATAGCTCAGCTTCGTCGTCTGGAGCATGGGTACTTCCCTCATCACGCATAACCCCGGTTGTTGTACGTTCGTTGTCCTTTTCCGGGGGTGCCTTCTCCAATCTCGATTGGAAGGCCTTCAGCATGCGGAGTGTTTTTGCGTCCTCACTTGCTGAGGTGTTGGCAGCTCCGGGCCTTCGTTTCCGGCCCCTGATTGATGTTTCAGGGACCATGGCTTCGAGTGCAGACTTCTTCTTCTCCTTCACAGGCTCCTCCGCATGAATGGTCCGTCGCATCGATGCTTTCAGAGCAGCCATCTCCTCGTTGGCTCGTTCTAGAGCGGTCTTTCTGGGAGCCTCCGGTTCAGGTGATTGGTCCTTCACCTCCCTGATCGTAAGCGAGCCAGGACTCCGCTGCGTTTTATTGGATGGCTGATCAAGCGTGGGCTTCCTCGGCCCTTTCTCATTGACCTCATCTGCGACTGATGGGAACTTCTCCGTTACTGTTGGCTTCTTGGCTTTCGGCTTTGCTGGTTTCATGGGGATTTCGTCTTCCCCCTCATCTTCCATGACAATTCTCGTATCAAATTTCTTTTTCTTAAGCACTGGCATGTCGTCATCACCTTCCTCGTCGCCGAAACTGAGCAGTTGTTTCCCGCCTTTCCGTTTCTTCTTCTTATCCTTGCTTGTTGCTGCTGCTGTTTTATGAGATGGCGCTTGGGCAGCCACTCGAGATCGCTTCTTCATGTCATCGAAGGGGTTGACCAGTATCTCTATTCGTTCGATCTTCACTGGGTAGGTCGGTCGTTCCGTTGCTTCGTCCACTTCCCCCTCGCCCATTTTAGCCAAGTTGTAGATCGTGTCGCCCGCAACTCGGCCAAACAGGGTGTTCTTTCCATTGAGCTCCTCGGCCCTGTCGAGCGTGAAGAAGAACTGGCTACCATTGGTATCTGGACGCGATTCGTTCGCAGAACCCAGCAGACCACGCCGGTTGAATTTGAGTCGAGAGTGGAATTCGTCCTTGAAATTGATTCCTGTTGGTCCTGCATTCTTCCCCTGGCGCTGGTCCATGGGCCATGGATCTAGGTCGCCGCTGAATGCGCCTCCATCGTAAATGGACTCCCCTCCATTGCCGGTGCCTGTAGGATCTCCACCTTGCAATATGAAACCTGGAACTAATCGATGGAATATTGTGTTATCGTAATAGCCGTCGAGCGCTAGTTGTAAGAAGTTGCGACATGTCAACGGCGTTTGCTTCGCGAATAACTCGACGGAGAGTTCGCCCCGGGTGGTGTGAATAATAACTGAGGCAGTGGGCTGCGGTTCAACATTATAAATCGCCGACATTGCGACGCCTTGAGTCTTGGTGAACGGAGATTGGGCGTTTACTTGTTGAGGTTGTAGAATTCAAGTCGCGTGTGATGAGGACTGGAAGAGCTAAGAAGAAGCTTGGCTTGGCCTGCATGAGAGATCCACACCGGAGTCTTATCGATAACATCATACCGAATCTTTTGTAAATGGAAGTAAAAGAAGGATTATAATAGCTATGAGAGATGCGAAACATTTTTTTTTTTTCAGCAACTACAATAAAATCTCTTTAAATTGTTCCGAGACCAGGTTTCCCATATAAAGACTTTAATATCAATAATAATATACATGTCCAGAATCTGGCGGTTTCTTACGCAGCCTTGAAAGCGTCAGCATGCTCTGTCGTCAATATATTGCATAAACAGCTGATACAGCTACCAATACACAGAGGTTGCCAATATAATATAAATGGTATTCCTGCAGGAAGTCAAACAATTGTTTCAATGATACTCTTGATTAGCCTAGGTACAAATGGAAGCACTGGGTGTTTATGTACTAGCTAGCAAGTTGATTATTCAACAAGCGGGTCCTCATGACCTTCTGGTGAGATGGCCGAGTTGGTTATGGCGCCAGGTTAAGGTTAACCTTAACACCAATTTCCTGGTGGAGCAATCCTCCTGGGTTCGAGTCCCAGTCTCATCAAGATTTTCTTTTTGCCCTCTTGTGTAGGAATCATTACTTGTCATTTTTTGGACTTGTCCCGGTCGCACATGGCTCTCTAACTTGTCTGTAGTCTTGTAGAACTAGGTGTTGCCTGTTGAACCATCAGTTATGCCTTGTCTTGTTCTCCTTGTACCAATAGAATTTCTGTTTGAAACATTCAAAACAAACACAGTACGATGTTTCTGACATAGGTTTCATAAATAACACGCAGTAGTTATAGCTTTGTTCAGAGTAGGTTCAACTATGATCCTGTTGTCACCCATTGTCAACATAAGCACCTAGGGCTTGCATTCAGATGAACACTCGTTATTCGCAATTGTTCATATGGCCCAAGAATTATCCATTTCTAGCAGAAGTCCCCGCATATCATATAAAGTGTCTCGAGCTTCGCGTCATTCTTCTCTCATTACATGCGGCTTCAAACCTCCCGGTAAGGTCTCAGTTTCAATCTAGTTCATGTCGTCAGGCTGGTCCAGACGATAAAGAAGGTCCCAAGAGACGCAACGTAACATAGCGACACTCGTGTCCTTCAAGAACTCCTGACGTATCCGTGAACTAACGGTTCTTTGTGGGCATGTTGTTTCCCAAATCCAAGCGGGCCTCTGCCCCTGGCTTCAAGGTTTGCTTCAATGACAATAGTGACGCAGGGCATCGTACATTCCACATCGATATCAAGAATGTGAGAAAATGGCGAGATGTTTTCAAACCAAAGAGGCTTGATACCAAAGCAGACCGAAGGCGTCGAGACACCCACGCATCAATGGGTCAATGGGCCATCACCAACAGTTCCTTCGTTATTTACAACCAAGAGGATACTGCCACTCCAGAACGCGAGCCAGAATCCATGGACAGTGAATCACCATATGACTCCCTAATTTTTACAATGGAGAAATTGGATCTTCTCGGAGACATGAAATACAATGGCACAGTTGATGCCGAACGGGCCAAGACCGAAAGGATCCTCGAAGGTACGTTGACTCCGGATCCTGACCGGGACTATGAAGGCGAATTTACCCTCTTGTTTCTATCATTCGTCGAGGCTCAACGGGAACGACAGCTAGATATTGTTGATGATGGTTCGAAAGGGTGGAAATTTCTGCATGGCATAATCACCGCAGGGCAGAGCGATGAGCCCAGTGAACTTCCTGCTTACCATCACAGCCAACGAGCATTTCTCCTTGTTCGGAAATTCAGGGGCCCTTTCTTGGTTACCTGTTCTATACGAAACATTGATGCTTGCAGCCACGCGGAACTCCTGAAGCTCATTTGGCAGATGGAGATGACCGGATGGAATGACATGATCTATGTCACTCAGAAGGATGAGGAGGTTCCTTACCGCATCGAAAGTAAGAAAAAGGCCGAAGTGTTGGAATGGGGACGCTTTGAAGATGAACATGAGCGTCCACGGATGCCAGCTAATGAGGCTAGGAGAGGCAAGAAACTTAGGAGCTTTATCCTAAACAATGAAACGATTTCGGTAAGTTGAGCAGAACTCAATAGGCTTTTAGACTAGTTGTTCTTGACATCTTACTTTGAGGGCAGAAGTTTTCTGACTTCTCCTGAAGGGGTAGTTTAGGATTCCGGTAGGGTTTAAGGGGTTTTGGCTGGCGTGCGTAGATTGGGAACATAATGAATGATAGTCTTCAAAATGAAGTTTGGTGTAATAAATCGTTTGAAATTTCGTCTTCCTTCAGTGATGTGCCGTAACGGAAGTACAGCTTCGTTCAAGGAGGTATGGAGTAATGCCATGGCGTGACAAGAAGTACGTAGGACATTGTCGTTGTCTCAACCCGCGATCGGGTTGGCGTGGATCGTCACATTTTCGATACGAACTGGCTCCTTTGGTCTGTTCTTTCGGTCCACCTCGATAGCTTCCATCTTGGCCAATGTCGCCATACCCTCGTCTCCGATGACGCGTCCAAACACAGTGTTGAGTCCGTCCAGATGCGGCGCCTTGTCGAACGTGATGAAGAATTGCGATCCGTTCGTCCCAGGTCCCTTGTTGGCCATTGACAGCATGCCTCGAGCGCTGTGTCGTAGCGCTGGCCGGATCTCGTCTTCAAACGCGCCTCCCCATATGCTGCGTCCGCCTTTGGGGTTCTCGGGGGGATTTGGTGTTGCCGGTGCGCCAGTCTGTGCCATAAATTTGGGGATGAGGCGGTGGAATGGAGATTTATCGTAGTAGCCCGAGCCACAGAGGGCAAGGAAATTCTGGTAGGTGTGAGCGAAAGACTGGGATTAAACATATACTGGATTATACAAACCTCTGCAGTTTTGGGAACACTTTCGCAGTATATCTCAACCTTTATGTCGCCGTGCGACGTGTGCAGCGTGACTGACATAATCGTTGTCTTCAAGATAATGGTTCTCAGCAATGAAGGAGATGTTATTTTTAGTTTGGAAGAAGAATAAGAATAATACCCAATGCTGCGTGGTAAGTGTATAATGCAGCATTGAGAAGATGATTGGGCGAGGACGTTGATGATTCATACTTGATGACTAATACAATCGACGACCAGGACGTTACAACTTACAATAGTAGGGTATTTCTTTTAATCTCTAGGTAGGTAGCAAATACTACTTCTACCTTTGGACTCACGATTCTGAGTCGTAAAGACTTATGGCTGTACCAATGAGAATTCTGTAGATGAAAAGAATTGATGCGCGTTAATGCGTGTTGACGAGGTGTTGAATGTGCTGAGTGTGCCTCGTATATTTGCCTAAGCCAAGCGAGCCGCCTTTCTCTTCTATCTATTATGGATGCTTTGCTTGGCGATTCGTTCTATTATCAAAATGTATTTGATTCGTGGAGATACAGGAAATGAATTGTTAATCCCTGCGACTCTCACCTAAATATACTTTGCACGGCAGCTCTCAGCTCTTAGCTCTCACGAATACTATTATCGACGGCCGCTGTCGACACTCAGAACCCCCCCAGTAACTTCTTCTTTGAAGCTCTGTCACGCGTACCTAAGGCAGTGACAGTGTATCCAACATCCTTCCAAATTACCTAAGAGTGATGCGACCCCTTCGCTTATGCACCTTCCTCCTTGACCCATCTCGACAAGATCACCGCACTTGAGACGCAGACCGGAGAATCATCATTCTTCTTTTCCATCATTCTTCTTTTCAATAAACCCCCGACTATCGGAGAGCTTTTAACGTCGTCTGCGTATGTCTAACTACTCTTATTTTCTTGAGTCTGTTGTCTCAATACCTACGCTTCGCTGTCAGTTATGGAGAGACTACCCCAGGAGTGTCGAGACATTGTTGCATCCTTTCTGGATGGGGACGACGTGAAAAATCTGGTTCTCGTGTCGAAAAGTTACCAAGACTTCTTTGCCCCGAGGAACTTGAGACAGCTTTGGTTTGAAGGTCTCCCTAGATTTCTCTCCCACATGTTCACAACCTTCCTTGCTACGAAGCCTAGTAAGAAGTTCAGCCTTATGAGTTGAGTTTCAATGCATCTTAATCATATGGAATAATCCTAATATTACCACAGGAAGACATCAATAATCCTGCAGAAGCGTAGGCGCGTCGGAACTCAGCCATCACTGTACGAGAAACTTGGACCGTCACTTGTGAATAGCATCTCGTAAATGACCGAACTGCAAGAGTTGGATTTGTCTCTCGAAGGCTGGCCCCAGGAGCAAGAAAAGAATCTCTGTGAACTTTTAATGTGGACTCGGAAATGGGATAAGCTCAAATCTCTCAAAATCTCGACTTCGCCGGAGATATTATGCGCTGTTCTCAGCCGCTGCGTTCCCAAGATCCTCGAAGCCGTTAATGTCGATGGGCACTACGATACACGGATGTATAATGGGCTGGTGCGCCTTTGCTCTTCTAAAACCGAACACTCTTTGAAGAAGCTCAATATTTCCACCAATTTCGGCGGTCCATTGTTAGATAAGGAGATCATTCTGGAAGTTAAAACCCATTTCAAAGCTCTCAAATGCCTAAGTATCCAAGGACGTTCAGATCTTTGGGATCCTTGCTGCACGACTGCAGTCTTTGTGAGTTAACTACTTCAGAAGCTTGTCGCTTCGAAAGACAAGCTGTCATATGTGTTGAAGAAGTTCACAACTACTTAGTCAGACTCGTTGAGCACAGTCTGTGATCGTCTTAACCAAACATAGATTGAAGAGCTCTGGCTTAGCATGCCATACATACCCTTTGATCGAGCTTCTGTCCTTGAGTATTTGAACGGGCCAGTTCCAGATCCCGTCGAGTCTGAAGATGTAACCGAATCTGAGCTTGAGCAAGCGTATCGCAGACTGATTGTGGATATCACTTCAGTATGTCATCGCATTCGCAAGATATTTATCCTTCAGCAGTTTGAAACTGGATTTCCTCTTGTTGGGTTCAACTCTCCTGGCAAGGTCATAGAAGTCAAGTTGTGTTAGAGGGGGAAAACAAGCCATCCCGCCATCCTTCTGTCCTCTAAATGCAATCAAGAGTTATTAATCGTTGCCTTAGAATAGATAGAAAATAGGTACTTTAGAAGCCATAAGGGAAAAATAGACATTACTAGAGATTTCCTATTAAAACTCCAGAGATTGTGAGCCACCCTCTTCCTTCATTGTTATCGCCTCGATCCAGGTCTATTTAGCCTCGTTTTACAACACAAACTGTTGAGAAGACTGATTGCCCCCTTGTTTATTATTTTCTTTATCTCCCAGTCATATAGTTTATAGAATTAGGCAACTTATCGAACTAACTTAGGATAAGTTGTGACTAGTATGTGCTTGTTTGTTTTGTGTCTTGAGGCTTTATAATTCTAAGGTATTATAGTGCTATTCTTAAGAACCTATTCTTAAAATTTAGAGATAAAGTCCTTAACGATGGAGTAGGTACATATTTGGAGTATACTGGAACTGGACAGGGATTTGATAAGAGACTCTGGGAATTCTGATCATGGAGCACAAAGGCCTCGGGGAGCAAGAAAACTCAAGACTTAGAAAGAAGGTGATAAAATAAACTTAGGAACCTTAGTAAAGAGTCCTCTAAGCTTAGGCTAAATTACCTAAATATCTTTATCATTTAGGGTCAAGGCCCTGAGTTTTCTTTCCTCCCCTAGAAAGGATCCCCAAGGAAGGGGAATATTTGGTTCGTCTCTCAAACTTGAAGCGGATCAGACTGGTAACATCCAATGCGAAGGGGCAAAAACCCGCGGGGATTTACGTTGAATGGACACTATAGTGAAGGGACAAGCTACGGAACAGACTGTCAAAACTTGATTGGAGGTCTTGCTCTGCCATTTCATGGGTACCTGACCAATGTTCTCGACATTTGGACAAATTTATGTATCGCATACATTATATCAAGAAATGCTGGAGCAATGGTACCCAATAGAGAACAGACAAATTTTAGATGTCCGCCTTGGCTCAAAAACCAAGGCTCACATTCAAATGATACAAATTTACTAGAGTTTATAGCTGAATAGCTTGTTTAACCTCACCGTCTAAGTATGCATAAAAAGATCTTGAACTCAATGGATGGATGTTCATACCCATGACATCACGCTCATACCCTCGCCTTTGCCGAAGGCTCGTCCAATCTTGGCGGCTTCTCCGGCATTAGCTTCCACTGAAACCCCCGTAATGCCTGCAGGCGTGGCCATAAAACTTGAGACTTGACTCTACATGACAGAAATACTAAGGCAGACATAAGCTTTGTACAGTAAGCTCTTGATTGGTTTTCTTTAGCTCGCGTACTGGAGATCGAACTTTTTGGCTCCCTTAAGTGCCCCTGGCTATCCCCTGGGGAATAACATACTAACAGTTACAGACCCACTGAAGACCTGCGCGAAATAAAACAGTCCTTGCTGTGGTTGGTCCCGTCCGGACCGATCGGCCTCTCCTGTTGCTGGTTGCTTCGCATTGGCATTCAAATCTCCCGTGTCCCAGCTTTTCTCAACGTCTTCTCTTTCTTTCCCTCTCCTCTTCTCTTCAACCTCTACCTCCTTTCTTTTCCATTGTCGCCCTTGTTCTCCGTCGGCGGTTATTGTGTGTGATTAGGCAGAGTCTCACCGGGAAAGGGAACGTCGTGTCAAGGACAAGCATCGCATCGTATCGCCGAAGGAACAATAACAAAACAACAACAATGCACGCATCAAAGATCATCGCCACAATTGGCCTTGCGGCTTCTGCCCACGCCACAGTCATCCGCTATGAGCGCGATCTCGAAGCCAATGCCCCTGCTCCTGCTCTCGAGAAGCGAGCCGAACCGACTGCCGCTTGGGTTACTGTCGATGATGAGATGCAGCCTGCGACGACATACACTCCCTCGTATACCACCGTTGATGGCACCACTTCTCTGATTGATGCTCCTCCCCACGATCTTACCGCCAGCGTCTACACCTACACCAGCTGGGGCAAGATTCACACCAGCACTGGCGAGCCTCCCAACCCCCAGGCCACCGGCAAGCATGGCGAGGGTGTCTTTGCGCGATGCTACAACAAGGATGGCGATAATGCTCCTTTCTGCTCGCCTTACGCCAACAGCACCCTTGATGTTAAGAACACTTACTTTGGTGAGCAACAGAGCCGTTCGTTGATGCGTCAATTATAATAACTAACAGATTTTCAGTTACCTGGGATCCCGATTACTTCAACAAGACCAAGTCCTCTGATAACTCTACTCTCTTGGTCACTGCCCGCCTCGACCTCTACAACCGTACTAGTGAATCATGGGTGAAGTACAAGGAATTCACCGATTCCGCCGTCCCCGCCGCCTGGGGCTATTGGCCTTTCGATGTCAAGCAGGAGTACATGAAGTACTCGCCCTACAACATCTCCATTACCCTCTACAGCAACAGCAACAACTCCCTCGAGAAGACCAAGTCCTCATCTCTTTACCTCAACCTCAATGATCAGAACTTCCCTGAGAAGTCCCACGAGAAGTTGCCCGAGGGCCAGACCCTGACCATCGCTCTGCCTGTCGTCTTCGGCTCTCTCTTCCTCCTCGTCGTCGGTGGCTTCCTCTGGAACCGCAAGACCCGCCGTATCGGACTCGGCAATATCTCGAGCCGTTCTCGTCACGGTTACACTGGTCGTGCCAAGCGCCGTATCTTTGGTGCCAGAGATAATGGTATCCAGCTCGATACTTCAGTTCCTCCTCCTGGAGAATACCGTGATGCCCCTCAGCGTGCTCGTGCCGACAGCGACGGTCTCGGCAGCTTGGCCGGTAGCCCTGTCGATGCTACATTCCCTCAGCAGGGCGCCACAGGTGGTCGCAATGCTTTCCGCGACGAAGTGCGAAGACAAGAGGAGGAGAGACGTATGTAAAAAGAGGTGGGATTTTTGTAATCTTGGATGTCATGCAATTACTGGTTTTGTTCCAATATTCACAAATGACTTGTTATAATGTGCATCTCGATGGCTGGAAGTTGGGTTTAACGTTTTCACACGACGCATAACGAAAATCAATACGAAAGAAGACCTTTCTAGACCGAAAATAGAGGGACCTCTGAGGTCCATGAAACAAAAGTACTCTGTACAGGAGGGCATCGCCAAAAACAACCAAGTTCCTAATCCGTAAAATCAAAGCCATCTGCCGAAAAGTGTCATACGCCGGGCGTCATGGGTATTGAGGCCATCCCTAGCAAAATCCCACCCCTAGCAGATTGCAATAGTCGATGACCAATACATCAACAAGCAAGCCGTAGCAACTCCGTAAAAGCATGTAAATGAGCAGTATCCTTCCCCATGCGCCGTTCTAGACCTTGGTCCGCTTAGTGTTCCCAACACTCTGTCCGTCGTCCTCGAAACGTCTCTTTGTCTTTTCGGGTGTTGGCGTCGCAGAAGGTGATTCCTGCTCTGCCGCCAAATCAAAACCAGCACACAGGTCGAGCTGTGTCTCTCCCTCTTGCAATGGCCTCAGCAAGTCAGCCGGGATGGCCGTGGCCAGCTGGCACTTCGCCTCACATGGCTGATATGTGCTCGTCGTCCAAGCATCATCGGCGTAGTTCTTGGCTTCGGCGATCGTATATCCCGTGCTGAAGCCCTCATGGTATGCATCTGGGAGAATTACTATTGTCTCGCCAGGGCGCTGGTCAATGATGCGGAAGGGTATACCAAGTTTTTCCAGTTTCTGGGGAAAGAAAAACTCGGCTCGATGCCGCATGAATTGCGAGCACTTGTCCTTGCGGCCAAGCGCCTCTTCAGCAACATCAACCGCAGTTGATGGTACCACAATCCAGATTTTTCGACCTTTATACAGGTGGTTGAGCGAGACTAGGCGGAAGTCTTCCGCGTGTATTTGAAAGCTTGCCCCGAAATGGGGTCCTGATTCATACACATATGGAGTATGGATTCCAGGAATTATGGCTTTTGTGTTGTCCAATTTATCACCTTTAAGGGGATAAATCGGACTTCTTTCTGGAACTCCGGCTTCAAGGCGTTGTTCAGGAGTCCATGCAGGCACATCAACCCGATAACGTACATTGCGAATCTGCTTGTGGTCGTTCTTGCGATAAAGTTTTCTGAGCTGATCGATGGCTTTGATCGCCGTGACATTGCATTTCGCACCTGTAACAGACGAGTTGAAACTGCCGACAGACGGAACTGTATCAACTCGCCAGAAGCTGTTCCTTTTAATTTGGGTAGGGCGATAAGCATTCGCCGGTACTTTTTGGGAGTCCTTTGCTGGGAGGTCTTCTATGAGTTCCTCAGGAAGGACGATTTTAAAACAACCGTGGCTTTCAGCCTTAAGACTTCTGGCAAATGCGAGATTTGCCGGGAAGTCGTTCCATTGCTCGACGGTTGGTTTGAGTCGGAGAACTTGATGTCCCTCGGGGCCATCCCAATCAAAATCTATTGGGTCAGGTTCTGCGACAGGCTCATCCAATTCGGATGGTAGATCACTGAGGATTGAGCTTGCGTCGTCTTCGTCAAGGTCCGGAGAGAGTGATGGGACTTGTCCTAGCGGAGATGGTCCATTCATGACGACATCTTGGTCTGTGATTAATTGAGACGGTTGAGGATACTGTGGTTCGATGACGTTTTGCTGTGTTTTGGCGGGGATTGGACGCTGCTCGTCTAGGGATTCGGTAGTGGGAAGTGGCCCAGGCGCAGGTTCAGGTTCAAGGTGCGAAGAGTGCTGAAAGTGAAGAACAGGTTCCGCAAACTCATGCGGGGGATGTTGAATCTCCATTGAAGCCGGGAGGAGCCCGCCTCGCCAGTGCGACAGGCAAGCGATGCGATGAGGTTCTGGTGTTGATTGATGTCTAGTAGTGGAGAACAAAAGCGAGGGTGAGAGTGAGCGTGAGCGAGAGCGAGAAAGGCGGCGAGTGAGAGGTGAGCACAATCGCCACTTATTTCAGGGCAGAGGCCAGAGTTTTTGTATGCGCCGTGAGGCTCCGAACTCGCATTCTTGACAGTGAACAACCAGGACAAAGGCACAAAAGAACAAAAGGAGAGCAGGGACTTTGTTGCGCGATGAACGTATGAACAGAAGAGAAAAATGGAGGCTACCTAGGGTAGTAGTAGGTGTCAGGTAGTGAGTGAGTGAGTGAATGAGTAGCAGGTTGCAGAAAAGAATCCCCCGTGAGAAGCGGAATGTCGACCCAAATAGTACTAGACTAAACGAGTGCAGGGGGGCACCTGGGCTCCCGTCAGTGGCAGAAAGTGTGAGGTACTTCCACAAGGAAGTAGGTCGCCACCGAAATGCATGTCTCCTTACCAGACGGGACAGAACTGTAGGAGTTGGTGCCAGCCAAGGGGATGGATGACCTGTGGTTCTGCGCTGCGATGCGCTGCACTGCACTGCACTTTAGAGTGAGCGGGTCACGCGGGGAGTTCAGAGATTGGTCAAAAGAGAAGCAAATATTTGATTCTAGCGGGAAAACCGCCTGCAAGGTCCCTGATTAGCGCGGGGCACTGAAGACCAAGCAGCCAAGTTACATCCAGCAGGGGGGAAAAAACATGCTGTCATTGGATGCAAATGCCATAAACAATCGCTACTTGTGAGCGGAATCTTGCTTACAGCTGAGCACAAAGAAACGGATTCTTGCTATCAAAGCGAGAGCGCTTTCTTTCATTCTTTGATTTTACTTGTTCAGAATCCAAGTTTTCTTCTACCAGCGGGAATGGTAAGCGCCGCGACAGCGGCTTTGTCAGGCGGACAAAAATAATCGAGTCTGCTTTAGGCTTTGTTGAAAACGGGTGGAGCAATTGAGCCCAGACCATAAAAGGGTAAGTGCGTGATCGTCCCGCTGAAGCAATTTGTTTGGTGACGTTGAAAAGGCGACAGGGGTCTGTCTTTATCAATCTAAGTAGGTCTTCAGCGACCTGGACATTGAACTCCGCTGCATAATATGCGAGATTTCGATTGTCTCAGAGATTATAACTCTGCCAGTGGCGATAGCCTAAGGGAAAAAAAATAAAAAAAATTCTTAGGCCAATACACACACGTGCAAATGGCCGACGGCTTCCTAGAGTATCCTAAAGTTTGTCAGTGTGCACTGCAGTTTCGGAATCACACCTAATCATAAAGCGCATAGAGATTCGTTTGTTACTTGTAAGGCTTCACTGTTGGATAGGGCTAGATTTTATTTGGCCGCTACGAAACAAGAGTCAGCGGCTGTGTTGAGGTGGCTCTATTGTCATGACCTATGCTTCTTTGATACCTTTGTTCTTACGCGCCTGACACGATAAACCTTCTGCCTTCATCAACCTGACCAATATTCCCCTCAACATTAATATGGACCACCGCCGGGCATAGCTGATCCCTCGTTCGTATCACCATGCCAACAAATATTTACTGCATCGGCCTCTTCTGCGACAATTTTGTCAACACCGCTCGGGCTTTGATTGGAGACAATGAGTTCCAGCTTGTATCTCTGTAGAAGATTGTCAGTTCATAAGTTTGGGGATCCATCATGGCACCCATTCGCGATGTCATCGCGCCTGTTCTTTAGAGACAGAAACACTTCTGCATCAAGGTTGTCCGTAGGGTTGGCATGCGAAACTGCATCGATCAGAACTCGTAGGCATTGTGCAACTTTGGCTCCCTGCACTTCTCTTTGCCTGAGGCTGTTGTTATTTAAAGCTCTGTTATAGCATCTGTGGATTATAGAAATCATGACATAGAGGACATAGTGTTGGTTAATGAGTCTTTCAAGTTCGTCGGATGCGATGTCTTCGGAGTTTTTTGTTTCGTCGCATGTGCCAATAATACGCCCGACGCGTGGAGCAAGATTGCCTTTGATTTCGAAGAGCAAAAGTCTCAAGGGGCGAAGTTCGAGAGTCTGCAGTACATGATCTAACCAAGTGTAGTCTTCCATAGTTTTATCATGACACTCCCTAATTGCCGTCCAGAGCTCCTGGTTTGATAGAGAGAAGTTTCCAAGTTGTCGAGCCAGTCAACTGTGTGCTTCCAATGTATCGAATGATGTTGAAGGTTTCTTTGATGTGACTCTTGATCTGAGATAGTCGTCCTGAAGACACTTGAGGGACTGGTTTTGGGGCCACTTTGGGAACTCCGTCTTCATCCAGCTTGAAATGGTGAGTAGGTGGGATATTTATGTGTCCCGTCTTGACCATGTCGTTGAGTTAAGTTTCTAATCGGCGTAGAGCTTCTACGCGAAGCAACGGGTGGCTGGCGTTCGTAGCTGGCATGATCAATCATCCAGGTGGCTAGCAGATATGCTCTGATGCAAGGAGATGGAGATGAAAAGGAGATAATTATGGAAAGGGCGAGGATTTGGATCGAGTTACTTGCAGGCTTAGAGGCAGTGATTCACGCAGTGCATCCTCCTTGAACTGCAGTTGACTGCTTGTACTGGAACAGCTTCTTCACCACAGCAACAAATCTGGTCTGTACTGTCATCGTCATGCCTGCCATCGCGGAGACGACAAGTATGTTCAGTATAATTTCCCGCGCCATATGTAGCTTTATGCTTCATCATATTCACAGAGATAACCATATCACAAAACAAGTCGCACTGACTACCACCGAATAAACGGTCTTGTCTAGAGATATGCAGATAACTATCATGATCAACCATGATCATGTAGGGCAGGTATAACTAACACAACCCATATCTTTATCCATAGATATCCATCCATAAAAAGACGTCCATCAGCCCAACAACGCCAGCACGTCGTGTATCTTCTATCGTGTTTGTTAATGCTCATCGTACCCCATCCTCACTGATATTTTTGCTCCATATGCTCTGTAAAAGAGATTCACACATAAAACCCAAGAGTCGCTTCCATGTTCTACATTCCAATGATCTTGCGGGCTCGCCATCCCGCAAACTAGCCTTGTCTCTTTCCAAAACGCCAAAAGTCATGACACCAAATGCTAAATGGAGCCAAATAGAGAATAGTATGTTGTAATAGGTCGGTGAAATAATTATGTCGAAAGTGAGGGTATGTCTAACCATCCAGGTCGAGTGACTTCGTTATATTCGTAAACCGTGGAGAAGCTGCATAGTTCTCCTGACAGAGCATCAGGTGTACAAGTTGGCGCAGCATCTATGCGGAATTAGGCATGAGCTGGCCCAGCAGAACCTATGCAGCATCAAGCAGACACCGAAAGATTCTTATATTTGCCGACCAACTCTTCGATCTTGGGCAATAGCTCAGGAATTCGGAATGGCTTGGAGATGACATCGTCCTAAAATAAATTGTTAGTGAACAAGCTAATGAAATCTGGCATGTAACTCACAATTCCTGCGGCCTTGGCGCTCTCGATTTGCTCCGGTCGTGCATATGCCGTGACTGCAATGATGGGAATATGTTGCACAATGGTTCCCTCTCGCTCCAGCTCTCGAATCTTTCGAGCACAGGTCATTCCATCCATGACAGGCATCTCCAAGTCCATCAGGATGACGGAGATATCAACACCTTCAGCCTCCTTCCCAGCCCAGAATCTTGAACGCTCGAGAGTCTGCAGAGCTTCCTTGCCGTGGTTTGCCACAAACGTGTTGTTGCCACAATTTCGTAGCTGTCGTTGAAGAACCTTTTGATTGACAATGTTGTCCTCTACAATCAAAACGTCAAACAGTTGGGTTGTGTCTTCGCTTGTCGTCGTCGTTCGAGACGGTTGGCGATTGAGTTCAGGCTTCTGCGGAATGGCTGGGGCATGAGACTTTCGTGCGATCTTGAACGGCGTGATCTGTTCGTAATCTTGGGGAGGGGTCAAAGAGCGTCGGCACTTGATATAAAAGCTGAAGCTGCTACCAATGCCACGGCGGGACGTAACACCAATCTGTCCACCCTGCATTTCTGTCAAGATACGAGAAATAAAGAGACCTAATCCAGAACCGCCGTACTGAACGTGTGTTCGCGGAGTTGCCTGTTGAAATCGCTGGAAGAGAAGCTTCATCTCCTCCTCCAGTAAGCCGGGACCAGTATCCTCAACTGTGCAGTGGATGTTGATCTCCTCTCCATGACCCCACTCGTCAGTGTTGTTGATATCCATGACCGCAGTGCGTTGATGGTCGACTCTATCAAAGTATGAGATGCCTTTCCTAATGACTTCAGACACGTGCCTCGAAGCGCTGAGGCTGACAGTAATGGCTCGTTTCTCACGACCTTGGGTGAACTTGATAGCATTTGTCATCAAATTTATCAAGACTTGTCGCAGTCTGGAAGGATCAAGCTTCACCCATTTGATGCCATACTGCTCGAAGCTCTGATCCACGTTGAAGTCAAACTCGATATCGTGGGCAACCAGTTCTGATTCAAACATCTTTAGGGCACGCTGCACAACTCTAACAGGCTGTTCGTCGATGGGTGTAACGGCTAAGAGGTTCGAATCCAGCTTGGACAACGTCAGAATATCATCCACAATACGCTTTTGATGACTGGCACACAGATTGATTGTGTTTGCAGCATCCAGGCATCCATCTAGTAGGTTCTCAACTTCTGCTTTGACAGAATGCGAGTCGAAGATGGTGATGTTATTTGCGATCTGATCAGCACATTGTAGAATAGCTGATAGAGGATTCCGCATTTCGTGGCTGGTGATATCAATGAAGTTCTCTTGTTGTCGTTTCATCTCGACCGCCTCTTCACGTCGCTCATTCTGCACTTTCTCGGCCCATTTCTGAGAAGAGATGTCGGTGATACAGCCAAATATCAACTTGAGATTGCCTTCTTGGTTTCGTTCGGGATAAGCGCTCATCAGAACCCAGGTATCAATTGTGTTTCCATCGCTTTGTTGAGAACACTTGAACCGGAATTCCACCGAAATCGTGACTTTCTCTCTGAGGAGTTTGTCCCACGCATCTTCCAAGGCTGGTCTGTCCTCGTCTCTCACACTATCCATCCAAGTATCAACGGAATCTTCGGACCGGGAATGTCTTGAGATCTGCCACCACATATCGTTGCAATAGTTGATCTTGCCCGCGAAGTTGGCGATGAACATGCCAACAGGAGCGAACTCAGCCATTCGGGTAAATCTGTACTCGCTTTCCACGGCTTCTTGTGTACGGAGGTAAAGTTGCATCGAGAGTTCTTGACGGTCCAGTGCAGCGAGGCGGGCAGCCCTTTGACCACGCTTGATTTCCTCCTCGAACAAGACCACTGAAGCCATCGAGGTGGCGAGCTGCCGGGACAAAATATGAATGAACAGCTTGTAATCGTCATCATAGGGTCGGCGAGGGTTGACACCCATCACGATGAATCCGATCACGGATTCTCCTGTGGTGGTCGGGATAACGGGGAAAACAACGAGCGTCTTTGAGGGATCGCCAAAGCCCCTCCAGTGAAGACCATCAATAAGATGTGTAGGAAGGTTACCATTCTCTTCGGAGAGGACAATTGGAACACCTCCTGCAGCCATTGATTGGCGCATGTAAGGGGCGAAACCATCCTCAGACTGTCGCATGTCAAGCTGTGGAAGTGCAGCTTGATGATTCTCTGGTGCTCCAAGGCTCCCCTCAAGAACCAATTGGGGTGAGTGTATCAAGCTGCCGGAATGTAATGATGAAACCTCGCTCTCGGTGTCCTCTCTGGCCGAATAGATCAGGGCAAAGGGCACATCGTGTTCGTTGAACTCCAGTCCCTTCTGCACCTGGGGCCAGAAACCTGCGACAGTGGTAGCTGCAGCCGTCCTCTCGCCAATCTCGCGAAGCATCAGCATTCGCCTCTCGTTGACCCGTCTGCGGGTATTCTCGAAAGCTGGGTTGTATAGTCCAACCACTTCGCCTTCACCACCCACCAAGGGAACAATAGACCACGAAAAGAAAGCCTCCTCCAAGAAGCCGTGCCGATTGATGAAGAGCTGATTCTCGTGCTTCATTGTCGCCTGCCCAGATTCTAGCGCGCTCTTGAACACAGGCTTGATCTCATCCCAAATCTCAGGCCAGGCATCCATGTAGCAAGAGCCCATCAACTTGGGGTGTTTTTGGCCTGCAAGGTCGAGATAAGCTTCGTTGTAGATGATCACACACTGGGGACCCCAGTACATGGCAGCGGGGTGGGGGCTGCCCATGATCAGGTTGGACATGGATCTGAGATCCGCAGGCCAATCTTCGATTGGTCCGAGAGGAGTGGCCGCCCAATCTACGGAACGAGCAAACTTTATATGAGGAGGAAGTGCATCCGACACTGGTATCCTTGTCCAATCGAAAATTGATCTCGCGGGTTGCGATTGGAATACCTGGTTTGTAAACTCATCAGGGTGTAGTCTCGTGTCGCCTCCCTCCATGATCGCATCAACATCTGCGCGATCAAAATTAGCATCGACAGGTTCAGCATCGCCGAAATAATCTGGCGCATCAACGAGCTCGGCGTCAGGAGTAACGGGCATCTGCGGCGAGTGTCCAGAACTTCTCGTTTCCGAAGCAGCCGTCTCGTCAATAAGTGGTAACGCAGTACTGGGGCGAGGAGTAGCAACACAAGTCTGGGCGCTAACAAAGCGAAATCTTCGACGTAATGTTGACAATGTCCAGGTAATACCAGCATACTTGTGAGTATCAGCTGACACACGAGCTTTGGATTGTGTCATAATCCATGATTTGAAGCGACCAAAATCTGTGTCTGCACTAGCATCTTCTTGGTCCACCGACAAATATTGAAGCACTTCATGTGCTCCTCGTAGAGACGCGTTGTAGTAGAGGATGTGTAAGCCGGCACGGCTAGCATTAGCGGAATTGTCCAGGTCTATCAGAAAGGTAGGCCTCTCGTCCTGCTCTAGAAACTCAATAACACCAACACCTTGTAGCATCTGCAGCCCCGGAGGGAGACTACGACTGTCTGGGGTCGTCGTATGACCGGGAGCGTCCATTGAAGACCCCCAACTACCAGGAGTGCTCTCTGATCTTCCTGGGCTGATGGAGCTCACACTTGCGCGAGGCAACTTCAAGGTCGTGACACTACCAGCCGGGTCCTCTCGCATACGTGAAAGCATAGAAACAGCAGGATCGGTTGCAGGAAAGCTGGCCGGACGATGAACGTGCCTCGCTGGCGTGTGAGAGAAGAAGAGAGGCGAGAGCGGCCCTTGCTGCTTCCCTCTTGCTGAGGGATCAAGATTCGCAGATTGGTTAGGAAGTTCGACCTTTCGAGGTGGTGATGCCCCAGTGCGGGCTTTCTTGATGGGTGATGGGTGCATGACGGGTTCACCTCTGGACGGGGCGGAGGGACGCTTCGCCGGAATGGGAGTCTGTGGAAGCCCTCGCGTGGACGCGCTAAGACCTCGTGGACTACCGGCGGTGGACAAACTTGACTGGTGAATAGCGCCGGTAGTCGAAGCTGACGAGAAGGAGGCCGTAAAGTCAGAAAAGGGCGCGATTGAGGCCAAGTTTGGTATGCTAAGATCGTGCCTCCATGCTGGTGCCTCTGATATGCGGCGAGAGTCGTAGGCTTTCCTGCCAGTTATGGTGACCCTGTTGTAAGCTTCCCCGGCAGCTTTAGCAGCAGCAGCAGCGAGAACTGAAACGTCGGTATCAAGCTCAGCGTTAGTCGTGCTGGTGGCAGTGGTGTTGCTTGGAGTGGTAAATGTGGGTACTGAACCCGGAGTAGAGGTTGAGGTTGGTGGTGGTGGTGGATGCTTTTTGCGACCCTCGTTCTCTTGATCGGTCGAGTCTGCGACAGGACAATTCGAAGAAGCAGAGGCAGAAGGAGACGAGGGAGAGTTGAAACAAGGAAGCCGCTGCATGAAGGCGCCTGGAGAAGAGGAGGGAATCGAAGCCCCGGAGGGACTGCGAGTCCTTGGCACCTAGTGGCCAGTGGCTTTGGGCCTTGCGCAGCGGCCAGCAAGAGATCGAGATTCAAGATGCGATGAGGGGCGTGTCTGCGAGGTCGGGTGTGCGTAGCGTATGAGTGAAAGTAGGGTAAGGTACCATGCGTGCGAAAACAGTGGTGGAAGTTCCCTATGAAGTGGGGAGACTCTGATGCAGTACCTTAGCTGTACGGGCCAGCAGCTGCAACAGTCAGTGGGAGGTGCAGTACCTGATGCGCGGCGCAGTAAAAGCTCGGGCTGCTAAGTATATGTTGAGGAATACAGCCGCCGCGATGTTGGGTTGAAGGGGAGGGGGGAAGAAATGGGATGGGGATCGAGATGGGATATGGGATCAGAGGGGATGAGTTGCAGGGGGATTTGCAGCTAAAAGTCGGCTGTACGATGCTGTGTTATGGCCGTAGTCCGGGGGTCCTTCAGTGGGTGGAGTGCAGTAGGTGCTAAAAGCTTGACTCGATTGTGAGTGATGGTTGTGGTTCAACCAGTTTGTCAAAGGAAAAAAGGGAACCAATGAATAGCACAGTTCAATTCAATCTGACGAAAGCATTCGGCCGAGTATTGACTCGAACGGAAACTCTGGGTTAGGCTGGGTTTGGGGTGGCGGAATCGGAGTCAAAATTGACTGAACGGACGGGTCCTGGCATGTAGCGTAGGTAGCGTGCCTTATTAGGTACAGTAGGTAGAATCAGTAAGAGTTTTGGGGCCGGTCAAAAAGAGCCGCAATTGTGAGCGAGAGAAAGGCTCTTGTCCAGTGGAGATACGGTATTTTGACGTCGGTTTGGTTGTTTGTCAGCCGAGCGAGACGAGAGGGCGACAAGGGAAGGGAAGGGAAGTCAACGTCACAATAGAGTGTCGATGAGAGGAGAGAAGATTAACAAGATGAACGAATAAAGTGGCAGTTAGACCAAGATAAGGATGGAAAGAGGCTGATCACTACTCCGCATTTGAGCCTTCAGGCAAGACCAGGCCACACAAACCGACAGAATGGGTATGGAAATAATGGATGGGAGAATGGGAAATAGCATTTCCAAAGGAAAGGAACGAGCACAAGACTAGTTAGTGGTGACATTCACATCGAACGAGTAAAGGATAGACAAAAGGGAGCATGATAGATAGACATGTCTAATCTAGAGGAAGAAAGGATCAACGTCTGCTTACGGAGAAAATAAATAATTCATCCCATTGATCTGCTTCAGCTTCGGCTTGGCTCTGAGTCTATCACAAAACAGTAATATTGTACGGGACAGCACAGCATAAAGCACAACAACTCATACATAGAGAGCCAAGGCAAGCCATTCAGAGAGCGCGAACCGGGGTTCGTTACCGGGGTCATATTCGGTTCATGGAATTGGTGTGAGGCGGCTTGTAAGTGGATATCCCATCATCTTGGCAGCAAATAACCTACCCGCTTTCGAGGTCTGGGTCCTTGAAGCTGACAGGGGATAAGACAATGGAGTTGACCACCTGGACACAAAACTCCTGATCACTGATGGAGTTACTTATTGTGGAAGAAGTGAAATATCAGTCATGATAAACAGATGCATGGTGCCTCCTAGCCGAGTACCAATATCATCACCTCCTCCGATAACCTCACTACCTCACCACATCTGCCGTCTGCCGTCTCCCGTCTATAGTAAGCAGTCCCACCACATACATATGCGGCCGGCTTCTTTTCTGGCCGCTACAGACGAACCCAGACCACCGGTCCTAGTCCGTCCCGCCATCCATCTTGACCAGTCATGAGAAAGACATGGGAATTGAACAAGCTTTTAGACTTTGTCAAATCTTTGCTAGCAGTCTAGCACTATGAATTTAGTGATCCGTCATCAGGCTTTTTCCCTTCTCTCTTGTCGATCATCGTATATCGAACCATCCGATTTCTTTTATCGGAGCGGAACTGAAAGACGGGAGAGAGATGAGAGCCGAGAGCCGAGAGCCTCGACAAGGACATGCACAATCAACATTGACCAAGATCCCTGTATCAAACATTAACGGCGGCGGAACCATTGGTGCAACGTCTTGGCACCATTATTTGATCACTGACCAGACATTTCATGGATGCTGGGCCTATTTAGCAGTTCAACCCTACCAACCAGGCACTTTTTTAATGGCTGACTTGTCACAAGTTCACTTTCACACTCTCATCACCCAAAGCAAAGACCCTGAGTTGCATGCAATTGGTGAACTTGTCCTTGACCCGGGCTGGGCTGACAAGGATGGAGGTGTGTTTGACACGAAACTACCGAGGCATGTATTTCTTATTGCCGCAATATCATGTCAACACATGCAGGTTCTAAACAAAGGGGTAACGTAAAAGGAAATACGTATCGACGGAACGAGTCATCGACTAGACCAGAGCTAAGAAGGAAAAGGCAGAAAAGAAAAAGAAGAAAAGAAAGAGAAAAAATCCCGATCTCTTCGGAGAATGGATAAAATGGTTTGGGCCTGTGGAACGGATGCGTGGAACTCACCCTCCCACATCAAGAAATGCTCATGACGATCGGCGAGATCTAGAACGGTCTGTTTTACCCACGCCTTGAGCTCAAAAGCCAAGGGCCCCGCATGTCTTCAGCTCCCCCTGTCTTTTCGTGAGAGTGGCCGTCTCCAGAGAACACGGTCTCGAAGTCTGCCCCTGGTCTTGGCTTGCCTTGTTGACCTTGAATTTTGGCGCCAAAAAAAAAAAAGGCCCAATCTTTAAGCCTCTGCTGTTTGAATCGTGAATACTCGGATCGAGTTTCGGGGTCTCGCAATTTTCGTGAGGCAATAGTCAAGGTAACGTTGGTTTTGCGTCTTTCTCTCTCCTCCGCTGTGGATGGTCTATTCGGCCGAGTTGGAGTTGGTTTTAAGAATAATCCTCCGGTAGCTCGGCTGCCCCACATGCTCATGATTCGTCGCATGGAATTTCCAAAAGCGAGGCGGTGTGGATACTGCTCAGTAAAATCCATGACTTCTGACGGCTTCTTTCTGTGTAAGCCATCCCGTTATTGCTGTGACGGCGGAGTCTCCTCTGGAGTGACGATGTGGCTGGTTCAAGTGCATTCTTGACGGGTTTTATGGGCTGACTTGGTGCTGATAGCCGACACCAGTTAAGGGGATTAGTCAATATGTTAATATTCTTGCGGGAGTTTCTCAGTAGTGGCCGATAATACGCGGAAGCAGATGATTCTGTTGTTCTCACTAACAATTAAGTTAGGGCCCAACCAAATATGCTGTCTTCTCTTTATGTTCTAGCATGGCACATGGTATGGTCAGCCTGAAAGCCCGGACCAGAGTCTTAACTACCGATTTTGGGTTACTACCATCAGGAGTTGGGAATGCCCTCACTTTGATTCGAGCTTTTAGGCTTGAGCTGTTCATGACATGATATGATCCGGTTAAAAGATGTGACTCTGCTGCAGAGTAATCTGTGGGTTACATAATGTCATCACTGTTGCTATTGTTAGCCGCCAGCTGACCGATGATGTTCACAAATGGCACATTTCGTAGTATACAAACTCGGAATGTTACCCTTTGAATGTTAAACAGCCTCGATCTCGGATAATCGGTATATGGAGATGCCACAACTGAGGCCATTTCCATAGAGACTCGACTGACAGATGGTAACAGGCGGCTAAGTCTGGACGAATCTGGCCAAGAACCAACATAAAATCCCCGTTCTTTCCGTTCTTGCGGTAGATCACAGGAATTGAATCTGCGAGCACTTGACGGCAAAGAATTGGCGGTTCCCAATCCCTGCGACTCTCACTCAAGAGCACATCTTCAACTATTTTCTTGTTCTCTTATTGGCCAGCGCGCCACATGAGGTTGCATCTATAGCCTCTAGCCCAACCAATCGGGCTACTCCATCACTATCGGGCATCTCATGATTTCCACCCGGGCGCTTAACAGAGGAGACGAGTGGTGATAGCACCTCACTTCTCTGACCTGATTGGCCCACGCCGTTGATGCTCATCCTCGAGATGCAGTGATTGGCATCAGACTATCACTCCAGGCGCCCGCTCACAGGCTGGCTACAGGTCCTTCACGCAGCATCACAGCGGCTTTTCTCACCTCGAGAGCCTCTCACAGCTGTCCAACATGGAGGGCCCCTCTCAGCTGATGGCCACCTCTAAGGCCCTTAAACGGCTGCCCACCCCGACCTGGCCGCCCAGGAATGCTTCTTTACATCTTTATTGAATTGGCTGCCGGTCAGCAAAGACGAATTTGACGGTCTCAATCAGGACTCTGTACGATATCGCATGTGGAACAGTTTATAGCTGCTACCAGCAGCCGACACAGCGCAACATTGAACTCCAACATCACCAAGCAAGCAATCAATCAATCAATTCAGATCAGATTAATAGCCAACATGAAGTTCCCAACCTTCAAACGCTCTCAGCAAGAGCACACAGATAAGCCATCCAAGGCAAAGAATTACCGCGTCTTATTCCGGAAATGGCCTCGCGTATCGAGAAAGGGAACATGGTGGTTAATGCCTCTTGAGCTGATTGGAATTGTCCCTGCTCTGGTCATCTTTGGCATCTCTCAACCAAATCTCTACCGTACCGATATGTGGCAGATTGGCTGGGAGCACGATCCTCCCCTCAACTCGAACCCGGCCAGAGTTCTCTACGCTTATGCCAACTATCAGCCTCAACCAAAGATTGCTCTCATCTGGACACGAACGTGAGTGTACCTCTGACTGTGCCTAAGGGATTGACTAACATGAACAGCTTCACCAATTTCAATGTCGCTATTTCGATCATCTCACTCTTCTTCCTCCTCGGCAAGCTTACTGCCTTTATCATGAGAGTTTGGTACCCCATCTTCGCCACTTTCATCAATGTCAGCATGGTCGCTCTCTACACAGTCTGCGTCTACGGAACCATTGGACCTGACTACACTGATTCACGATATCCCGCTCCTGCAGCTTGGTACTACCGTATTGGGTGCGATATTGCCAAGCCATATGGAAAGTACAAGAGCTGCATGATTGCTCGATACTCGCTTGTCATTGGTGTTTACATGCTGTAAGTGGTGTATAGTATTTACATATACCTCAACTTTACTAACGCCGATTCAGGGCAATCTATCTTTGCAATCTGGGATTCAGCATCTATGCCATGCTCCCAAATAAGATCAACGATGTTTCGGACGACGACGACGACGAAGATGGATCTACGACGTCGGAGCCGAAGGGAGGTGTTTGGGAGATGCACAACATGAAGACTCCCAGTATTCGAGCAATGCCGTATACTCCTCGAACGCAGGCTTTTCACACTCTGGATCGCCAACTGCCACTTCGATCTCAGCAGAACAGATACTATGGCTGAAGAAATATTAGGATGAAATTTAGGATACGTCATGAAGGGGCCACTATCATTAATGAGCATTGGGTGTTTGGAGTTAAGGATAATACACCAAGGAACATACATAGCCGGACGAGGCTCGACTTCCATTAATTGTTATTCATATATGAATCTGATAATTCACTGAGATTTACATGGGTTATCCTTCGCGCAGAATTGCCTATTTCGTGAACACGGCCCTGTCGATTGGTGAAATACAGAGAGATACTCCACAAGAATTGCCAATGTCAAAGTTTCTAAGCTGTGAAACGTTAAGAAACTGCAGGGACTGATTCACTATTGACCTATTTGAGGTTAATTAATCGGCCTTTGGTAATAACATGCCGATATCTCTTGTGCCGGTCCCGCCGGAGCCGATAATGGTCAAGATACCGGCTCCGGGAGCTTTAGTCAACCCCACACAAGCTTGTTTAACAAGACGTCACCCCGCCATCACCAACCTCGATCCGTCATCGGCAACAGTGAAACTCCAAGTCTTGACCCTTTATCTCTTCAATTGATTGATTTTATTTGTCTATTTGACTTTGTCGAGAGTGAGTCGAGATATCAAGATGGCTCTTCTCCAACGATTGGCCGCTCCATCGCGAGGAGCTCTGCGACAATCTCCAGTCATCTCATTGATGATCACAAGGAGAGCTTCCAATGTCGCTCCCCCAAAGGTACACATCTCACAGCCTGAGGGATTGATTATAGAACTAATGTCCTGCAGCTCAAAGATCCATCACTTCTCAAGCAGGATGTTTGTTATGTCAATGGTGAATGGGTCAAGGCCGGCTCCGGCAAGACATTTGAAGTCCATGGTGAGCTTCACCCTCTGTCTCCCTCAACAATCTCATATACTCATAGTGTAGATCCGTCCACCGGCAAACTCATCGGAACATGCCCCGAATTCAACTCCAAAGATACCCAATTAGCCATTAGCGCTGCTGCAGATGCGTTCCCTTCATTCCGCGCCAAGACCGGCCGTGAGCGCTCAAAGCTACTGCGCGCTTGGTATGATCAAATGGCCGCCAACGCCGAGGATATCGCAAAGATTATTACCTGGGAAAATGGAAAGCCCATCGCCGATGCCAAGGGTGAGACAACATATGCCGCAAACTTTCTCGAGTGGTTCAGTGAGGAAGCACCACGAGTATACGGTGACACAATTCCTAGCTCGGTTCCTGGGAACCGCGTTTGGACTATCAAGGAGCCTGTTGGAGTCTGCGGTCTCATCACACCGTAAGTTAGTTTCACTCCTGCAAGATGCATAACTGACATTTGTAAGATGGAACTTCCCTGCCGCCATGATCACACGAAAAATCGGACCAGCCTTGGCAGCAGGTTGCACGGTCGTCGCAAAGTCCCCTGCCGAAACACCATTTACTTCACTCGCCTTGGCCGAATTGGCTCACCGCGCAGGCATCCCCAAGGGTGTCGTTAATGTCGTGACCTCACACGAAAACACACCCGAGCTCGGCGAGCTTCTCACATCTGACCCTACTATCCGCAAGGTCTCCTTCACAGGATCCACTGGTGTTGGCAAGCTTCTCATGAAGCAGTCCTCCGGCACTCTCAAGAAGCTCTCGATGGAGCTGGGTGGCAACGCCCCTTTCATCGTCTTTGATGACGCTGATGTGGATGCTGCTGTGGCTGGAGCTATCGCGTCCAAGTTCCGATCTTCGGGACAGACCTGTGTCTGCGCCAACCGGATTTATGTCCAGCGCGGAATCTACGATGAGTTCGTGTACAAGTTTACCGAGAAGGTCAAGTCTTTCAGTGTAGGCAATGGGTTTGACCAGAGCGTTACACACGGACCTCTGATCCACGATCGAGCTATTGAGAAAGTTGAGGCTCATGTTAAGGATGCTGAGAAGAAGGGTGGGAAGATCACCATCGGGGGCAAGCGACTCAACGACCTTGGATCCAACTTCTATGCACCCACTGTCATCCGTGACATGACCCCTGAGATGGACATGGCCTCACAAGAGACCTTTGGACCCGTCGCTGGTCTCTTCCCCTTTGAGACAGAGGAAGAAGTTGTCAAGATGGCCAACAACACCGAAGTCGGTCTTGCAGGCTATTTCTTCTCCCGGGATATTGAGCGTGTGCACCGCATTGCCGAGTCTCTTGAGGTTGGTATGGTTGGTGTCAACACTGGTATCATTTCTGACGCTGCTGCGCCGTTCGGTGGTGTCAAGGAGAGTGGGTTCGGTCGTGAGGGCTCCCTATATGGAATTGGAGAGTATCAGATCACAAAGATGATCACATATGGAGGCATGGGCAAGCCCCTTCAGTCATAAGCTGATGAGCATGTCCAACCAATACGCGGGTTTGGTTTAACATATAATGAAGAATAAAGCTGTCACCAACAGTCAGAACAGTGCATTCACACACACCAGATACTAGCCATGGAGTATTCTATTCTACAACTAGTTTCTGTTTTTGAAGACATGCTGTATAGGTGCCTTTCTTTTACGGTCAACACTTCGGTGGCTTTTCAGGGGAACACCATTATAAAAAGCTTTGTAGCAGCATTATCACCATATTTGACTTAAGGACACAACCAAATCGTGATCTAACCATTATGAGCAGCAGAGCAAGGTAACTACTACAACTGCTTACAATAATAAGGAACGCTCAAGCCAGCAACTAACTATTGACAGTGGCTACTATCAAGCACCCAACATCTTTTTACCTCCGCCTACCCCTTCAGCCATTTACCATTTACCATTTCCCTCTTCTGATCTGTCCTCGCTCTACTATTCTTCACCCACATCATATCTCAGCGTAGTGTAAGTCAATGACAGTTCTGACGCAGGTTCGAAATCAACATATCATCCGCAAATTGCACCTACTTATCCACATCCACATTGATCTGATCCTGGTAAACAGCCCCATCCCATTTGGCTTCGATGTCTTCGTCGGTCATGTTAGGCGGCGAAAACGGCTATATTTTGGGAGATTTTACTCCCCAGAACTTTTTGCAATTTGATAATGTAGTCGTTCTCCGGGCGGATAGCCGAAACAATCACCCACATACCAAACTGGAGCTGTGTTGCTCGTCCGTTGCCCATTGTGGCCTCATAAGGTCGATATTGACTGGGTAGGTAGGCTTGGTTGAGTGGTCGACCCAGGTCTCTAACGTGAGAGACTGGATAAGCTTGTTTGCAGTAAACTTAGGCATTGGATGTTTAAGTTTGCCGAGGTGCTTGAGGATAGCTTTGACCCGATTTTGTGCAGTGATCCTACCTGATTCTTGATGTCTTTTATCTGGTTACTGATATCCTTTTAAGAACTTATATGTCTTAGGTAGTAAAGCCTGAAAACTTCAGACCTTAACAACATAAGTCCTAAGCCAGCTTTGATAATTTTGATATAACTTAGGATAGTATAGGATAATTTAGGATGAGTTTAGTAACTCTGCTAGATATCAATAGGGGTTCTGATCAACTGAAGTGAACTCTTTACTGCCTAGGTAGGTAACTTAGTTGGCGGCCGTTTCCCCCCAAAGCTCACGCCATGGAGAGTGTCACTCGAGTACTCACGAAAAGCAAGCGGGTTCTGGACGGTAGAGATGATGAAGGACGCGTCTGGGAGAGTATTGCCCCATTCCTCGCCTGAAGCAAGCTGGTTCTCGACGTGTCTGTTGGCGGGTGGAGGCAGATTCACGATACGATTGTTGGTATGGGCATACTGGAGGAAAGACCAAAAGGTGTTGACGCGAATAGTTTCAATCTCACTCTCGTCGTTACCCACAGTTGTTTTCGTCCTCAACGTACGCGCATCCATAGACTCAGGCCAAGGTGTCGATATCGCCAACCATGAGGCACCAACATAACGAGTCAATGAGACACAACAATTCTTGTTCGCGACAAAGCGAGGACCAGTTCCGGAGTTGACAGTACTTAAGCACAAGGACATCAATATAAGTCTCGCTACCTTGAAACAAATCCGCGGTATTTGTCCCAATCTGGCTGAGTCCTCGCTTTTCTAAAGTCCTGAATGCTTAGAGTTTTCGGAGTGTCGTAGTTATATATATCCTGCCACGGCCTTGATATTCTTGGCCTTGAAGTTAGCTACCTAAGTACTAAAATCCTTTACTTAAAGAACTCCCTTATTCTTATGTAGCAGAAAGCTAAAGACTTTATTAGACCTGCATAATATCAATCTTTAGGTAATCTTAGGACAAGTTAGGATCATTGAGCATAAACTTAGCAGACTCTTTAACTCTTAGATTTTGATCCTCTTGTTCATCAGTCTTAAGACATGGAGAAAAGACTCAAGAAGGTGGGAAAGGCCAAGGATGAGGACTAGCAAGTGTAATAATGCTCGAAGGCAACTCAATTTATATAGATAACGCCACATGTTATGAATGAAGACCATGATCAATCGTATCTGTTTCTCATGATCTGAAATGCCATGGTGGAACAACAATCAAGGCTCAACTGTCAAAGACAAAGCAATCACTTCATTGGTACAGACAAGTTATCAACACGCAGCAGTTGTATTATTAGGTATTAATTATCTCCATCCCGGGTATCAGACAAGAAAAACAAGAAGCAACGACGCGGGCAACTCGACTCATCAAAGTCGAAAGCCCATTCAACATTTTTTTGGTGATTTTCGGACATCCATCAGATATCCTTTTTCTTCAACATCTTCCTCTCCTCCGTCATATTCAGTAACTTAGCTATGGGAAATTGGTATCAGTGAAGCAGTCTCGACAGGGTATCTCGGTATCTTGTGAAGAAATGCAGTTCCATCCTTCCATTCCCAAACCCTCTCAATGCGCGTGTTGTATGATGGTGTTGGGGTTATTGTTTCATTGTGAATTCAGTCGTAAATCTCAACGCTCAGCGCCGTGCAACCCTCTAAGCGGCGGCGGTGACAACGGGAGCGGGAGCAGCGTCCTTGGGCTTATCCTCAGCCTCGGGCTCAGCGGGCTTAGCAGGCTCCTCAATCTTGGGGGCCTCCTCGGTCTTGTTCTCCTCGGCCTTGGTCTCGGTGGGCTCCTCCTGGACGGTCTCCTCCTTGTTCTCCTCGGCACGCTTCTCAGCAGGCTTGGGGGACTTTCCGCGGATGGTGTTGCGGAGCTTCGAGAAAGGAGACTCCTTCTTCTCTCCCTCAGCAGGGGCGGGAGACTTGTCACGCTTGCCGAAAGCGAAAGGCAGAGAAGACTTGCGCTTCTCCTTGAGGTCCTTCTTGGCCTCAGGGGCAGGAGAAGTGGCGGCAGGAGTCTCGGTGGTCTCGGTAGGGACGGTAGCGGGGTTGGAAACGTCAACAGCAAGAGGAGTGGTGGCCTCAACAGGGGGGATCACAGGAGCAGTGGTCTCAGCCTCAGCCTCCTTGGTAGCCTCAGGCTCAGTAGGCTTGAGCTCAGGGGTCTTCTTCTCCTTCTTGGAGAAGACGTTACCGAAGAAGCTGTTACGCTTGGTGGCGGTAGGCTTCTCCTTGGGGCTCTCGGCAGGCTTGTCCTCAGCAACAGTGGGGACGACCTCAGGGGCAGTCTCCTCAGCGGGCTTGGCGGGCTCCTCAACGGCAGCGGGAGCAACCTCCTCTACAGGCTTGACAGGTTCCTCGATCTTAGGGGTCTCCTCCACAGCGGGGGTCTCGACAGCGACCTCATCGGCGGGCTTGGCCTCGGCCTCCTTCTTCACTTCCTCTTTCTTGCCGAAGCCGAAGAAAGATGTTCGCTTGCGGCTAGCAGATCGGCGCTTGGGCTCCTCGGACTTGACATCCTTCTTGCGCTCGTCCTTGATCTCCTCCTCCTTAGGGGTCTCCTCAGTGATGGGAGCAACCTCCTCGGTAGCAGGGACAGCAACGGCAGCATCGGCGGGAGTCTCCTCCTTGGCGGCCTCAGCAGCCTTCTCCTCCTTCTTGACAGGAGTAGGCTTGAAGCTCTCGAGAGTGGCCTTGTAGGTCTCAGACTCAGTGACGGTGGTGGCAAGCTCCTTGGCCTCGGCGATCTTGAGCTTCAGCTGAGAAACCCAGTTGTCGCGCTCAGCAGCGCTGGAAGCCTTGAAAGTGTGCTTGTTGCCCTTGGAGGTCAGGTGGAACTTGTGGGAGCCATCGATCTCGGGCTCAGTGGCATCAGCCTGCGGAAATTGGCGATTAGCTTATTGTGACATGTCGGCAGTTGACGCTGCATGAGACGGGAGTTTTGTGGGTCCAAAACTTACCAGGCTGATGACGCTAGAGGGGTTCTTCTTGTCACCAACGAAGAGAAGACCCTTGCCAGTCTCGGAAGCCCAAGCAATATTAGAGTGAGCAGTCTCAGTGGACTTCTCGCTCTTCAGGTAGTGGGAGAGAGCCTTGGGCTCGACAGCCTCGGTGCCGAAGAAAAAGAATTCCTTGCTGGGGATGAGGTTCCTGAAGGGGTGTGACGTTAGTGCCCTGTTCCTGATAATTCGAGTCCTGAAGCGTTTACAGGAGCAAGGTCTCTTCCACCAAAGATGTAGAAGACTTGCTGCCAGCAAGGCTGGGACTCGCATATGCTAGTCTACTTACTTGGGGAAGCTCAGGCCTTGAGCCTTGTGGTTCAAGTGACCCTCCTCCACGGGCTTGACCTCCTCCTCTTTCTTCTCCTCAGCCTTAGCAGCCTCCTCGGCAGGCTTGGTCTCCTCAGCGGGCTTCTCCTCTGTAGCGGGAGCGGTCTCGGCGGCGACAACGGGAGTCTCTTCGACAGGCTTTGTCTCGGCGGGAGACTCAACGGCAGGGGCAGAGATGCCAGCGGCAGGGGCAGCGATCTCAGGCTTGGTCTCCTGAGGGACCTCGATGTTCTTCTGTTCCTCGGCCATTTTGAAAGATTTTGGGGGGTATCAAATGAGATTGGGTATCACAACAAACAAAGACGTTGGTATAAAAAGGAAAGAAAAAAGGAAGTTAATCCAGAAAAAGGCGTTGGATTTCAGATGGAGCTGAAGAGTAGGTAGAGGGGAAAGAAGAAGGAGGGAAGAGAGGTTCGCAGAAGACGGGGAGGTTTGGGGTACTTATTTGTTGCTGTCTTGCTGTGAAAAAGGGATCAGAAGAGAGGTATCCTATCCCATGGATGCCCAGGTTGGAAGGGTACGGTACATTCAGACAGGGTCACACACAGTGAACAGGCCTAAAACTGAGGACGTGGGTCCGGGCGGGGCGTGTGCAGAAGTGGGCGGGAATTAGGGGAGTGAAGAGATTAAAGACCGGCAAGGGCAAGGGTTAGTAGGAGGGAAGGGAACCTAAAGGGGAGAGAGAGGGAGGAGTCATCAGTGTGAGTGAGTGATGGATGGGCTGGCACCTCATATCAGCACCTCGATCAACTTTCAGTTGATCAGTCGCTTACCATACCGTACAGTTTGTAGATAGATCCAGTGTCGGTGCCGCACGAGCAACCATTGGACCTTTTCTGTAGTGACAGTAACTGTACTGTTCGAGATCTGATTTGCTGTTATTCAAGTCCGATTGTTCTACTCAAGCCACACAATCTCCTATTCTCCCACGATAAACCGTAATCTCTTAATGTGAAGCGAGGAGCACCTCACCAGTAAACGATCCGCTTATTAGTCTATTCATTGGCTACTCTCGCGTCAGAACACCTGTAATTACAGGGCACATCACAGTTTCCAACACCCACTGATGGTTGAGCAAGAGATCGCATCTACTCCATATCTATCCGTTTGATAAGGATTTGCAATTACAGTACATCCACCACAGCTCATGCAATCTGCAATATGATACATCAAGCATCTGGTTCCCCAGCAACTGATATCTCTTCAAAATTGCCTGTCTCTCGTTAACCAATTCTATGCTTCTTCTCAACAATCTCATTTTTCTCTCCTTGTTGTTGCTGGGTGATGCCCTGGTCTGTGCTGCATTAAACAAGTGGAACTAATATTGCAGATGCCCCATCGACCTGCCGGCTCCCAGTGGATTGACTCTAGCGAATGAAGCTAGCCGCGGACAAAATTGCAGTAGCATATTCGGGGCCCACGTACTCGACTCGTACCTTCTCAGTCTCAAATGGTACACTTCGTTCCTCACCTTACCTCAGGACTTAGGTTCCGTCTGAATTGGACGCACCCTCATCACAGGCGGGCAAGGCAGTTAAATAAAGTATGGAAATAGCACTTTCCTTGCCAACATTGGGCACATGGGGCAAAGAAAGCAAGGGAAGGTGCTCACCGTATCCTCCGTTTCGGCCGCTATCCAATAATTCTTCTTCTGTTGCTCATCATCTCTTTGATATTCTCGATATAAGCTTCATTTCGCACTACCAGGCTATTACCCATTCTACAGGCGTCTGATATTTGACTGGCAATTCCGGGTGTCCTCCGAGTAATTCCCAGTACTCCGTTCCGTATTGTATGATGATATCAACTACTCCGTATCCTCGAGATAGATACAGAATACACTACACTCATCATCACGCCTTGATTCGTTGCCGGTGGATATGCAAAAATGCCTGTACAAGTCTCAGCGCTATTCTTTACCAGGTGTATCCATACGCTCCATCTTGGACATGGAAATCATCCCTCGATTCAAAAATAACTACCTATCGAAGACGGTGTTGACTGCCCTGGAACTCTACCTGTCCGTCAACCACTATATAGAAAACCATGCCAAGGCTTGCTCACCCCCATCTCCAGCCCTGACTCAATCATACGGGTCTTGGTCCTAAAGAAATGGAAGACAAATTTCGCTGTTGATTGTCCACTGGTTTTCTCTTCTAGCTCGGTTTCTGAGCAATAGCACGAACAGGGTCTCGAGACGGTGCTCAATATCGATCTCCAAACCGCCTTTTCCCCCAATCGTCTGTATCACCCATCTCCACTCTGCCGAGCAATTTGGTCTAGCACTTGGCCTCCTTGTGCATCCCAAGGGTCACAAATGGGCCAAAAGCCATGTGCACATCAATTTACAACTATGGCTTTCTTTTGACTCAGCGGCTGTGTACGGATATTATTCATAACAATAATAAAAAAATTCTACCCAGCTCCTAGGATCTTCTACCAAAATCCAATCAACATCCAATGTCCCGCCGCCTCCTGTCACCGGCCTTGTTAAAAGCCCCTTGACAACAGGACAGGCTTCTTTCCGAAATATCCACCAAGTCCTTGTCCTGGATTTCTCGCTTGAGCCCAGTGCCGACGAGTGCGCCGTGCCCAGGCGGCCAAGATCAACGCAGTTGACATGGTCTCGGGTGGATCAATATAGCAGAACCCGAGATGATGTTGTTATGCCAGAACCAGAGCGGTTCGACAAGTGGCAGTCTCGACATTGTACAGCCAGTCGTCAGTGCTCTCCCCAGCGCAAAGGTCGTCTGCTGGACTGCATGACCCTGTCATTGGCTTCTTGGCTCTGTTGTGTCTCCTGGCACCACTTTGGCACTCAGATGAACCACGGCTACCCATAGCTGCCATGAGGCTCTACTGTCTCATGTTTACTGCAATGGACATTGTGACGTTAGCTTGGATTTGAACATCGTCTCAGGTCAAGAATTGCGTTTTGTTCGATTTTACGACACCAATACTGTTGCTGCTTTTCTCCCAGTCCACAGCGTATCCCTGTTCCGCCGTGGGATGCACCAAGCACCCAAGTGTCAGGTCATGTCATATCAGGTCACACTTCAGCTACCCGCACCAGCGTCATCCTCTAGCAAACACTTCTATCCAGTAACCTTATGTATCAACCCTCCAACATGTCGTGGCTACGAGAGCCGTCCATCATGGAAACTCTACCGAGCACACCATTACACTACACAGCAGGTTTGTCTGGGATCTGGTGATTCCTTGCTCATCGATTTCTTTAACGTTACCTACCTTACCTAAGACCCAAAGTTCAAGGAGAGACTGGTCTGACCTGGTTTCAAGCCTAAGCATGGCCCTACGGCGGCTGGGCGCTAGCGAGAACGTCGTATTAAATAGTATCCGCATTGTGCCCTAACTCAAGATACTCTGGCGAATCAATCAATACGGTCTACTGAGGCAAGGGACTGGACCCCATAAAAGATACATTGCCATGCACGAAAGGTACCTCGCTGGACTTGTGAATCAAGCGCATCCTTTCTGATTCCCAATATAGTATCGGTACCTTACTTTGACCGCTAGACCCGCAAGTCCTCTCCTCCACGACCCTTATTCGCTTGTTGTTAAGCTCTCTCACTTTCAAGAATCACGATGATGAGGAGAATGCTACCCTGGAGATTGACCAACATTTGAGCAAATGCGATCAAGAACGGAGGTTGAATCCAAGGGATATACCCACCAAACGTTCAACGTGTATCAAGTCGAGCTATACCTATGATTACCAAGTATTAGTACATATATGCACCTGCAGGCTGTTCCATTCATTCCACACACAGCCATTTCCATTGTTCCACACGAACATTAGAGGTTGTCTACCCATTCACAGTGGAGGCACAACAATGTCACGGTTCAGCGATGCCACACTCAGGCCTTTCATTAGCCGCTCAGGATTCGATTCCATAATCGAGGGCAGACCAGACTACTGATTAACCCCAGCCGTGGCTCACACGATCGCGCTCTCTCCCTCACCGTGCATTCAGGTGACTCCCAGTTCAGCTACCGCCTTGACCAACTCGAGCACAGTTTTGTGACAAGTTGAGGATAGTAGATCAGCCAGAGCCGCGATCACCAAGCCAGTTTGGGCCGTTTACCGCCCTGAAGCTTCCGATGGCAGTGGACCAGCTATTTGGACTACAATACGGATGTTCATTCCTTCATTCCCTTGACTCAAGCATTCCGAGACTACTGCTACTACTGAAAGTTAGGGACTTGGTTGGCAAGACACATACTATCTACCCAGGCGGATCAAAGCTGAGACAACAACAACTTTGCACAGGATACATGGCCAGCGGCACGAGCGGTACAACCAATTCTCTGGATGTGATTGTGTTCCAATCATATCCAACGTCTGCTAACCTAAACCGGCTGACGGTGGCTTTGTTAGACAGGAGCCATGAGAATGCCATCAAATTGAAGTTCATGTGCTTTAAGAGCCTCGAACTCTGGTTTCGTCCCAGCCCCTTCTTTTCGTCCGGGCTGGCTCTCGAGGCGTTATAATTTTAACTGATATGATCGTCCCTGATCCCTCTCACCGTGTCGACTTGGCTCTGATCTACAACCGCCTCCTTTCGGAGATTCGTACACCAATAGCCTCACAAGAAGAAGAGCAGGATGCTTCTGGTGCACACCCGTGATCACCATACATACATACATGGTCCGTGGCCGGTTGACAATGCAATCTAGGTCCACATGCCCATCAGCGCAACCATATTCAACCATAGCTCTCCACATGCAGGATTTCGGGTTGTGGGACCAACCCTGCAGCCTCTTTGGCGTCTGGCAAGTATTACGACGTGAATGTTACGGAGGATTTTTGTTGAACTCGATCGACAACGTCCAAGACGGTTTATTTCTCCAACAGCAGTGTTGCATTGCCCATTGGAACCCCGGAATAGAGCCCGAACCAGCAGAGCATTCGTTTCGATCCAGTGCCCACTGTAATGAAATTTTATCCAGAGCACACCGACATTCGATGTTGAGATTTCTCGGGTTGCATCCCTGATGAGCGAAGCTGATGCCTTCTTCACTAGACCCGAGTCTGCTGAAGGGTCCCTGTTCTATTCATATCGCGGCTTAAATTTTGTCGCCTCTTTCAATACTGCGACTGGGCTTACTCGTTTCACGCTTGATCAGTGGTCTTTCACATTGGCCTTGTTATTTACAGCGTGGCTAGCCTCTCTCCTATTTGACGATCATGACTCATTCGCTATGAGGAATGGTTATCATTTTCCATCGCTGTACCGTTATCAACAAAAGAACACTTGACCTCGGTCCTACTTGATTTAGAACAACTGCTCGCATATTTTCGCTTTTTGTCAAAGAATAAGCTAGCAAGGCAGTTCCACAAGATGATCTTATTTGAGATTTTATGCGACCGTGCAATTTAACTTATCCTAGCAGCCCTTTGTTATATGGCGATCCACCTTTTACTCTGTGGTTGTCGTGATTCGACTCGTGATTCTTCATGTGAGTGGGCTCTTGTAGAACCCGTTTTGACGTTTGGAGGTCGATCTGATCAACCTCAAACGGTCGTTTCCCGCTATGAACGATCATGTGCTGTTCACAAGTTTTTGTTCCATGCATTGGCCACAATGGTGCCCGTCATATGTATGTCTTGAACGGCGCCACCGTTTGGAGTCAGATGATTTGGCGTCTTTTGGGTTCATTCCTCCTCATCTTGAGATGATCATCCCACTCGCATACTGGCGATCACCGAAACACCGGTATCCTTGGTATATTTCTGATAACATGTAGTAGTATCAATCCCAGAGACGGTGGATATATCCTATGAATGCTTCAAATCTGAACCGCGGTTTTCTATATTCGGCTATATCCTGTAGAAGCATGAGAATTTGGAAGCAGAATGCCTTGGAGTTTGTCTCATCGAAGACATTGTAATCTCTACCATGGTAGCTATCACCAGTTTCTGTACCTCGATGTAAGGACGTCCAAGACAGATGGAACCGAAGTTCCCGTCTGCATGATCTCGTGCGCATGCGTGCCATGATCTTATACACAGCCAACCTTGTTTAACCGCCCGTTCCGTCGTGCCCTGGAATTGGTCAAGTCAACCATACAATCAAGTACATGATAGCATAAGTGAATTCGTGGTATTCCATGCCGGCTGTCACACTTTTGCTGTCCTAGTAGACAAAGACGACTAATCTCGAGGACTCGAGCTTATCCTCGTCAAGAAACGAAACGCAACGAAACGTTGATGCAAGCCCCGCACCCTTGCAGATTGAGCTACGGCCATGTGCCATGCTTTCATGCCCACCACCACTTCTCTGATGGCACCCAAAGCTCCTGGAACGGCTTGTTTCTCATGTCTTTGTTTGGCTGGTGGTGTGTTGGGCCCTTGTCCTGATCTTGGGCGTAAGCTAAAATACTTGGTCCAGGTTAGCCTGTTTATTGCTTGTCCTTGGCCCTATCAAGGCTATCATTGCACCACACAGTCTGTGCCCGGCATGTGAGTGTGATAAGGCAGAGATATTGTGAACCCAGGCCTACCATGCCCGATTCGATGAGAGATTCCATGCCTAGCGGGGACTTCTGCATCTCGAATTTTCTTTCTTGCCGGCTGGATTTTCTGATCTTGGATCAGACGAGAGATCTTCGTATTATTTCCCTCTTTCAACATGGCACGCTCCGTGATATGTCAGCCCGTCTATCCATATTTTGTTTAATATGACTCTCGTGGAGTATACTGAGACGGCGGTGAGATTAAGCAAGAGTGCAATACGGCGCAAAGAACAAAACGCCGTTGAGCACCACGGTTTGTTGTACCTTGTCGTTAACATTGGGCGTAGAAGGTGATGCATAGTAAATGTAATTAACACAGGAACGGTGTAATTGCGTCAGGATCGGACTTGGGCCTAGGTAGCCATGATGCAAACTCTATACAAGTTTGTCTCAACTTACCAAACACCCTAGCGACTTGAGGTCAGTTCTTCGAGCTGTTAAGCTGTTGAACCGCCACTGGGGATCTTGGAGTTGATTGGAGCCTTCTTAGAGGACACCGTATAGGTTCGGCCGTGTGTTAATGGATCTTTGATCGAACATTTCGATCTGCTTCGATGAAGGATTCGCCCCATGAGTGTTGCTCCGTATATACCGCAATAATGTCTGTTCCAGCATTTGTCTGTCCCCGATTCGACACGTCCTCAGTGCAATAGGTAAATGCTTCATTTAGTGTCGATTTTGACCAAAATGTATTATTACGCAGGCATCTGAACACCGGTTGTCTATTGAAGAATGTTTCGTTTCATGAGTGCCTATCATCGTGTCTTCCGAGTAGTCTGGGACGAAAGCTTTATCTCGGGATATCGAAAGCTGAGTGTCTAAAGTCGAGGGCTCTTGAACGACAGGAGATAGGTGATTGATTCGAAGAAGTCTCATAAACATTTCAAGGGTACTATCATTTTGATGTATCAAGGTTGTATTCAAGCTTGCCGGCATTGCAAGTATTAGCATTCGTGAATGTCTGGGCAGTATAATGACCGTGACTTACCTCGTTGAGGGAACTTATGTGTGATTTTGACTGTGCTTTTTCATGCCACGCGTGACTTCGTCAGTAGCCACGTCTGGGAGATTAAGCTTCTGTATTGAAGGCTTGTTATTTCTTAGGGAGCTGCAAATAAGGTTACAACTGAGGCACTGTTTTAATTTAGGAGACTTATCTTTATTGAGGCTATATACATATTGCCCTCTAAAAGCTGAAGTTGATTATGATTTTTTGTACATTGGCTTGATGTGTCTCGTTGAGATGTCATAGCTTTAACTATGAATTAATCAATTAACTTCGAAATTTCAAAACTTGCTCAACTATATGTAACAGGAAATTGTAACATGTACTGTTGTTGTAGAGTTGCTTGGTAGATGGCACGATCTGTGCCTTGGGCAGGCTCGTCCTTGGGAGTTCCCCAATGGTTCAGGGGTATCTCGGATAGGTTTCCTTCTATTGACTATGGAGACCTCTCACAACTAGGAAAGTTGCAGACCAATGAGACTTCGGAGTCAACGATATAGACGGACGGGGCAACGATGGACTGTAGTATCGTATGTGTGGGTGACAGAATCTTGGTGGGATCGAAGTTTCATAACGGCGGCGGACACGATTTCTGCTCGAGTGACTTGGAGACTCTGGATAAAGTTAGAAATGGTTTGATTACGGTAGTCTTATGACAGGAGTTAGTCGAGAAAAGGGAATCTCTTAACAACCAACCGATGTGTGAAGACCCCATGTGCCTGTTCTTAGCTTTCTACCCCAACTCAGGTCTTGCAGTGCATTTCTGAAATCAAGTACTATTCGTGAAGGAAATAAAGACCTCAAATATGTTCTTGGGGTCGTTTCCTCTTGGAGAAAAGATGTTTGTATTCTGTAAGGGGTTGTGCGGTTGGATGTCGACCGAGAGCTCGAGTCTGGGGGTTAACCCCTTTTCCACATTTGATGGAAAAGACACAAGTTGACAGGATGAATAATGTTGCAATGCATTACGAGGTGATTATTTCTGCTGTTAGTTGCAGAAAAGATGAACCAGTGGGTGTACAGTGAACAGTCAGTCGATGCAGGTCACCATGTTCACAAGATGAGGTGAACAGCACATGAACCATCACCCAGTGCATTAAGGTTCATTACATGTTCGTGCATTTCTGGAGAACAAACGAAAGCCTATTATCTGTTTTAGAGATTTATTCAGAGGGTACACGAAGCTGGAGACGGTTCTGAGAGAATGCTTGCTGCCTGCCGAGCCCCCTAAGCCATGCCCTGAGATTTAAGGGATGTGTCACGGACGATAGTTCTACAGCGCTAGCACTACAAAACAACATCACACGCACATTACGACGCCATAGAAGCCGATTATATGACTTTTGGGGATGCATATATGATAGAATGCCTACAGTGGCCGAGTCACATCACACCCCTTGTTTCGTCTGATGTCTCGTTTAGACTCCGATATCCGCTAAAATTACTTCCATTGTCTACAACTCTCTATTGTACTCTATTGAGCTAAATACTCTACAATAGCCTGAAAATTGGTCAGCAGTGCGAGTGCACTTGGCCGTTTGTACTCTTATGTTCCTGTGCCAGGAGTTCGTTTCGTGGTGACGTGCCTGAGCCACACTCCACAGGCTTTCTCTTTCTGCACCTCCACTCGCGCTGCAGACGCCTTTCAAAAATCTCCTAGTAGCTACCTTAGGTAATTAGTTGGCAGTGAACCAGAGCCTTCTTGTGCACTCGGAGTGGGGTATAATCTTCTCTTCTATTATCTCTCTCTCTCTCTTCTCCTTCTCACTTCCTCTTTTCATCCTCACCCTTCCCTTCTTTCTTCTCCCCTAAGCCAAACATCCGCACTGCATCTTGGAATTCTCTTGGACCTCCTTTCACTCAGATCTCTTGACAACCTCACCGTTCTTGTACGGCAAAGCCTTAAACCATGGCTAGACGCAAATCAAAAGCGAGATCTTGGAACAAGAACAAACAAAATGTTCCTGGTAACATTTCCGTCAACTCGACGATTGAGACAAACTCGGAATGGAACACAAACGCTGGATGGACTCAGACCACCACATCCAACAACTATCACCATGCTCACCAACCTCTCATGAAGGTGGCTCCTATCTGCAAGCCTGAGAATCGAGGACGCTATGGCCCCAAGGAGTCTCGAGAGCGTCTCGAGTCACAAGGCTACCATCCGTTGGTCACTAGCATGACTAAGGAAGAGGTCGAGGCCTCTTACGAGGAGAAACGCAAGAAGAGCCTTTACAAGCCACATTTTAGTGATTATGCCGACAAGGGAAAAGAACAAGGCTTCCAAGGTCGATATACCTCCGACATGAATCTGCTTATAAAGTCAGCCGACTCCTCCTTTGAGAGCAAGCATGAGACCTCCGAACTCACCAAGGAAGTCTTCGACGGAACACACCCGCAAGGCCTCCTGATTGCACAGCAACTTGCTTCGCTCGGCATCAAGCATCTTGAAAAGCTTGCTCTTGCTCGCCCACAAGAATGGGACGCCCTTTCCAAGGGTATGGCCATCTGGGACTTCACTACCAACAAGTTCCATGGCGAACCATCTGGTCACGTTTTTTTGTGTCTTTTCCCAAAGATTTCTCAGGGAACTTTCAGCGAGTCACCTGCCCACGAGGAATCGCGAAAACAGGAAGAAATTACTCGGAATGAAATCGTCAGGCTGATCAAATGGATTTACTCAAAATGTGGCCCTACAGAGCGACCTGCTTGGCATCCCGAAGAAAGACTGAAGATGCAAACCGAGGGGCTGAGTCCGGAAGTCTTGCGCTGTCTCAACAAAGGCACAAAGCCGCCGCAGGTTGTGATCAACATGGCCAGGTCCATCCCAGACATCAGTATACTCGAGGATATGATGCGAGACTGGGTCGACCAACCCGAGCATCTCGACTATTGCATGTCAAAGCAAGTCGCACTGAAGAATATGTTCGGTCTACGTAAGTTCCATTGCCTTCTACATCTGTGCTTTCACTCACAAATCATAGTCACAAACATCTTCAACAGAAGGACAAATATTCGTGTTCTTCACTTTCAGAAAACGCCGCTTCTTGACCGACGACTGTTGGCATGCATCCTGCGTGCTTGCCCTCATGTTACCACCCTTGGCATCTATCAATGCCCCCTGATTCACTTTGGTGATATCATCTGCCTTTTGGACCTTATCCATGAGGTCAACTTGAAGCGCAGCAGTCAGGGCTTGCCGCTGGTAGAAGCCTTGGACTTTTACCCTCTGTACCAAGCCGGCATGCCCTTCAAGGTTCCCGCTGCCGAAAAACTCACCAAGGCAGAGAAGCAACGTGGTATGGAGCCTGCCGCAAGGGAAACACATGGATACGGCATCACTTGGACCAATATGAACCTCGAGGTGGTTCAGCGAGGCGTTTTCGCTATTCTTCTGAAAACTGTCCTAAAGGCTCGCAAGATGGGCATCCGTCTTCTGATGGACAAAGACGCAGCCTTCATGAAGTACCTCTCGGATATTCCCATGCTACCCGGTATCATTTTTCAATTCCTAGACGGTTTGTACCGCTATCTTGATCTCAAAGAGGCTGGATCCAAAGACCACACCGCCATGAGAAGAGCGAAGTACGACATGATCCTGGCAGTACGCACCGGCCTACAGTCGCCATATCGCAACAGTTTCGACCCGTCCTACGACGATACCCGAAAGGTCACTTCACTCTTTTGCCGTTCGTGTGGGTACAAGATGTTGGACATTTTCTTCTGCACCCGGCCGATCCAAAACCGACCTGACCCTCAAGACTGCGCTGGGTGTACGCTCCAGGGTTTGCTTGACCGTCAGAGCGATCATCAAAAGCATCATGAAATCAATCTAATGGGACCTTTCCTTGAGAAGGACTGGGACCCCAAAGGTTTTAACGTCGATGCTCCGGTCCATGACGATGGCCAAGAACTCCTTTCTTTGCACATCCGGAAGACCACAACTGATCTCCCTCTGATGGTGCTCCTCCCAAATGGTGATTTCGACCGGCCGTCGTTACAGGAGCGACTTATCTGTGAGCACAAGAAGAATAACGACTGTCTCCAGGGCCTGGCCACTCTTCAAGACTTGCTCCTACAGAAGGACGCCCATAAGGCCGATGCTAAAGACCATGCTCTCCATGTTGATGCATGCCGGGCCCTCTCGATCATCATGAATTACACTGACTCCGAACTTGCTGAGCTGGATGAAAATCAGGGTGTCGGGGGTCATTTCTGTGAAGGCCAGGGATGGCGTCCTCTCGTTGGAGGCTTCAGAGATCCAAAGGAAAGCCACACATTCGAGTCAGCCACGAAGGCGGCCCAAGACCTCAAGGTGAGGGCCGACATTGCAGAAGGTCGACGACCGGAGCAGGATGCTGCGGGATTTTGGTGATGCTTGGAAAAACCCACCTAGGTCAGCCCTAGAACTTGGGAACTCACGGAACGTTTGGTTGCTTTTGATTTGTTGGTACATGACACATTGCAGAACCCAGGATGCGGTTTTGCTTACAATACCCAAGGACTTGATGATAGCTACACGGAGGATAGAACGAGAGCTTTTGAAAGAAAACGGGAGCTGGCTATAATGGGAGAATGAACACAGCTTGAGATGGTTGGTGCTGAGATAGCTATTTTCTGATCCGTAGCCATAATCAAGTTCACCAGAACAAGACGAAGCTCACGTGAAATGTCGGGAAGACTCTGATCATCATGACTAGAATGTATCATAACAATTTCGTAAAGACATATAGATCTTGTTGTCATTAGGATATGATGTTCATGGAGGTTGAAGGTCGAGATAGGAAAAGTGGATTTCGGGGTGACTTTATCCACACGTGATTCGACGATTCGGCACTCGAAGGCAAACCTCAATTGCTCAAGGATAGAACTTCTCTCCGACCAGGGTCGTCCGCCTCAGAATCAACCACCATGGCTTCATTCCTTCGCGCCTTCTCACTATCAGCGAGATCATTGACCCCAAGCAATGCCATGGGCGCTTTTGTGACTCGTGCCAAATGGTCGCTCTTTGCCAGCCCCTCAACGACGCCCATCTCTCGAGCACTCGGAAACGGTTTGATGCAGCAGACTCGCGGCATGAAGGTTCACAGTTCGGTAAAGAAGCGATGCGAGCACTGCAAGGTAAGAGAGGGCAGCCAGGAACTTGGCTTCAGGTCAGGGACCAGATCCGGGCAGAACTGATACTCGATAGGTTGTTCGACGGAAAGCCGGCAAGCGACATAACGGATACTTGTATATCATCTGCAAGGCAAATCCTCGACATAAGCAACGACAAGGTTAATTCCGAATGACGGTATACGGGAGGATATGTACGATATGTGTGAACGAACTGCGAATCGGACATTGCTAGACGGGGCGACGGGAAACATGATGCGTGATAGAACGAACGAAATGCTGGGCGGTTCTTTCAGCGAGAAGCCTTGAGTAAACATTCTATGGAATTTGAGAAAAAGACGACAGCGCTGGAACTGGAACTGTTCGTCATGTACAACTACATCTACATTCACAACTGCTGCGCTACATACCATCGATATACCTCTCCATGCCTTCCCATTCCGTCTTTCCAATTGAGAGGAGATACCGAACGTGTGACTTGGAGAGAACAGTCAGTGAATGGGTTGAGAAGCGAATGAGGGAAACATACAGCGTCTGTTACGTTGCGACGCCGTTCAAATTCGTCGCGGGCGTATTTTCGAGACTCGGCTCTTGTTGTAGGATCAGCGATCTTTTTTGTCCCGCGGAGGATAGTGCGGTAGAAAGCCAAGACTCGGCCTCTTTGGATGAACTAGATACGATTCTATCAGTCTTTTGACATTATGAAGCTTGGACCAGACCCGAGAGTGTAGATCATACCTGGTCGAGACTTAATGTTGGCTTGAGACGAGAACCGCCTGGTCGGGTGGTATAGCCACGGCTGAATGTCAGCAAACGAATGCTGAGGCCCATTCCGCCAACTTCTACTTCGTTAAATGAGAAATAGTGAATTTTGACATTCCTTGAAGTTTAGATATTGATGATGAGAAGCTTCAAACGGTGCTTTCTCATCATGTCGGATGAACCTCGGCTATCTGGAGGGTCTGGTCTTTCCGGTTCATTCAACCCTTCATATTGTTAGTGGAAGGTGTGACCATGTTTGACAGAGACAGGTATATTATTACCTTGCCATTGTCATTGGATTGTTACCGTTTCAATATCTTCATCCTTGATTCTTCTTCCGTATTCTTCGGCATCAGGACCTCACATTAAAATCATGACAGAAACGAATGGCACAAAAGAACCAAGGAGATTGGTTGGAAGAAGACGACAACGACCCGAAAACCCCATTGAGACGGCCAATAAGGTCGAAGACGATGAGTTTCTGACACAATATGTGAAGCCAAGGTTAGTTTACGTTTAACTACCAGACAAATCTAGTTATAACAAGTGTGGTATCTAGTAGCGAGGGCTGGTCAGAATGGAAACACCCACAAGACGAAGCAACCCATACCATGAGCCTCACACGTCCTACTTGCATGAGCGATGAAGATCTGGAGGCATGTTATAACTTGGTAGAAGAAACAAGCGGCCAAGATTATCGCACTTCATCTCTTGGCTGGCATCCGGCCACTAAAAAGAAGGAGATGCGGTCCCCAGATCTTCGTTACATCCTTGTGAAAGACAGCAAGGACCACATAAAAGGGTTTACATCTTTTATGCCGACATTCGAGAACCATGAGCCGGTCGTTTACTGCTATGAGATACATCTGAAGCCAGAGCTACAAGGGTGAGTTAGCCAAGATGACCGTTCCTGAGACCATCCGTATTTCAACAGGCATTCGTCTATCATGCAGGAGTGTACCACAAATAAAACACGGATGGCCGTTGAGCTAGCTGACATCCAATAAAGAACAGGTCTTGGCAAGAAGCTTATGGGCTACTTCACGGACGTCGCGGAGAACATACCTTCAGTTGAAAAGGCCATGCTCACGTGTTTCGTCAGCAACAAATCTGCCCTCAAGTTCTACGAGAAGCTAGGATTCTCAAAAGATGATTACTCACCGAGGGGGCGAAAACTACGAGGAGAAAAGGTGGTGATGCCCGATTATGTGATACTCAGTCGACAAACAACCTCTAAGAGAGTCGAGGCTTCGCGGGCGCACGAGCCTGGACTTCGATGAGAAAGGCGATACCAGCAAACACGGACTTTGTCTTGTTGCGGTTGCAAGGCAGCTCGTATTACTACGTGCGGTTGCGACCGCTTATTAGTGTAGAAACGGATTACAGTCACGTTTCCTTTATACGACTCTACAATTATATTTGGGGTTGCCAATTGCAACGGTAATTCGATATAAAAATCCGACTGGTGATTTTTCATGTCGATTTACCTATTCAGGCGCGCTTCAGCCGCAAATAGCAAGCATTGCATTGCTCCATCTTCAATGAGACGGTATCACCCTGGCTGCCCCAGCTGTTAATGGATGTACACGTCTTTTCTAAGAATATCATCGTGGAATGATCTTCGCAGTGGTGGCCTAACTTTGTCTAGTGTGGCCTATTGAAGCCCAAGCTGAGAGTTGTGGTCAACACCCTTTTGGCTCTGACCGAGCAAGACTGGACACGACTGTGAGAGCTACCCAATTCGAGACTGATGGCCTCATGATAAGCGGCGCAACTAACCAGCTTGGGCGGCATTAATCTTCTGCAGCCCCAAAGATCCCTTCACCAAGGCTGACACGCTGGGGGCACACTCCACTACCATTCACCAACCATGTCAGCCCTAGGACGCTAGTCAGAAGCCGTGGCTGAACTACCTTTTCTAGGAAACAGCTCTACCGTGAAGCACCGCACTTGGAAAGTATTCTGCTTGCCGGGTTTGTGCAGAGTTGTACAAGTTGCACAGCCAGCTTGTGAGACATAGCGTCGGTGCCAATGCGGTAGCCGCATGCAATCAAGGGATGATTTTCCATCATGTTTTCTGAGCTCGAGGCGTCAGACGGCTTCTAGCTAGGCTGCTAGGCTCCCCTGTTGCCTGTCCTGCCATTGAAATGAAGGGCGACCTAGCTAACGTATAGGCTTACAGCTGAAGCTCTGGGAGCAGAGGGCTTGCTTGTGATACGCCAGTCTGAAACGAAAGGCGAGTACCGTGCCGAGACTGTTGATTGTCCGTAGGAGTTTCACTCATAAGGCGCCATTGCGCCCTCTTGGCCGTTATTCTTCTCCCTCCCCCTTCCTTCAACCCGCACTCTTTCTTCTTGGCTTAAATTCTGTTCAATCATAATTTCAATTACTTGGTCAATCGACTCACGCATCATTCAGAATGGCCCAGCAGTACTCTCAAGGACCTAATGTCCAGAACCAGGAATGGCAGAACAACCTCTGCAATTGCTCGCCCTGCGACTCTTGCCTGCTCGGCACTTTCTGCCCCTGTATCCGTATGTGATCTCTGGGACAAATTGGTTGCAATTGGAAGACTAATGAACTCGCCATAGTCTTGGGTAAAACCGCCGATCGTATGAGAGACCCTACTATGCAGACTGCCGATACCTGCAACAGCGATGCTCTTATATTCTGCGCGATCAACTGCGTGACTGGCTGTGGTTGGATGTAAGACGATTCCCGAAGACTTGTTCAAACCATCAACTAATACGCGACTCCTAGTTACTCCATGATGAAGCGTGGTGAGATTCGTGAGCGATTCGGCATCAAGGGCAGTGGCATGAACGATTGCTGCGTCAGTTACTGGTGCCTCTGCTGTGCTCTTATCCAGCAGGACAACGAAGTCAAGTCTCGCCTCTCCCAAGGGCCTATCACCCAGGGCTACCAAGCTCAGAAGGAGGGTATGCACATGCCAACATCTCCTCCTGCTCAGCAGCAGCAGCAGCAGCAGCAATATCATGATCAGAAGCCCAACACTCAGCAGCAGGCCCCTCAGCCCGATTATCAACTTCCTCAGCACGGTTACCAGTCTCCCCAGCCTCAGGGATCCTACCCTCCACCTCAGCAGACTTACAACCCTCAGCAGCCCCAGTATTAGGCCATTCGACCAGGGAGTGTACAGCAAGATGGAGCCTCACACCGATATGACACCACAAAAAGAAAGAAATACATGTGAAGGAGGCAATCAGAGAAATATCTGGCATGTGAATTGACTTTGAGCGCGGACGGGTACGCGCCAACGGATTATACCTATATACCCCAGTGACGAAGACGGTCATTTCTTATCTATATTATATTTATTTCGATGTATTATTTGCTTCAATGAAACAATCTACTACTGTTCACCTTTCAGTTACATATGGAAGCGTCACTCATTCTCCCATTCTCTTTTGAATTGCCAAGTTCGGCGACGGAATACGAATGGAGAATCAGCAGACAATATTACTGAAACTCTAAAAAAGAAAAAAAAAAACTTCAGGCTCCAGCTCGAGAGATCCTTGCAAGCTATCATTTAGGATCCCACTTGACCTTCCCCTTCGAGGCATGGTTTTGTTTTGCTTTGCAATGATGCTTTCCGGGATTACGGTCTGTGCACTTTGACATTTCGGCGATTTCCATGTTACGGAGCTATTCCGATGCTCGGAATCACAACTGGTGAGATCAGTGTGCGGATTATCAGATATAAGCCATACTGAGCGATTCTTGAAAATTTACTGGTACAATCGCTTGATGATATATACATTTACGGACTGGTGCTGACGTTAATGTCCCCCTATGATCCTCGCAAGATGTATCACAACTCGGACAGTCCGGCAGCACTTCAGTATCCCTGGGGGTATCAATAAAAATTTCATTCATGACCTCTGTCCCTGTCGTTTTTTCAGACTGACAGCAAAACGCCCACGCCGCACCTCTATAGTGGTTGGACAAACGCCTATTCAGATCTACGGTTATAGAGGCTCTTTACCCTCAACCCAAATCAAACCCTTCTGAATCTTGTGCCCAATTCCCCAATGCAATTGAATGCATATAAACAAACCAGTCCCTTTTTCCGTATCCCTTTCCATCATCCCATCATTTTTTTCCAAATATATACCATTACGCATAAAGCTTCTTCTCATAAGACTCCATGTTGACGTTGCCCTCCAACTGGGCGCTGGCTGTTCGAAGCTCGAAGCGCAGCTCACCAGCCTCGGCACTCTCGTGCATAGTCTTAAGGCTGGTCATACCACTGTCCTGGAGAGAGTGCTTGAGTCCAGCAGCAAGATAGGGAACAAACTTGTTGATCGAACTATTGTATGTTAGCATTCACGGTTCCATTCGGTTTCCGGTTATGACTTACCCTCGGTGAGCAACAGCGCCAGAGACCCCCTGAGCAACCAGGACGCTATCACCCTCAGAAAAGTAACGGGCAGTACCAGCATTGCTCTTCTGGCTGTCCTTACCACCGTTGCCGGCCTTCTTGTCCTGCATAGCATCGATACTTCCCATACCTCGGTAAGCCTTGACGAGCTTACCCTCGCGGGAGACGAAAGAAGTGCCGGGAGACTCAGTGGTACCAGCCAAGAGACCACCCATCATGATGGTAGAAGCACCCAGAGCAAGGCCCTTGACGATGTGTCCAACGTTCTGGATACCACCATCGGCGATACAAGGAACACCGAAGCGGGCAGCGAAGCGGCTGACGCTGTAGACAGCGGCGGCCTGAGGACGGCCGACAGCCATAACCTCCTGAGTGATACAGGCGGAACCACTGCCCATACCGATTCGGAGACCGTCGACACCAGCAGCGATCAGAGAAGCAGCCTGCTCTCGAGTCACGACGTTTCCGCCAATGACATCGACACCAGGGAACTCGCTCTTCACCCACTTGATCATCTCAATCTGATACATGCTGTTACCCTGAGAGCTGTCAAGGATAACGATGTCAAGGCCGGCGTCAACCAGCTTCTTGAGGCGAAGCTTGTCCTCGGGGCGAGTACCAATGGCAGCAGCGCAAAGGAGCTGCTTGCTGTCGGGAAGCTTGGAGGCATTGGGGAAGTGCTGGTTCTTGGTCAAATCGGAGCGAGAGATCATAGAGACCAGGTTGAAGTCCTTGTCGACGATGGGCAGCTTGCCCTTCTTGGACTTGGAAAGACTCTTGTTGGCTTCGAGGAGAGTGACGTGCTCGGGAGCAGTGACAAGGTCAGTAACCATGACATTGGAGACTGGCTGGTCAAGGTCCTCCTCGAATTGGAGGTCTCGGTTGGTAACAATACCAAGCAGCTTGGAACCAAGCTTGCCGTCGGCTAAATTTTTTCTTGTCAGCCCAATATTCTTGTGCGGGGCAATGCGAGCATAGATGACAAAACAACGAGTTTTGTGGTGATTGATCATAGTAAAGAAATTCCCCATGACAATAGTCTATACGGTGGAACGAAAGTTATATAAAAGGGTGTATAATCATGCAATCTTGTGAGAAATGAGGATGCTTGTATAACACTTACCAGTGACTGGGAAACCACCGAAACCCCACTTCTCCTTCAGAGCTTTGGCCTCACCAACAGTGGTGTTGCGATCAATGACGATAGGGTCGAGGATGAAACCGTTCTCGTATCGCTTGACCTTGCGGACCATATCGGCCTGGGCCTCAGGAGAGCAGTTGTGGTGAATAACACCAAGACCACCCTGGAGAGCCATGTGGATAGCCATCTCGTGCTCTGTGACAGTGTCCATGGGAGACGAGACGAAGGGAGTCTTGAGAGTGATGCGCTTAGTGATGGGCGCATCGAGGGTGACCTCAGAGGCAGCGAAGCCAATGTAGCCGGGTAGAAGCAGGAAGTCATTGTAGGTAAGACCGCCGTGCTTGGTTGTGTCCATAAGCTCGTGGATGTCGAGGCCATCCTTCTGCTTGTACTCCTTCAGCACCTCGAGGGCTGTGGTGTAGTCAAGGACTGAGGCAGACATGACTGGCAGATAAAAGAGTATATGACGAGGAGAATGGAAATGTGAGGTCGAAGGCGAGTTGAGTCGATAAGCAAGCTCTGGCCTTTAGTATCGACTGCTAAGATTGATAGAACGCTTCTTCCCGAAAGAAAGAAAAGAGAAAAGAATTGGTGGTGCTGCCTCAAAAACTTTTTTATGGGACGCGGGACCCTGCAAGGTGAGGGGCGACTTGGAGGGGCAGTTGCTTCTCTGAATGGATGAACTTGGTCAAGGCTCTTGAGGCAGGTGGATTCGAAGCTCTGCTAGTTTTTCTTGCCGAGATCGCTAAAATTAATCAGCTCTTTATCACCACTTTGAAATTGATTTACCCTGCAGCTGTGGTGATGAAGTCTTAGCATGAATAAACTGCACTTGTTTACGAACTTGTATGACTTATGATAATGAATAAGCTCAGTGTGTATTGAGTTTGGCAAGTTGTTCTTTTTCGTCCTGAATATGCGTGAGATGTCAATCGTACACTCTTCACAAACTGAAGTAGACCTTGACTTCAACGTCATTTCCCCATCGAGTTTCAAGACCCAATTCCTTCCAGGCTTTTCCAATGTCGATCTCAAGTACACGAGTATCAACCTTAGAAATGGCCACGGTATGCACAGGTATCACCTTTTCTTGAACCGTGATCAGGAAATCACTTTCGATCGTCAAAGAAGGGAGTGTAGAGACATAGATCCCTAAAGATTGTCAGATTTTGGTCATTGTGGAAAAAAAACAGTAATACTCCTTACCTAGGGTGCCAAATGCTTTAACTCGCGTATCAATCAAAACACGGCCATTCTCTCGCTCTTGAACATCGCTCGTGAGGATTGCTGCTGCGCCAGCCATCTTGCCCAACAGGCCTAAATTCGAGATTGCGACATTGCCATGTTTCTTGCTGGATAGGGGAGTCAGAGGAAAGGCGGAGAGAATATCATAGCCTCTGACAGGCAAAGAGATAGTAAATAGTGATTCTGGGCTCTCGATCTTGGTAGGACGAGAAACCCTGCCTGTGGTATGAGCACGAACCACGTATTCAAGGTCGTGAACCACACCAGGGAACGCTGAAAGGGATACCAGTTCAGTCAATGGCCGAGAGGAGATATTGAAAATGGCCATAATAGGGCTTCCGGTATGTGAGGCTCCTGGATCATGATTAGTACACACTACTAGCTTCCCTCTAGATAATTCTTACCATGATAGCTTCCAACCTTGAGGAGTAAATCATCGTCGTATCCGATATAAGGGTCAACGGCCTTTCCTAAAGAGCTTGGCCGGAATATGACGGTCTTACCCCGTGGGGTGCGACCACTCATTTGCTCAATAAGCTCCATGTCATGCTCACCGGGAACATCAGTGATATAAATTGGACCTCCGCTCACACATCTGGCCGCAGCATGAAATCCGGAATACTCATGGACAGTTTGGAACATGTCCCAGTCCGGAAGAACATTTAGATGCTGCATGAAAATAGCATTGTGCGCATTTGTCCACACGTGCCAAGGATGTGAAGCAGGAATCTCAGGGAAGAAGTCGTCAGAGTTTCGAACAAGAATGGTAGGCCGATTGGTTGGCATCTGCGAGTGGAAGAGTGCCTCCGGGAACTGCGACATACATGATATCGCCTTGTAACTGAAGTGACGAAGTGAGATGGTCCACGCATCGAGGTACGTATTGATCAGATCTCGGCGAGGGGATGCTTCAATCCACGTATCGATCATGAACTGCGCGTCCGTCTTAACAGCATCGATACCGGCATCTGAAAGGAATCGATAAAAGTCATCATAGAATCGATTCACATCTTCTTGTGCGATTACCGTCATCTTCCCACCCAACGGAAGATTTCGGCGGTCAGCATCTTCCCGTGTCACTTCGATAGTCTTGTATGTCTTGGCAAGCTTGCCGTGAGGAGCAATGCCACCCCAGTAGCCCAGGAGGGCATGCCAAACAGCAATGTGTTGGATATGTGGATGGTTCTGTCGAATATGAGATATGGTGGATTTTAAGCCTTTGGGAAATGCCTTGGGCTCCGCTTCAAAATCGTTCCAGCCATATTGAAACTGGCTGGGGCCACGATAATCGATCGACTGCCAGTTGTCATCAATAATGAGACTAGATACTTGGATGTTGTGCTCAGAAAGCTTATCGAGAGCGCCGAATATTTTCTGATCTGTTAGTCGTTGGCCCAGAGCGTTCCATGTGCCTGTATATCATTAGTTCGTGGTCTTTCGAAGTTGAAAATACTCAAGAACGCACAGAAACCCAGTCCATCAAACCAGTATTCTAGCCACTCTGGTTTGAAGTCCTTCTTCAAAGCGGATAACTCCTGTGACCACTCATGGGTGGCCTTCTTTGTTCCCGCAACCATATCTCGAGCATGATACATCACAGATGCAATGGTGCAGTCGAAATCGTCTCCAACTGAAACAAGAATAACGGCCTTTTCTTCGGAGAGACCGTCATTTCGGATCTGAACTGTTAGATATTGCAGGAAGCTGCATCAGACACACTTACATGAACCTGCAGCTTTCCATTGGGCTCGCTTCGAAATACTGGCAAGACATGACTTACACCTCCGACGGCAAGGAATACTAGGTTTTGACCTTGGGGGCTTAAGAAGCAACAGAGAATGGCATCTTGATCGAGGTTAAATTGAGAGTGTCCATGGCGAGGTGCAAGCCACGGTGACCATAGTCTGACAAGAGAAAACCATCTATGTCCAGTCAGATAACATGGTTGCTAATGGATTTTCGGTACGTCGTCGTGTCGCGCAGCCGAACTTACCTAACAAAAGAGCCCCAGGGAGTACCGACAGTGATATCTCTGTACGAAGACTCATCGCCATTTGCAGCTGGAATGACTGCTTCGAGTGACCAGAGTGAAGTTCTAGGTGATTGACTCAAACGTGGCCTAACACTCCAGTCTTGAGAGTTAAGATCAGGAATTGAATCAGAGAGATCATTAGAAGAAATCCTATTAGAAGTATTGACAATCAAGCCATCATTGACACCCTGTTCATCGCGAATCCATCTCCAGTCTGCATCAGGACTATGTCGAAACTTAAGAGTGAACTGCACAGATGTTGTAAATGAGAAGGAAGACGTGAAATAGAATCGTGACATAGAATCGTCCAGTGCTTGAAGAGTCTGGGGGACTCCAGTCTCTGTGAGTGAGATTACCTCCAGATCCTTCCAATCTGAGCCGTCTACTGAGTGCCATACTGAGGCTTCCCATAGCTCATTGGTACGGTACTTGGGTATCTCGAGGACAAGCGTCAAAGTGACCTCTGCACCCTGGATAGGTGTCACTTTCCCGAGAGGCGGGAAGCTCTGTAAAACAACTTTCATGCCTTCAGAAACAGAACGCGGCGAAGGTTTCTGCTTGGCGATGTAAATTGCCTGGAAAACATCGCCAAAGTTGTAATTGTCAGAAGGCATCGCAATGAAATGAGAACAAGAGGAGCAGACTTGATTGGAATAGGTTTATTTAGCCAAGTGACTGAGAAATTCAGGCTTCTCATGTATGAAGTTTAGTGAATATTTAAACTTGAAAACCAAGGTAACAGGCATAAAATCACATCAACAAGTTTGATGTTGTGTGACGATATTCGTGTTGACAAGGCATTGTCAGAGAAGCTCACGAAAACGGACAGGCGTTGGATTATAGTGGAGTTTCAGTGGAGTTGGAAGTGGTTAGTAATGGGCGCTTATCATTGGCTCCGGTCTTGCTTTGGAGTCGTTCTGATTCGGGGACGGCCGGAATGACTAAGCCTTCCGCCTCATTGCTCAGGCTGCAAATTATCTCAGTAAAGCTTCTAGCCGAGCCAGATCGAAAGATTTCATCAAACCACTCAATTCAGCGTCGACCCTCCAAACCTGCGTCATGGCGTCCCGGAGACTGGCTTTGAACCTCTCGCGAGGTCTGCGAAACCGTGCTGGTCTTTCGGCCGCCGCTCCTTTCACACGAGGCTTTGCCACCCCTTCTACCGTCGGCAAGACTCAGACTTCGACCCTTAAGAATGGATTGACTGTGAGCATCATCATCCGAGGTCAATTGGCCTCGACAACCGCTTGGGAATGCCCTCCTGACACGCCCCTCTGATAGGTCGCTACCGAGCACTCGCCCTTTGCGCAAACGTCGACCGTCGGTGTCTGGATCGATGCCGGTTCCCGCGCTGAGACTGACGAGACCAACGGTACCGCCCACTTCCTTGAGCATCTCGCTTTCAAGGTTCGACAACCCATCAATTGGCCGAGACCAATCATTAACAATGCTATCAGGGTACCGCCAAGCGAACTCAGCAGCAATTGGAGTTGGAGATTGAGAACATGGGTGGTCATCTGAACGCCTACACTTCGGTCAGTCGGATGAAGGGATACGAAATTGACTGATGCTAACGACCGTTCAGCGCGAGAACACCGTCTACTTCGCCAAAGCTTTCAACTCTGATGTTCCCCAGTGTGTCGATATTCTCTCCGATATTCTCCAGAACTCCAAGCTCGAGGAGTCCGCCATCGAGCGTGAGCGCGACGTTATTCTCCGAGAGTCCGAGGAGGTTGAGAAGCAGGTTGAGGAGGTTGTTTTCGATCACCTCCATGCTACCGCTTTCCAGCACCAGCCCCTTGGCCGCACCATTCTTGGCCCTCGACAGAACATCCGCGACATCACCCGAAAAGAGCTCACCGACTACATCAAGAACAACTACACTGCTGACCGTATGGTTCTCGTTGGAGCCGGTGGCATCCCCCACGAGCAGCTCGTCGAGCTCGCTGAGAAGCACTTCTCCGGTCTTCCCTCAAGTGCTCCCCAAACCAGCGCCTACCTTGCCTCCAAGCAGAAGGCTGACTTCATGGGTTCTGACGTCCGTGTCCGAGATGATGGCATGCCTACTGCTAACATCGCTCTCGCTGTTGAGGGTGTCAGCTGGAACTCCGAGGACTACTTCACTGCTCTTGTCGCTCAGGCTATTGTTGGCAACTACGACAAGGCTGTTGGCCAGGCCCCCCACCAGGGCAGCAAGCTCAGCGGCTGGGTCCACAAGCACGACCTTGCTAACAGCTTCATGAGCTTCTCCACTAGCTACAACGATACTGGGTAGGTCTTGATGTCATACCATGAATTTTGAAGTAACTAACTAGTCATAGTCTTTGGGGTATCTACCTTGTTTCCGACAAGCCTGACCGAGTTGACGACCTCGTCCACTTTGCTATCCGTGAGTGGATGCGCCTCTGCACCAACGTCAGCGCCGCCGAGACCGAGCGTGCCAAGGCTCAGCTCAAGGCCTCCATCCTCCTATCCCTCGATGGCACCACAGCCGTTGCTGAGGACATTGGCCGACAGCTCGTCACCACTGGCCGCCGCATGGCCCCTAACGAGATTGAGCGAAAGATCGATGCTATCACCGAGAAGGATATTATGGACTTCGCCAACCGAAAACTTTGGGACCGGGATATTGCTGTTAGCGCTGTGGGAACTATTGAGGGTCTCTTCGACTACCAGAGACTTCGCAACACCATGAAGCCCAAATTTTAAAGAAGAGAGGGCTGATGAGATTGTGAAAATCGAAATAAGGGTATAGAGTGTATAAGATACCGTTTACAGGCCTAGTGTACCATAAGATTTCCTCTGTTCATGCTAGGTAACACGGAATTGTGATAATTGTGTCTTGACTGTACTGCCATCTGTAGCTAATTGCAATCTTGTAATATAGTGTCTGTAGTGCTTCCGAGGTAGCGTCTTTGGTCTCCCTTGGATTAGAATGTATTGTGTCATGATCATTGATTAGATGAAAAGATGGACACCTAGCCCTCCTCAGCCATCTCCTCGTCAACATCCTCACCAAACATATCCTCTACTGTCCCACCCTCAACCCCATCTCCGCCGATATCTTCAGGCTCGGGACCCTCAATACCCTCCATTGCATCACCCCCTTGGTCCTCTTCCTCATCGTCCTCCTCATCCCAGACATCCTTCAGTCCCCAGCTTGTGCCACTCAGTACGAACCGTTCGCTTGGTAATCGCACACCCCATTCACTGGGCACAATTTTAGGCAGTGCCACCTTGTTGCGTTCGCGCGCAAGTTCTTGCATGTAGTCTTTGCTAATCCCCCCGCCTGCGTTTCCTCCGCGGAACTGGTAGCTGAGTCGCGCAGCAATGGCGAGCTTAACGGCATTGGCGGTGACTGCAGCGTCGCCTGCAGGTGCTGAGATTGCCCCAGCATTTGCTGATGGCTTAGAGCCGGCTTGTGTGACATATGGGTCGCCTGAAAGATGTAGCGCATCGCTGAGAACAGATGAGGTATGACGGTAGGCGAAGTCGAGAAGGAGGAGGGGAACGCGTGGCTCGTAAGCGGTGACGCCTTGCGATGTGAGCAGTAGTTCGATAAGCCTTGAGTCGCGCGGCCGAGGAGCGGTTGTTGATGGCGCTGGAGGTGGTGCGTTCTGTGAGGCCGCAGCAGCAGTTTGGCTAGAAGAGGCCGCCGTGGTTTGTGTGCTTGGTAATGGTTGCGAAGTGCTTGCCGATGAGGCAGGAACCCCGTTTGTTTGGGGTTGGCTTGATGACATCTTGATCGATGCTGCAATGTTTCGTAATAGGTATCCTGGATGCGACTGTTCGTGAAAGCCTTAAAGCGATGTCACGCGAAGAACTCGAGTTCGTGTTTGGCAAGGCTGAAAGACGCCCGTACTATCAATGACTGAAGCTGACAAAATATAGTTGACGTGTGAATGAGAGTGCTTTTACAGCTGGGGAAAATACAGTAAAAGTTAACGTGCTAAGTCGAGAGCTGATTGACCTCGAATTATTTCCTTTGCGATGGTGAAGTCGCATGCCGGGTGCTTTGGCCGGAGGTTTCGATAATCCGAGACGTGATCTGGTAGCGATAACTGCACAGACCACACCTTAAATTCTGATGCGCTCATTGCAATAAAAGAGTTTTCCAAAACAACGAAGTCATGAGAGTGACAGGATCAAAATGAGTTAGTCTTAGAGGCCATTAGTGAATATGAGGTGAAAGCGGCAGAAAATATTGAATTACACTTTCTTTCCTCATTATCATATGTCTAAAGTACTTACCTAAGGTCGGTACCCTAGGAGCCACTGGCAGAAGTCGGATTTCAAGCAAGGAAAGAACGATGGAGGGGCAATGAGTAAAGAGTGCCCCACCATTTGTCGCCGATGCAGGAGGACTCATAGTCATCACCTCAACTTTTTCCACGGGCGATCGATCTTCATTCATTCACAACTCGATTTAACAACCTCCATGCTAAGCTTTCGACTATAACCGACACCAATTGAATTCATCTGGTTCGTTACAAAGATGGAGACGACTCTACCAGTGCCATTCTTGGTAAGCATTGGCAGCCCCGATGGCCAGGCTACCAATGATGGCCTCACTCGTCAAGAGATTGCCCTTCTGGGAGCTCCTTTCTATGAGATAGCTTCTAAGGATTGGGGTCGCCCCAGTGCCGGAACCAATGTTCACATGGATGCCACGAATTTAAGTGACCCAGACGATGTGATTGCGTTGCTCGACGGCGGGGTTCGAACGGTTTTTGTTGCTTCAGAGTCCTACTCTGAGTACACAGAATATGGCGCAAGAGTCATTCCCACTGTTTCTTCCCTTGACATTTCCACAGCTTCCAAAAATGGTCTATTGGTAAAAGATTTCGACATTTCATCGAGCGACGTCGACAAGTTTGTTGAGGAAGCATCAGCCAAGAAGATCAAGTGCCTTTACATTAAGCCAGCTCCCAAGACCGATATCGAAAAGTTCATCGAAATGGCCAAGAAGGCCAATGCAATCCCTATCATCCCTTCTACAGGGTTGACGACCGACAAGAACGATTCGAGTCGATTATTGTTATCTAAGGTTATCGCATCATACTGGAAATCCGATCGACCTGACGGCCTTATCCCTACTGTGGTTACCGATGATGCCGGGATCGCGTTGGGTCTCGCCTATACCAGCGAGGAGAGTATTCTGGAGGCTCTCAGAACACAAACCGGAGTTTACCAGAGTCGCAAGCGTGGTCTTTGGGTGAAGGGACTTACTTCTGGTGACACTCAGGAACTGTTGCGAATTGGTCTCGACTGTGACAACGACACTCTCAAATTCGTGGTCAATCAGAAGGGCCGTTTCTGCCACCTCCAGCAGTTCGGTTGCTTTGGAGACCTCAACGGCATTTCAGCACTCGAGCAGACACTCAAGTCTCGCAAAGAGTCTGCCCCTGAGGGTTCTTACACGGCCCGCTTATTCTCCGATGAGAAGCTTCTGCGAGCAAAGATCATGGAGGAGGCAGAGGAGCTTTGCGATGGCAAGACCAAAGAGAACATCGCTTTCGAAGCTGCTGATTTGATCTACTTTGCTTTAACTAAGGCTGTTGGCGCAGGTGTTAGCCTCGCAGACATTGAGGCTAACCTGGACGCCAAGAGCTTGAAGGTCAAGCGTAGAACAGGCAATGCCAAGGGCAAGTGGGCGGAGAAGGAGGGTATCAAGACCGATGCAGCCCCTGCGAAGCCCTCACAGCCAGCGGTAGAGAAACCAGCTGATGGACGTATTGCTATGGAGCGAGTTGATGCCTCAAAGATCTCCGAGGCCGATCTCGTAGAGAAGCTCAAGAGACCTTCTCAGAAATCCCCCGACGCCATCTTGAAGATTATTCAGCCTATCATCGAGGACGTGCGAACTGGCGGCGACAAGGCTGTTCTATCTTACACCCACAAGTTTGAGAAGGCCACTTCATTGACATCGCCCGTGCTGAAGGCTCCCTTCCCCAAGGAGCTTATGGATATCTCGCCTGAGACCATTGAAGCTATTGACGTCTCTTTTGAGAATATCCGAAAGTTCCACTCTGCACAGCAGGAGGAAAAGTCTCTCCAGGTCGAGACTATGCCTGGCATTGTCTGTAGCCGCTTCTCGAGACCCATTGAGAGAGTCGGTCTTTACATCCCTGGTGGAACTGCTGTTCTTCCCAGTACTGCTCTGATGCTTGGAGTTCCAGCTATGGTGGCTGGTTGCCAGAAGATTGTATTTGCCTCCCCTCCCAGATCTGATGGTCGCATTACCCCTGAAATTGTCTACGTTGCTCACAAGGTCGGTGCTGAGAGCATTGTACTGGCTGGTGGTGCTCAGGCTGTTGCCGCTTTGGCTTATGGTACGGAGAGTGTCACCAAGGTTGACAAGATTCTTGGACCTGGTAACCAATTTGTGACTGCGGCCAAGATGCACGTCAGCAACGACACCAATGCTGGCTGCGGTATTGACATGCCAGCTGGACCCTCTGAGGTTCTTGTTGTTGCTGACAAGGATGCCAACCCTGCTTTTGTTGCCTCCGATCTTCTTTCTCAAGCCGAACACGGTGTCGATAGTCAGGTCATTCTGCTTGCTGTTAGCCTCAGTGAGCAGGAGCTCCAGGCTATTGAGGACGAAGTTCACAAACAAGCCCTTGCTCTTCCTCGTGTCGATATCGTCCGAGGATCCATTGCTCACTCTGTCACTGTTCAGGTCAAGGACATTGAAGAGGCCATGCGCATCAGCAACGAGTATGCCCCTGAACACCTCATCCTTCAAATCAAGGATGCCGAGGAAGCTGTTGATCAAGTCATGAACGCTGGCAGTGTGTTTATTGGTCACTGGACCCCTGAGAGTGTTGGCGACTACTCTGCTGGTGTCAACCACTCTTTGCGTAAGTTCTCTCGTCAATATATGATATACGATTGATGCTAACAACTTTCACAGCTACTTATGGATTCGCCAAGCAGTACTCTGGCGTCAACTTGGGCTCGTTCCAGAAGCACATTACAAGCTCCAACCTTACTGCTGAAGGTCTCAAAAATGTTGGTACCGCCGTCATGCAACTGGCCAAGGTCGAGGAGCTTGAGGCTCATAGAAGGGCTGTGGAGATCCGACTTAACTATTTGAAGCAACAGCAGTAGACACGGACATACAACAAATATGGAAAAAAGGCGTATATAGACAAAAGATGGGTTTTCTTTAGGATAGGGGCGCGGGCTTGGAGAAAGATATTGTTTCAATATGCACACAGATCACGGTGCTCGAGAATAAAATGCAGCTTGCTCAAGTAGTATATTTTAGCCTGTCAAACAACAAAAACTTTTGTCTGTCAGAATGCCATGATGTAATCACTACAAGTACAATGAAATGCTCAACGCCACGCTATGCCTCAATATGTAAAAACCCTTTCTCCCCCTTGTCACCTCTATCCATCTCCTCTTATTCAGTCAGATAAGACTCTCGCCATCAATGTCTATGAAAAACAACCCATAAACACTCTAAAAAGAAACGCCTTTGAATTCGTGACACCTTACTGCCTGTTGGGAGTAGCAGCAACAGCCTCAGTGGCCTGTTCGTGATACTTAGCTTTCCTTCACTTCACTTCATTTCTCAACGGTGAGATGACCAACCCCTGTTATGTGTTGGGCGAGAACGTCCTCCTTGAGCTGACCTTGACGCCTTTGTCCAATGGGAGCAGCGTCAGGGGTTCCGTCGCCCTTGTGTTCGTCTTGATGGCCTTCCTCGCCATCTTCGTAAATCTCATCTTCATCCTCCTCGTCGTAAGCTTCTTTCAATTCGCGTGTCATAGACGCCTTGAGTCGCTCTTCGTCGACGCTACCGCCCAAAACACTTGCGGCTTCGGCAAACTCATCCACAGATGCTCGAGAGATGTAGCTTTCGGCAAGTCCTTCACCGATCTCGTCCACATCTTCATCTATTTCGCCATCCTCATCGTCATATTCCTCTTCATCATCACCATACTCGCTGGTAGGACCTCCTGGGCCGTCCTCATCGTCGTCATCGTCACTCTCGCTTGCTGAAAAGTCAGCCATGGCAAGAGGATCATCTCTCCAATACGTGAAGTCTGTGTACTCCTCGCCGCCACCTTTTACCAGTGTGCTCACGGGAGGGAAGTAATGGTCAACGACTTCGTTGATATTCACGTAGCTCATCTTGAGCTTGTTGAGTGTCAGTAGATCAAGGGACACTTCAGAGTTTGAATTGATGGTGAAAATGCGGTTTCGAGGGACATCGACGGTCCGGTAAGAGATCTGATCGGTCAAACGATTTCCGTAACCGGCATAAAATGGATGACGATCTGGACCGTATAAGTTTCGAATGTCTCGAAGAGTTGCCATCTTGAAGATGTGGGGTTTGCGAAGGTAGACCTCTCGCCTCAGTGCAGCCATGGTTCTATCTGGCGACAGGATTGTGGGTCCGGGCGGCATCCTGTAGCCATCCTGAACGATACCCGCCAGGTAGGCTCTTGTAGTATCCGATTGTCCAACGGATCGACTGGTAAGGTACATGATATTATAACCATTGGCGGAAATATCACTGTACAACTTGGCCACACCTGAGTGAGTCCAGTCACGGCCAATCATGTTCAACACGTGGCCGAGGGCATCAGACTTGGTAATAGTACCGTCAATGTCTGAGATGACAACAGGCGTCTCATGCCTCCAGAGGTACATGTTTGCTTTGCAGGTAGCTCGGTTGACAGTGAAAGCCATCGAGTTCGCACCTGGCTGAAGCTTCAGATCCTTCAGCTGCTGACTAGTCAATCGCAAGGTCTTGGCGTAATTCCTGTTGGGATCTCCTGCGTGGCCCGATGAGCTCGGCGGGGTGCGGGGAGGAGTTTGCAAATCCATAGGGCCAGCGTCGGACTCGGCTCTTCGATGCAATGGAATGGGAGAAGCAGTTGCATCGCTGCTGTCACTCTGATAACCGGGATCAGAAATAGCATCGGCTGCAGTAGCCCTGCGGTGCGACTGCAAAGACGCCTCAATAGTCTTGTTCATAGCAGCCTGCTTGGCCTCCTCACTGCTGTAAATCCATAGGTTTCCCTGCTCGTCGAAGCCAATGAGTGCGCCGATGTCATAGTTTCCATCCAACTCTTCGGAAAGAATCTGGCGAGCCAAAATCTCAGCCCGAAGAATGTCCTCCTCGTTTCCCTTGAACCCATTCATGTCTAGCATCAAATCACCGCTGTCAGTGACCTTTGTGGGTATGCTTGCGGCAGAGAGTCCCTTAGACAAGGCCCTGGCACGTTCGAGAGCCTCACCCGGTGCCAGAGGCGGAGGACTAGAGGATCGTTCAGAAGCAACATGCTCATCGTCATCGGCGGAACTGTTTCCGTCGAGACCTCGGCTTCTAGCACTGGCACGGAGAATATCGTCACTATGTGGTCGGGACACCCTTGAAGACCAGTCGCCAGACGCTGGGCGGGCGCTGGATAACTCTGGAGAAGTCGAAAGGGGTGTGATCAAGCCTGCTCTGGTGTTAGTCCTTGTTTGTTGGAAGAGGGCAGGTTATGCCTATTGTTACCATCGTCTTTCTTGTAGAGCACGGACGGGAGTGGGCGTCGCAGCTTGGACTCTGAAGCGTCAAGCTCGAACGCTTCTGGCTCCTGCAAACCAGATTCTGATTGTTCCGGGTTGAGGGGTGGACTGCTCGCAGGACTGGAAGCGGGAGAAACGAGGGGCGATGTCTGCAGCGACTGTGGGATCCTGTCTGTGGTCTCAAAGACGAAGAAGGCCTCGCCGCCTTCGCCGAGTTTCATGGAATAACTTTGTTTGACGCCATTGACCTTGAATTCGACCTTCTTGTCCGACGGCCTTAGGAGAGAGAACTTTCCGAATCGGACATGGAACGGCGAGCAGACCAGGGTGCCATCTTCGTGTTCGACGACAATGACATCAATAGCACCACTGAGAGTCGCGGGGTTGATTGAATTCCATGCCGTCGAGACGGACTCGCTGAGACCGCGCACGTATTGCATCTTGCCTCTTACGGCAGAGGACGTCGTATAGGAAAGATCTTTGTGTTGTCAATGTTGATCGCGAGTTGGAGAAGCTGGAGCGGCTTGTCGCGGGGGATATAAAACGACGATCCGAAGGGCTCAACGACACTGAGAAGCTCCCGAAAGGAAACGAAACAGCAGCAGGTGACAAGAGCGCGGAGCCCTAAAAGAAGTTTATCTGAATACGGAGGGGAAACTTAAGCGTAAGGCGACCCAAAGGTATGCAGTCGAAATTCTAAGGTGAGTTAGACAGAGCAGAATAGATGGAATGGAATGTGAAATGTTGGGGGAGTAGGTGCAGGTACAGATTGGCCTGAGGCGGGTTGAGCGCAAGGCAATGGACAATGGAGGTACCGAGTACAAAGAGACGCTTGCTGTGGTTGAGCGGGCTTGGCCTGGTCACTTTTTTTCCCTTACCCCAGTCGCCGAGTCGATTAGATCAGGTGAAGACGTCACCAGGATTGGAGAAGTGTTTTTTACTGGAATTTTGAAGTCCTAAAGAACAACAAAAATGAAATTATTTGGGTTGAAACATCACAGAAACGAGTGTGTAGTGATTTCATCATAATTTGGAGGCGTCTTACTCCCGTGCCACGGCACACCTCATAGAAGCATAAAAACCGCCTGCAGTCAGCTAAAGAATGACGAAGTCACTGCAACAGAAATGCTATGAGGGCAACCCAACATGACACTGCCGTAGTACCAGGTACAAAGAACGCTATCCCCAGCTCGCAGGGGTCTAGACGTCCGCCAGAATCATGATGAATGATGGATGCCCCAGCAGAATCTATCACATGAACGGCTCAGGCGGACTAAGTTGCCGAGTTAAGACTCCAATCATTCGGTTTTCGGATACTTTTTTGTAAGAGGATTCTATAAACCTGATTCGATGTTATTTTTCACGTGAATGCGTCATATTCTGGTACATACTATTCTCCCGGGTTCTGTCGTTGAACTGACACTATTGCTGATAATTGGATGGCGCGGATAGGCTGTGAATCTGCAGGGATTTAACATGGCTTTGTTCAACGGTTGAAACATAGACACATACTCGAGTCAACCCATGTTCGAGAATATGCTGGTTACGATATCTCACCGTAGATAATGATAAGTCATTCAAATTCCGGCGGCTTTGCTCCGTCTGGAGGTACTTGATTTATCACCACCACTACTATACCTCTTAGTCGGCAACACTCCTTGGTATTATTCTGATGATATTCTATATATTCCATATTTCATATTCATATTCATAGTCCTCTATCTCAAAATGTGAGAGAGTCTTGGTTTCTCTACACTTTTCTGTTGTTCTTTCCACTCCGTGTGTAATGGATATTGGATGCCTTCCATCCACTTACACATTGACCGCTTTGTATGAACCGAGGTAGGTATCCAGGATTTGGCAAACATTAGATCAATATCCTAGCACATGAATTCTCTCATATATAAAGAGACAGAGCAAAAGTTTTCCTAGGTATATCCTAAAATGTTGAAAACATATATTCCTTTGTCTGAGTAGCACTTATATATCATTCCAACCACCTTTACCCACCTTACCCTGTATGTTTAGACAGCCACCAAAGGTCATAGGTAGCTTTGTGTGCGATATGGAAATGTAACTTGCCTATGTATGCAAATCTTGGTACGATCTTGCATTCTGATAAAGATTTATGCTGTCTTATCAAATATAGCCAAGTCAACCCGGCAACTTTGCTTGGTGGTAGTACTCAACAAGTACCTGCTACTTCAGAAGATATTTCTTGAGCAGCAGTGGAGATTGGTCAACAAGCCGCGGTCCAAGCACATGCTGAACCACCACTGGAAAAAAAATCACATCGCTCTGTTATAGGTTGAGAAATCTCAGATCTTTAAAAGGTTCATGATTCGTTCCCTTGTTTCTGTCGAGCTCGATCCGTTGCCAAGAGGGAAATGCTACGGTAAAAGACGCTGTACCGAGGTGATATTGATGTCATTGATCGATCGGGGCTCGTGTTCGCAACTCACTAATTCCGTTATGGCGTAAAACAGACTGTTAAGGAACAAGGCACAGCCAAAGCAGATCATCCATCCAAAGTATACCAACTTGTCGAACAATATCAGTCCTAGAAGTGGAAAATGCTCAATCCAGCGCAAACAAATTCACATGCTTGAAGAAAGCTAACATCCCGAGCTCAGAGTCGATAGTATCCATCGGTCTGTTGGCATTAGGCAGGGATTACAACTCTAGGTTGAGTAAAGCCTCGGAGAAAGGCTCATACCTTCTCGGACAAGACACGGGCACTAGAAAAAGCCTTAAAAGCTGAAGATGAGGCGACAGCTGGCAATTGAAAAAGCTGCCTAAGCTGATAGTGATGATGCCAGCGAAGACTTGCCGGTTGACCATGAGAGAAGGATGAGAAAGCATTTATTATCCGAGTGAACCCAGTGAGAGTATCGATGATCAGAGGCAGATTATTGACCAATTGACCAACTTACTTTCTAAGCCTAGGTATAATATCGAATCCAATGCCATGTATATATGGTATGCAGACATTGTGTACTGTTGAGGGCTAACAATGGCAAGGAACTCGCCTATCGTGCACTTGGCGCCCTCATCCGCTCTCTGCAGGGTGGAAAACGGCAGAAGCCCTAAATTGGCCTTGTTCACAATGGTAAATGATGATGCCGTGCAGACGGGACCCCATTATTAAGACCCGAGCCGTTAGGGAAAACTCAGCCATGTCGTGTCTTCCGTGAGCGTGAAACTTCCAATCTGACGCAAACATCACCAGTGACGTTTACAAGGGACCGTGAATCCGCTTACGCACGCTAGCTAGTAGCGCTCCATGTTCGTGAGTGCATTCCAGCAGTTTATGTGAGTACTATAAACTATGAATATAGGATGGTAAGAATTGGTTGCAATCGATAATAGATAACTCTGCTGGAAGTTTATGTATAAACAGCGGATTCTAACTACAGCATTGCTTGAAAAACTGCGACAAATTTGTGGCAAACGTTGTCCAAATACAGTGTAATGAAAACAGTGACAACCGTCGTATCTTGCATGAAAGATCGCCAAGCAGGGTAACATGGCGCACATTTGTCAACGCTTGAAGGACCAGGCGACACGCAGAGCACTGTGCCATTGGGCGACGAAAGACACTGTACCTCCGCAAGAAACAACAGGACAGCGCTGTGGCTGAGAATTTGCACGCTGCAACCATAACTAACGAGACAACACTAACACCAGAGAAGGAGGCCAGAGCCCAACAGGGCCGCTGGAATCTCCACCCTTGCCCATGACCACGCTGTCTCTCTAGTTAACTCAAGGTCTAGGCAAGACCATCCTTACCCATGCCCGCCTTTTTTTCACCCACTGTTGGCATCGGCATCTGCCTCAAGGATCCTTCCCTCCCACACGACACCTTGAGCTTGGATTTGGTATCGGTATCGGAACTGGACTTGGATTTGGACTTGGACTCCTCTCGGTGGTCTGGAAGAGAAGGACAGCAACATCTTCCACCAAGATCGAGACCGCTGAGAACATGTCATGGGAGTTGCCCGTCTTGATCACTCTCATCCTCAGCGTACTTGGCTTCTGGTGGATCTATAGCCCTCGCGCCAGCTACCAGAAGGCCCTGCTCTACCTCTTGCTGTGCAGCAGTTTTACCGTCTTCTTCGATCCTCGTCGTCTGAGCGAGTACCTGTCCCCCGCCACGGTCGAAGCATTGCTGGATTTCCGCATCCATGTTCTTTTGATCCATCACTCCAAGATGGTCTTGACACTTGGTGCTGTCGTTTGGTGAGTCAACCTCCTATGTCTGGCGCCTAGTTAGCAATTAGAAAGCAACTATGCCCCTTTACTTGGATCGCGCTGACCATTGATTCTCTCTCATTACAGGCTACTGCATCGCTCGTGGCAGACGTTATGGAAACCCGTTCCAGACCTGATCAATATCCTCGGGGTCGACGTGCCTGAACCTCCCGATGTTTCCCTCGCTGGTATTCGATCCGATGCTGCTACTCTGAGCTGGACTCGCCCAACCAGTAATCGGCCAGTACAAAAATATACTATCCAAGTCAATGGCGTTCATGGTCGGTCTTACTATCGAGATCTATCTCGGAACCTTCGGTAGAGGAAAATATCAAACCCTGACTAACACGGTCCATATAGTTGGCGAATCACCGGGAAACGAGGTCGCGATCACTGTCACAGGATTGAAGCCGGATCACTTCTACAATATCAGGGTCGTTGCTGTCGGCCCGAATAACTTCCAGGCCGGAAGTCAAGTTTTGCGACTTCGAACATTCGGAAAAGATGGCAGACCTCAGTTAGGTAACTCACGTGTACCTACCAGCTTTCCTAACAACGACCACTCTCATTCAAAACATTTTGATGAAGATGACGATTCCGACTCGCAAAAGAAGCCTCCAGTACCGTCTGTCGAGGCGGCCCCTGTGCTTGATGGCAACAACGCGTCCACCTCTGACGTTAGCGCTACCGGTCCAAGTCAGCGACGAAATACAGTCAATCGACGACATTCTCCGTCCGTTGCCAGCATGGATCAACCTCAAATCAAGCTTCCACCTGTAGATGGCCCGGAGCTATCGCTGGACGAACTGAATCGCCGATTTGAATCCACTCGGAAGGAAGTCGACGAGACTTTGGCTCAATATGCCAAGGAAGAGGCTGAACTACAGCAACAAGAGGAAGAGCTCAAGCAAGAGAAAGAGGCCAAGAGACAGGCGCTTAAAGAGAAGGAGGAACAGACCGCTCAGCTCAAGGCCAGCGTCCGTACTACCATGGAGCAAATGCGTACAGCGGAGAAGGATCGCGCGAGAAAAGAGCAGCAGTTGAAGGACAAGGAAAATAAGAAGTCCAAGATCCGAGATACTGCTTCAAAGCTCGAGAATGAGATGGAGAGGATGAAGAAAGAGAGGGAAGGGTTCGAAGCGCAGAAGAAAGAGCTGGAAGCTAAGCGGGATAAAGACGGCCAGGAACTTGACGACTCTAATGCAGAGCTGCAGGAGAAATGTGCCGAGCTAGAGGCCGAGTTAAAGGAGAAGGGAAAACAGCTCCAAGACCTCAAGGCTGCTCGAGAGCAGCTTCCAGGTGGCGATGATGAACAGTGGAAGGAGAATGACTTGAACGTGCGAAGAGAATGGGATGCCAGGAGAAAGGAACTGCACAATCAGCTCGTCGCCGAAACCAAGAAGCTTCATAACCTTGACCAGCAAATACGCTTTCTCAAGGAAGAGCAGCATCAGTTGGCGCTCTACTACAGCAGCCAACCAGACCCCACTGCTATGGAGTTTGAGCCTGCTGCCTCCCAAGATGCCCTCGACAGCGGAAATATCAACTCTCTTTCCCACATCAACTTATCACCTCCGCCCAACCAATTCGGCCCTCCCGAAGACACATTCTCAACTGGCTTTAGTCGGGCTGGATTCAGCCAGATATTATTCATGGATCACAATGCAGCCGACAACGCCGATGATCACCAGTCAGAAGCCGACTTTAGGGCGAACGCGGGACCGCTCAGCCCTACAGCCCATGCTCTCCTTCCTTCGGGTATCTTTGACGAGACATTTGAGGATGCTGAAGAGCATCTGCCTAGCCAATTCTTGCCAGACTCTGTTACTGCCGCTGAGGAAGATAACCCGCAGTCACCACTGTCTTCCGATGGACGCTCTCTGAACATGTTTTCCAGTCCTCACGGCTCATCACATAACTTGCCCTTCCCCCAGTACAACGACGTGGACTCTCATTCTCTGAACATCAACTCTTCTCCTCAACAAGCACCTCTCGCTTCAAGCCACAGGCTGTCCAACCTCTTATCAAACTTTCAACGTAACAGGGGTCCGAAGCCGGCAGATGTGGAAGGACCCGCGATTGGCAGCCTCAAGACAGGGCAGAGCCAATCGTTCCCCCGAAGCACTGATGATCACGACATGCCGGGTAACAAGCGCAGGATAAGCTTCTCTTGGATGAACAGGCACTCCGGAGGTGAAACCAGCAGGTCAAGCATGGGGCCTACGTCTAGGCCGTTCTCTGCCAAGAGACTCAACCCCTTTGCCAGTAGTGCTGGAGCTCTTACAGGCGACAATGACTTACCGCACTCGAGACCCGCGTCGATCACATCCATTGATCTCCCTCGACCCTCAACGGACAGCGGCTCCATCTGGAACATTCCCGGGGATTTCTCTATGCTGGGAAAGAAGGGAGTTTGGTCCCCGAACGAAGGACGCTGGCCCTCTAGGAACCCGTCTCGCCGACCTTCGCTCGGTGCAGTACCGACTGTGCTTGAAACAACCCTTGCCACAGCCAATGATGAGATCCTTGACGATGACGATCTCCTCGACCCTCAAACATCGCCTAGCCAGGTCGGTGTTATCGGATCTCGTCCCCCAAGTCACCGTGCGTCCATGAGTCGACATCTCAACCCAGCGGCACCGACCTTCAGGACACCCTTCTTTACCCGTAGAGAGAGGGATGCAAGTCCTGATAAGGATAAGTCAAAGGGCAAGGATAAAGAGAAACGCGGAAAGTCCAAGGAAGGCCGTACGAAGGGCAAGGAAGTTCTGACCCCGACAATTGAAGTGCCTCCAAGCCTTGATGATTCACCTTCAGATTCGCGGATGTCTCGTGACACGTATTCTGTTCATACACAGAACTCGATATCAGAATCTCATGAGTCTTTGGATCTAGGGATGACAGCCTCGAATTCTACCACCGACAACAACGCCGCGAGCCACAAGGATGCTGACAGTAGTGTTGTCAAGAAATTGTTTAGGAAAGGAAGTTCTAGCAAGTTCAGTACCTTGTCTTCTAGGCTGAGTAAGGATTCCGTCCTTTTCAAGAAAGGACCTGGTAGCAGCACGTTCTCCGAGAAGAATATGTCAGCAGAGCAACGTTCCAGCATTGGCGACGCAGATGAAATCGGGGAAGATCTGTCGCAGCTTGGGCGCAGTTACGAAAGCGTGACCAGCAGCCCATCGTTGGGCCAGGGCAGTTTCAAATCAAAGGAAGCCTCTAAAGAGGGTCGTATGGGCATGGGAACATGGCGGTTCTCGATGAAAAAGAAAAGCAAGGAGCCTGCGTCAAAAGAGAAGGAGAGTATGGAAAGTGATAGGCCTGCGGATGAGTAGAGAGTGTATATTATTGTGATATACATTATGTCTAGCAGCATTGAGGTTATGTGTAAAGCGGAGTAGCGCATTTGGCATTAGCATTTGGCAACAGTGGACAGTAAATCATATACAGCCCAACGGTTATTCACTGCATTAGTAATCGCATCTCAACCATTATAAGCCATGGATATCCGATTATCATTCTGTGATTGCTAGACTATAGAACAATAGTGTTGAAGTTGGGGGCTCAGAGGAAGTTCAGCCACAATACATCGTGGCAGCTTACCTACTATATCCAGGGGTGGCCCGCTTTTAGCCATCATGGCTCTTAACACGTGCAAGGAGCTTCCTCATGCTCATATCGAATAGCGAATTCTGTTTGATGTTGGAATATTCTAGACTCTGAATGACCGAGCCTCCTCCATAATGAATGGGACTTACCCAGAGGCTTCAGCTCTTGACGCTGGTAAGTAGATGTTGAACCTGAAGGCCACTATCCCTTTGCGACTAACCCCAACGTTTCTGGACAGTCGACTACGATGCTATAGACCACCTCAATCTTCTCTTCTCGCACCCATCCGCCATATCGTCTATAAGCGAAGTCTCCAAATCACTACAGAGCCACCAAAATGCGCTTTCGAACGACATAGCCACCCTCGAGACGAACCTGGCTTATGGATCCGACTCGAGCCTCGAGCGCATGCAGTCGGCGCAAGCTGAGCTAGCACATCTATTTCGAAAGATCGAGACGGTGCGCTCGAGAGCGATCGAGACCGAACAGAACATCACGTCGATGACGGCCGACATAAAGAGACTCGATGGAACGAAGAAGAACCTCACGCTGAGCATGACGGCCCTCAAGAGGCTGCAGATGCTGACAACGGCTTATGAGCAGCTCAGGGGGTTGGCCAAGACGCGCCAGTATAGGGAGTGCGCAGGGCTCTTACAGGCTGTTCTGCAGCTCATGAAACACTTCAACAGCTATCGCAGTATCGAGCAGATCGCGACGCTGAGCAGAGGTGTGGCCGAGCTGCAAAGAGAACTCCTTGAACAGGTCTGCGAAGACTTTGAAATGGCATTTGCTAAAGGAGAGGTCGGCGCGCGAAGAGGCACACTCGTTGAAGCATGCCTAGTCATGGATGCCCTTGGAGAATCTGCCAAGGCTCGGCTCATGAATTGGTACGTCAATACAGAGCTTCGAGAATACAGACAGGTGTTCCGCGGTAACGATGAAGCTGGAAGTCTGGACAACATTGGGCGGCGATATGCCTGGTTCAAACGAATGATGAAGACTCACGATGACGAACACGCTATGATCTTTCCTTCACACTGGAGGGCTAATGAGACATTGGCAGCAGCTTTCTGCGATGGTACTCGAGATGATTTCAAGGGCATTCTGGAACGAAGCATGCGACGGACAGACGGCAACAAGATTGATGTCAATCTATTGTTGAGTTGCCTTCAAGAGACACTCGACTTTGAGCAGAGCCTTGAGAAGCGATTCGCGACTTCATCAAGAGCCAGCATCGATACGCTCAGCTCTGTTGAGGAAAAGGCGCATAGTTTCCACGGATTGATCTCAGTCGCATTCGAACCATACTTGAGTTTGTGGGTTGAGTCGCAAGATAAGCAATTGGCAGTCATGATACCCAAGTACCGCAGCCAACCGCTCATACCGCCCGATGACGAGTTCTCACCACAAGCCGTTATTGCCTCGGCCATTGAGTTGTTTCACTTTTACAAACTCACGCTGTCACAATGCGCGAAACTTTCTACGAGTGAGCGTCTTCTTGATTTGGCAAAGATATTGGCCAAGTATCTCGATGAATATGCTCAGCAGGTCTTGCTACACATATTACAGTCTGGTGGACCTCAAGGGCCTCCATTACAGGATGTTGTGCTTGTGTTGAATACAGCAGACTTCTGGCACATCAACACTAATCAGCTGGAGGAAAGCATCAAGAAACGCATTGACAGTGAGCTTGTTTCTAAAGTCGACTTGTCTTCACAATCGGATGCCTTTCTTGGTGTGGCGAGTGCTTCTGTTCTGGCACTCGTTCGCGCGGTCGAGCTTGACTGTGAAGGCGTCTGGCGGGAGATGAAGAATACCAATTGGAGCACAATGGAGAGCGTTGGTGACCAGAGTTCATATGTGGGAGAGCTGGTAAAACATGCTGATGGAAAAGCCGCCGAGATATTGGCTATTATCTCGAAGCAACAGTACGCCAGAGCCTTCTGTGATAACTTGGTGGAGCATTTGGCCACAGGGTACATTACTAGCATTATTCAATGCCGACCGATATCCGAAGTTGGGGCCGAGCAGGTATGTTATCTGAGCAGTTCGAGTCATGCTGTATGCTAACAAGTGGATTTGTAGATGTTACTTGACAAATATGTTCTCACCAAAGCCCTTGAGAAGTTGCCTATGCATCATGCATCGTTCTCTGGGCATGAGACACCCCCTTCCAGTTTTGTGCGCAGAGTTCAGCATTGCATGAACAGACTTGATCCATTGCTCAAGACACTTCAAGTTCGGCCATCACCGCCGGAAGGGTTGGTACAAGCGTATTTGATTCATATTGCTGATCGGTCAGATACAAACTTCAAGAAGATCCTCGATCTCAAGGGTGTTCGGAAAGCCGACCATGCTCATCTGATAGAGCTCTTTGGCATTCACCGCGACAGCACTCCCAACGATAAATTGGTAGCCAGCTCGCCCTTGCTCACACCTCTCATGACTACCCCAAGCCTGGGTAACACAGTCCCGCTAGGAGTGATGAACCCATCAGTTGCAGCGGCTGTTAGCCCTCGGTTTGAAGCAGGATCACTAGGTGAGAAGCTTCTAAGTGCGGCAAGAGATATCAGCCAGAGTAGCACGAGCACTGCAGCACAGACAGGACTCGAGAAGGCCACGATAAATGAGAACTTGCGGAACTTTGGCAAGTTCTTCAAGAGAGATATTGGATCATTAGGAGCGAGGTTTGGAAAGCGAGACGGCAGTGTTGGTGCTGAGGAGGGACGATAGAACGTAGATTACAGATATCTAAGTTAGATTAACTAATCGTGTCATATAAGCCGGATACCGAGTTACGAGCTATCTACGGTCTACTAGTGTTGATTGTTCGGAGCCTTATCCCTGGTTATCATGAGGAATCAATTAAAGCTCCGTTGGCACCTCATCTCGCAAACATCCGAAATCCTTGCCACATTCGGTAATAGACGGATTAGTCATGGCCCGTTAGATCTGAGGATTGATAAAGGCAAAGCAGACGGTTAACCATTGGAAAAGTCAAAATCAAGTCATTCATCCATCCCCTTCTAAGCCTTCTAAGCCCGTCCTGAGCGCCTCACTGAGTGACATCTCCACTAGCCGGCTTATCAATCCTTCTATCCAATCACATCTTCCCTCTCCATCTCCATTGTCAAAATTGATTCCATCTCCTGTCTGCATTTGCATTGCATCAATCCCCACATTCACCACGTTTCTCTACCTCTTCCAAGCTATTCTCTCAGGGTTCATCCGCCGAAACCGCTCTATTTTATTTTTTTTACCGCCCCTCAACCGTACCTCTGTAGCGACTCAGTCCATACCTAGGTACATACTCTGCTAGTGGCGTTTTTCGTCTTCGATGCATCCATATTAAAAGAATCGCGACAGCCCACCTTTTCATTCTCACCTATAATTCCCCCCAACACCGCCAAACTGTTCTCCTCCACGTTTAAACGCGTTACTCTCCGTTCCAGCGCTGGTCTTTCGATTGCGGCAGCGGCGACTACTTTTCATAAAACTACGAGAAAACCGGCTGTAGATTTTGGTGTTAGAAAGATGCATAGCAAGGTTGTCAGTATGTGCTGGTCCACGTCCATGTCAATGCCCTTGTGCTTATTGCCCCTCCATCATGAAACCCCTCCTCCAAAATCCACAGGTCTGACGAGAATCATTAGTTATCGGCTCAGGGCCTGCTGCCCACACAGCTGCTGTCTACTTGGCGCGAGCTGAGTTGAAGCGTAAGATTTACTTACTCTCCCGGATCTGAAGATGAACTGACACCGCATAGCCGTTCTCTATGAGGGCTTCATGGCCAATGGCATTGCTGCTGGTGGCCAATTGACCACTACCACCGAGGTTGAGAACTTCCCCGGTTTCCCCAAGGGTATCATGGGCGGCGAGTTGATGGTAAGCTTTTGCTTCTTCCTCGGTAACTCTCAGTAACTAACACAACATCTAGGACAACATGAGAGCCCAGTCCGAGCGCTTCGGTACAGAAATTGTCACCGACACCGTCACCACCCTCGACCTCTCCTCCCGCCCCTTCAAGTACAGCACCGAGTTCTCCCCCGAGGAGACACACACCGCCGACTCCGTTATCATCGCCACCGGCGCCTCGGCCCGCCGTCTTAACCTCCCTGGTGAGGACAAGTACTGGCAGAACGGTGTCTCCGCCTGCGCTGTCTGCGACGGAGCCGTCCCCATCTTCCGCAACAAGCCCCTCTTCGTTATCGGTGGTGGTGATTCTGCCGCTGAGGAGGCTACTTTCCTCACCAAGTATGCCAGCCACGTTACTGTCCTCGTCCGCCGCGATGTCCTCCGTGCCAGCCGAACCATGGCCAACCGTCTCCTCAACCATCCCAAGGTCACTGTCAAGTTCAACAGCGGCGCCACCGAGATCCGAGGTGGTGAGGATGGTCTCATGAGCCACCTCGTTGTCAAGAACAACAAGACCGGAGAGGAGGAGGTCCACGAGGCCAACGGTCTCTTCTACGCCATCGGTCACGACCCCGCCACTACCCTTGTCAAGGGCCAGGTTGATATGGACGAGGATGGCTACATCAAGACCGTCCCTGGTACCACATACACCAACGTCGAGGGTGTCTTTGCCGCTGGTGATGTCCAGGACAAGCGATACCGACAGGCCATTACCAGTGCCGGTACCGGATGCATGGCTGCTCTGGAGGCCGAGAAGTTCCTCGCTGACCATGAGGATGACCAGCGAGCTGACGACCGACCCAACCCCAACTAAAAAAAAAGAAATAGACATAGACACCTAAATATCATAAAACATATAGACTCGCGCCATTTTAGACATGATATAGATATCTACATAAAGAGAAGGAGCAGTCGAGACTTTCAATCTAATCCACTTCACATTTGCATGATATACAGAAAGTTCCAAACCAAGGTCTTTTTAATCTTTATTATTACTTGTGATCAATGTATTTCATAAACTACACAAGGTCTTTCAAACAACTTTTAGTTGCCAAACCTAGGACCACAGCATCGTTATGTCGTCCTGGCTGGTAATGGTATCATTTATTTTCTTACTCTCGCCACAAGAGAGTAGGGGGCGTAATCTCCGTACCCTTGAGTTTCTCCAGACCCTCACCACCCTGAGCAATGTTAGCATCATATGCTTCATGAATATCATGGGATTTACTTACGTAGCTGATGAGGGGGGACACCTCAACACCGACATCGGCCTTGTCACCAACGACAATGGCACCAGCAGCCTCGACCCAGCGCTTGCCCTGGGTCATGATATCGGCCTTGCTGGTATCGGGGTCATCCTCGCCAGTGCCGGGAGCGTTCTTGAGGGGAGAGAACTCGTCCTCACGCTTGACCTCGAGTGAGGCAAACTTGTCCAGGGTCAGGAAGGGGAAGACATCGAAGACGAACTGCTCCAGCTTGATGCCATTGGGCTTCTCGGGCTTGACGGTCTCGCCACTCTCAAGATCAGCAGAGGGGATCTTCTTGCGGGCGATGTGATGGGGGAGCTTGTGAGCCCACTGAGGAATGGAGTCGAGGAAGCTGAAAGAGTAGTAGTGGTTGACAATGTTGGCAGCACGGAATCGAAGGAGATCAGACTGCTTAGGGTCAAGCTCCTCAGCAGTGGCCTTGTCGATCTCGGAGTACTCGACAACATCTGGCTTGCCGTTCTTGGAGAGAATCAGACCGACGGACTCAGTAGCGTTGCGCTTACGGACAACCTTGGTGGCAATGTCGACGTTAAGGGCGGCAGAGAAACCAATGAAGACGGGATCAGCGACCCTCACAAGGCAGTTGTCAACGCAGTAGGCGTGGATGTGTTGAATACCGCGCTTTCGCATATCATCAACGACACCGGAGACGACAAGAGCGTTGTAGAGGCCACCGTTTCCATCAGGGGCAACAGCAACCTTGCCCTTGGTCTCGAGAAGGATCTTGCCATCGTTGGAGATGCAGGGCAGAACACCCTGCTCGAAGATCTTGACGTTGTCCTGGCTCAGGCCAAAGTAGTTGTTTTCCTGGAAGAACTTTTCTGTAGGGCCACGGGTAGGACCACTGGTCATGACATACCAGGGAACCACAGCGTTGGAGCCAGCAGACTTCTTGGCAGCGAGCTCCTGGATCTTGACAATTCTCTCACCCTGAAGTTGGAAGAGAGATTTGTGGGAGGGAAGGCCAATATCGTAGCAGCCCTTGGGGGCAGAGCTACCAAGACGGGTGCCCTGACCGCCAGCCATGAGGACGACGGCGACCTGACCCTTGGAGATGAGGTCAAGACCGGAGTCGTACCACCTGGAGATATCATCGGCACTGGAGTCGAGAATGCTAGCGGTAGCAGATTCGGGGAGAGGCTCGAGGCGATCGGGCTCATCGCTGGTCTTGGGAGGGTTCAAGGCGCGGTGTGTGATCTCGTTGATATGGGCGGGGTCGAAGCTAGAAAGCTGCTGGTACAGAGTTCCTCGCTCGGCCGATGAGAGGGAGTCGTAGAAGGTGAAGACTTGCTCTTGGCCGGCCTTTGTGTACTTCTCCTTGAGCTCGTTGAGAGCCTCGGGGCTAGGCTCAGCAGGGGCATCATTGGACTTGCCAAGGTGAAGAGCTTGCTTGATGGCCTCCATTGTGACGGAAGTGTATGTGAGGTTTGGGAGAGTTGCGGTGAGAGCGATTAGAAGTTTGAAGCCGAATGTCCAGAAACTTCACAAAGACGGAGTATTCAAAGGCTGGAACTGAAGAAGAGAGAAAAGAAAAGAGGAATGAGCTAGGAACTATGGGGTGGGTGGGAAGAGTTGAGATCTAAATACGAATTGGAGGAAGTTGATCTCGGAAAGACCCTTACGCAGCAGCCCGCAACTTTCCTTTACTTATCCCGTTGTCCCTGACGTCTTCGGTCTTACCTTAACTTCCCTAGCAACTAAGACGCCTCTTAGCTTACCTGGTTGCTACGCTCTTACCTTACTTGTAACACCGTTTACCTCACCGTAAGTAAGGTAAGGTACAATGCTTGAAGCTCCTCCCACGCCGCCAACGCCAACCAACGTCGAGCAACGCTGATGCCCCTCAGCTGCCCCGCCTACTCCGTTGGTACGCAAGGTCCAATTTGAAGCTTGGTCCGCCAATTAGAGTGGGGGAATCGGCGGCTGAGGGCACCCCATCGATCCTGCCTCATGCTTGCAAGTTGGTGCTGATGCAGCGGCGAGCGGCTTTGGTGAGAGCGCTATAGCGCCCATGCTGTCACGCTGCGACCTCCTATTGGATTTTATGATAGTTGATGCGTACGTAAGCTCAGCGACTTGTACACTCAGAATTTATATTCAAGATATGGAAACTCAAAGAACAGACTGACAACGATTGTTATGGCTGATGTCGTATTTGTCGAGACTACCACGGGATCCGCGATGTTCACGAAAAGGCAAAATGATCCAGATTTTCGTCAGGGACCTGCAGGGTTCGTAATCGTCAACATGTCTGTCTTCCATGTCTCATAGCCCCACCATGACAGTGACGCCCAGAGCTCAGACACGAACTGACAGGGCTGTTTTATGTGGCTGTGGCGGCTGACATTGGGTCTCAGGTGCTGAAAATAGCACTCTGGGCCAGGAGGTCACCTTGGTTACGATAAAAATCCGTGCACTATTTTGCCTACCAGCAATACTTTGAAGGAAATGTAATGAAGCCCAACATCCAAGGATAGCGAAGATTCATTTGGTGAGTATGAGAAAAGTATGCAAACTTTATCAAGGTGTTTCATTCAAGGGCATATTCATGTAGACTCTTGAGGGCGAACTTTTAGCCGGAACCAATTATCAGACCCCCCAATTTATTGTCGGACACAAAGCTCCTGTTTCTCTCTCTAGAGACCTTCAGATCTGGGTGCCTGTGGCGAATGAGCCAGACCAGTCTTCACGTTGTTCTACCACATTGTGTTGTAGAACAGTTGCCTAAAGTTAAGGTATCAAGTAACATATTCACAAATATGATGTATTGATCTCCGAGACGTATTTGAATACATATCCGCCACTTAATTAGAATCCTTTGAACCGCCTCATTATTCCCCGACTGGCAAAACCGCTGTCCCATACTCCCACTTAAACAAACAGACTACCTAATCACAATGACGAGAAGCAAAGCTGCCCAAGAGGCCACCATTCAAGATCCTATAGGTGACGATGGTGCCAAAGAGGAGCAGGAAATCTCAAGCTCGCCTCCGCAGCCAGCAACCTTCAAGGGACGTCTTCAAATGAGTGACTTCATGTTCAAATCAAACGAATCTTCAAGTGGCCAAACTTCCCCTATACGAAGATCCCCGAGATTCACAACTCCCACCACTTCGACCTCAACCTCATCAGCTTCAGCCGCCAAAACGAAGCGGACCAAAGAGCGAGATGCTGAAGACATGGAGAAAGAGATTAAACCAAAGAAAAAGAGAGCACGTCAGGCTTCTGGATATGCGCCTCCCTCAACATACGCACATCTCAATGGCCTGCCAGATGCCATCGCCTCGAATCTTCTCGTTCTCTTCATCGGTCTAAACCCTGGTATACAGACAGCACGAACAGGCCATGCATATGCTCATCCTTCCAACCTGTTTTGGAAACTCCTCTACTCAAGCGGCCTTACACCGCGTCTCTGTAGTCCAACCGAAGATCGTCAACTCCCTGAACTGTACTCCATGGGATTCACCAACATTGTCGCCCGACCCAGTCGCAATGGCTCTGAGCTTAGCAAGCAGGAGATGGACGAGGGGGTTGAAATTCTTCACGAAAAGTGTCGCAAGTATCGTCCTGAATCTGTATGTGTGGTGGGTAAGAGTATATGGGAGAGTATTTGGCGCGTAAGACATGGCAAACCTGTTGGAAAGGCCTTCAGGTATGGCTGGCAGGACGAATCGGAGAACATGGGTGTGATCGAGGGCGAATGGGAGGGATCTAAAGTGTTTGTGTCGAGCAGCACAAGTGGTCTTGCTGCCACATTATCGCCAGCTGAAAAAGAACGTATATGGGCAGAAATTGGGGCATGGGCCCAGAAACGGAGAGCTGAGAGGGAGATTGAGGCAAAAGAAGAGGACAAATCAATGTTCAATAGTGTATAGTACATAAGAGATTGACGTTTACTCTCTTTTCGACAAACAATTCACTACAGCAGTTGATTGCACGGCTTTATCCTATCTAGAATGAACTTTTGCCTTACCAGGCCCTTCTGATTTCAGATTGTAAGTACATCTTCTCCCCAACTCCGTTACGCCAGAAGCCAAAGCACCTAGAGCATGGCCTTTTACTTGCATCGCTTCTCAACAACATTAGGTCCATTCTCCTCGTACTCCTTTCGCGAAATCCACATCTGGTGGAAAGTGCCCAAACTAGCGAGAATGCTACCGCCGATCCAGGCACCGAAGCGTCGCTCACTCGTGAGACCTGCCGCGTGGATCTTGATCTTGAGTCCAGGGTACATCGCCATCAACTCGTTGTTTAGGCGGTCGTTGAATCCGTTGATCAGACTGGTGCTGCCAGTTACGACGACGTTAGCCAGAAGGTTGCCTCGAAGATCAACGTCAACTGCGTTCAGAGCAGAGCGGATGAGCTCGGGGATGGTTTGCGCTTTGGTGAGTTGCTCAGCGTCGGAGCCATTATATCCGACGGTCTCGTCAAACATGCCCTCTGTCACTCTGAACCGCTGCTCGCGCCACATCTGGTTATAACCGTCTGGCATTTCGAATACCCGGCCGGGTTGCGTCTTCACATAATCCTCATTGCCGGAAACACTGTAACGACCGGGGCCTCGCCAGACTTCTACTACTGACTCCTTGAATTCCGTCAACACACGCTCTTCCTCATATGCGCGGAATGAATCGTTGATCTGAAAGGGGAAGTGTCGTAGCCGGACTGAAGGAGGTGCCAGGGCGTCGACAGGTGTCTTGTTCTCGATCATGAAGGTGGGTGTCAGCTCGACCTTGGGCTCTGATGCTTCAAAGAGATTTCGAATCTGAGAAGATAGCCAGATGCCACCAACAGGGGACTTCTGGATAGATCGCTTCAGCACCATGCCGTCGTGAATAGCTGTGACCGAGGTGTTGGCACCGCCCACGTCAATAACTAGTGAGGTAGCCTTGCCAGCGGCGAATGCTGCCAACACCGGAGTGCGACTCAACCAGAAGGCAGGACACCCCCAGTTCTCCATGATGATCTCAATAGCCTTCTCACGAGCCTTGGGTGTATTCCAGGGAGCCTCTGTAATCAAAAGGGGATTCTCGCCCAACGGCTTCTCGGCAGATTCGGCAGCATCGGCATCGTCCATGGCCACATCGCCCTCTCCATCCTGGCCTTCCGCCTTCGGGTCGTCGTTAAGACCGTTCTTCGAGGGAGGTGTTTGTCGTTCGGGTTGCAAGCGCTTAACAAGCATGTTCTCCCAAATTCGAGCAGCAACATCCCAATCCTCCACCACACTATCCTTATTCATGTAGTTGCGGACTTCGAAGTCAGGACGAGGGATGAGGCACTCATCACCAAACAGGTCTTTAGGGTTGTCGCCGGTTGTGTGGCCGTAAAACGATGGGAGGATAGATTTGGGAACATCTTCACCAGCGAATCCAGCTCGAGTGTAGCAGTATCCAGGATCGAGAACGAGGGCAGAAACCTCATCTATATAAACACATGTTAGTGGAGATCTTTGGCGGGCTGACGCGACATGGGGAGCTAGAGCTGCGCGTACCTCCTCCATAGATGTCAGTGGGCTGCATAGACGTGGGAAGGGGCTGTTGAGCCATGGTTGATGGTTTATGGATGGTATTTGCTATTCGGAGATGGTGAGGGTGGATTGAACGATCCGGCGCAAAAGTATCGTGGAATTGGTGGAGTTGCGCCAGACCAAGCGATTGATGGATGTTCGCGTTGGAACAAATTTCAGCCTTGAGTGGTTGGTAAGGGAAACATACGCCACACATTGTCGAAGCTGCGATGTGGCGGTCATGGATGGCTCCACCAAAGGTAGCCGGATTATTTTCGGCGAACCTGCTCTCTTTAAAACTTCGCAGATCGGCTCCAAATCGCTTTTCTTTTTTCTTCATACATGGAGCGAGAGTTCCATGTTACCATCATGATTGTAAGTACGCAAATTCCTCTCAATTATCTCTTTTCCCTTTGCCTAAATGATGAATTCGCATACTCGCTTCAGAACCGCTGCGATTGACACGGCTTGCCGTGGTTGATTTAAACTGCCAATTTTCTGACTCTAGTGCAACGTATTTCTTTGATGTCTCACCAATGAGTTATTGAAGCATTGCTAACCTAATTGACAGAAGCCATGATGCCTGTACGATGCTTGCGACAGGCCAGTCGGCCTTTAATACAGTCGATCTCCCAAATCACAAGTACTCGTTGCTCACATGCGCTCAGCTGTGGCAATTCCTTAAGGACATTACGGGGCTCACGAAGCGTTGCATATGGGAGGTCCCTAGCTACTTCGACTGCTAGAAACCAAGATGGCCTGGAGGGATACTCGTCTTTTAAGCAACAGCGCCGAACTGAGCTCTGGGCGGAGAAAGAGAGCGAGGATCCTCTATTCCAAGAGACACACCCTCGCCTCATCCATCATGCAGAGCGCAAGACGGTGCCTGAGTTTCATGAAGCTTTTCGAGATGCCCTTGATGATTCCAAGTACGTCAGCGTTTGTGGCCGAGTTCGATCCAAGCGCGTCGTCGGAAAGAATCTTATCTTTCTCGACATCGTGAATGAATTTGAGCGTCTACAGGTCATGCTCAACCGGTCAAAGTGCATGGTAGAAGAGGAGGCAAGGGGTTTGAAGTTCGCAATGTTGAGAAATTTAATAGAAGTGGGCGACCACATATGTAGGATCCCTAATGTTTATCCTGTTATATCCCAGATGCTTACAGCCTGGCAGCTGTCGTTGGTGTACCGGTTCGTACTAAAGCCGGCGAACTCACCTTGGAGGCCAAGACTTTGCCTGAACTTCTGTCTCCTACCATGGAGCAGATCCCAGAGAAACTCACGGATCCCAAGACCAGAATGCAAGAACGTCATGTTGATATGTTGGTGAACCGACAAGCAATTGATGTCCTCCGACTGCGCGCCGAGATCACCAAGCACATGCGTGATTACTTTCACTCAAGAAAATTCCTTGAGTTCCAGACACCGATTCTTGCTGAAAACGCTGGCGGTGCGGTGGCCCGCCCTTTTGTCACGAGAGCCACGGAGTTCAAGGATAAAGATCTCGCCTTACGCATCGCCCCAGAATTATGGCTTAAGCGTCTCGTTATTGGAGGCGTCGACAAGGTCTTTGAGATTGGACCTTCGTTCCGTAACGAGGGTGTTGACGCGACACACAACCCTGAGTTTACTATGTGCGAGTTCTACAGCGCCTACAGTAACCTGGAGGACTTGATCAACCAGACCGAAGAGATTCTCTGCAGTCTTGCCCAACACTCCCAGGATCTCATCTCTACCCAACTCACATCTCTGCCTTCCATCGACATGAAACAGTTTGTGCGACCTTTCAAACGGGTCGAGTTCGTTCCCGCACTTCAAGAAGCCCTTGGGCTTCGTCTGCCCAAGCTCTCATCTCCAGATGCTCTACCCGAACTCCTGGCTATCCTAAAGCTTGCTGGCATCAAGGTGCCAGGTGATGTGCCTACCTCGCTGGCCAAGCTGCTAGATCGTCTGGCTGCCGTTTACCTGGAACCCATGTCATTCACCGAGCCTATCCTTATCATGAACCATCCGGCCTGCATGTCACCTCTTGCGAAGAGCTTCCTTTGCCCACAAACTTATCAGTTAGTATCCGCCCGTGCAGAACTCTTCATTGGTGGCCGTGAGTTGGCAAACATGTACGAAGAGGAAAACGACCCCGAAGAGCAGAAGCGTAAGCTACTCGACCACCGAAACCTCGTCAACAAGGATGACGGTAGCATTGCCATTGAACATAATGAGACGCCTGAAGGCGAAGCAGCTGTCGAGGAAGCTCTGGATGAGCCTTTTGAAGACGAGGACGGCGACGCTGCTCCCCTCGATCAAAGCTATATTAAGGCTCTCGACTATGGCCTGCCCCCTACTGGCGGCTGGGGATGTGGTGTTGAGCGTATGGTTATGCTGTTTTCTGGTGCCAACCGCATCAGCGACTGTCTAAGCTTTGGTACGATAAGAAATGTTGTTGGGCTTTCATCAGCAGAGGAGAACAAGACAAGCTCCGAAGAAGATAAGAACCTCGAGGAAGACAAGCAGTCGAGTTCCAAGAGCTCATAAACCAACGCCAGCGAGTTTGTACTATCAGTAGACTTTTAATCATTGCGATGATGTATGAATGATGGAACTGTATAATATTGTAACAATGGCTATAACCTAGAAATCTGCATAGAACAATAGATGATATATCGCGTTCATGCCGAGTATCTAGACTATGCAAAGAATGATAAGATGACAACACAAGTGGGTTTATGGTGGACCAGTTATGGAACAATTCTCAACTGGTATCTTAATATATATGTACAAAAGAAGCGGTATCAAATAATCAAATCAAATCAACAGCAAACAGATCCAACTCAGGTCTCAACCTTACACAGAAATAGACAGCTGGAACAGGCTGCTTCCCTTCTTAGGGGTAGACATGGTCTTGATCCAGTCCCTCACAGTCTCATCGCTCAAAGATGATCCAAAGTCAAAGCTATCATCCAACTGCTTGATAGCGACGCTCGACGTACGCTCACAGAACACAACGGCAACCTTGATATACTTGTCGGCAGGGCGCTTGAAGTAATCAGAGCTTCCGGCGCCGTTTGTCAAGTGGAATGTGCTCTTGCACTTATCATCGCCAGTGGCGAGGACCTCGTAGATATCGACCTCACCGCAGCCTGTCTTCCAGCAGCTGCATCCGCTGTATTGACCAGTTCGGGGGATGCGGCCGTTGAGGGCCCAGAGGGCGGGCATGTCGCCGTTGAAGCCGGTGTTGCCATCGAAGGGCATCTTGAAGTTGAAGAGGAAGATCTTGTTTGAGCCAGAGAAGCCCTCTGTAAGGGGGTTAGTGAGTGTTATGTTTAGGTTGAGGGAGGG